>CM022297.1:249180866-249547890 GCA_011799875.1 Thinopyrum elongatum
TATATTTCAGATAGTTCAACAATGGCGTGGCAGGAACAAGAGGATGTGGAACCCCTTCAAGATACTAAGGACAAAGATTGGTGAAAGCTCGAGACTCTTCATTTCTATTTTAGTGATCCAAGATCACATTGAGTCTATAGGAAAAGCCAATACTATTAAAAGGGGATGAGGTGTTGCATAATGGTCTACTTGCTCAAAGTGCTTAGTGATATGCTCCAAAGCCCTCAACCACTTTCTCATTTCCAATATGTCCAGAACCTAAAGTCAAACTCGGCCCCAGCGATTTGATCTATCTGGCGCCACCGAGTTTCTTTGACATAGCCACTGCCAGAAACCCTAATCAGTTCGGTCTCACCGATAGGGATTTCGGTCTCACCGAGATGGCAATGCAAACTCTCTGTTTCCCTTCGTAACGTTTCGGTCTCACCGAAATGAGCGATCGGTCCCACCGAGTTTGCAATGTAAACTCTCTGTTGCATGTTGAAATTATTTCGGTCTCACCGGAATATGCAATCGGTCCCACCGAGTTTGCCTGACCAACTCTCTGTTTAACTCATTGCTGAAATCGGTCCCGCCGAGTTCATGCAATCAGTCACACCGAGATGAGGTCTTGCCCTAACCCTAGCACATCGGTCCCGCCGAGTTGAGTATATCGGTCCCACCGAGATTCCTAACATTCACATTTTGAATTGAATCGGTCTCACCGAGTTCTTCTATTCGGTCTGACCGAGTTGGGTCAAATGTGTGTAACGGTTGGATTTTGTGTGGAGACTATATATACCCCTCCACCCCCTTCTCTATCCAAGAGAGAGCCATCAGAATGAGCCTACACTTCCACTACTCATTTTCTGAGAGAGAACCACCTACTCATGTGTTGAGATCAAAACATTCCATTCCTACCACAAGAATCTTGATCTCTAGCCTTCCCCAAGTTGCTTTCCACTCAAATCTTCTTTCCACCATAGCCAAATCTGTGAGAGAGAGAGTTGAGTGTTGGGGAGACTATTATTTGAAGCACAAGAGCAAGGAGTTCATCATCAACACACTGTTTATTACCTTTTGGAGAGTGGTGTCTCCTAGATTGGTTAGGTGTCACTTGGGAGCCTTCGACAAGATTGTGGATTTGAACCAAGGAGTTTGTAAGGGCAAGGAGATCGCCTACTTCGTGAAGATCTACCCAAGTGAGGCAAGTCCTTCATGGGCGATGGCCATGGTGGGATAGACAAGGTTGCTTCTTCGTGGACCCTTCATGGGTGGAGCCCTCCGTGGACTCGCGCAACCGTTACCCTTCGTTGGTTGAAGTCTCCATCAATGTGGACGTACGATAGCACCACCTATCGGAACCACACCAAAAATCTCCGTGTCTTCATTGCGTTTGCACACTCCAATCCCATCCCTTTACTTTCTTGCAAATTGTATGCTTTACTCTTTCCGCTGCTCATACTCTTATCATGCTTGCTTGAAATGTATTGTGAATGCTTAAACTTGTGCTAAAACTCTACCTCAACTTGAAGAACTTAAAAACTGCCACTTTTGCTAGTTGAGTGTCTAATCACCCCCCCCCCCCCCTCTAGACACCTCTTCTCGATCCCTTTCATCGAGCCGCTCGTGCCGCCCAGACGGCACCCGCGGGCAACGGCGTCCCTCGCCGCTCTGCCTCCCGGTGGCTAATGCCGCCACCAACCCTGCTGCCCGCGAGCAGCAGAACTCGTTGCTGCCACCGTCCGTGCAGCGCGACGGCCGCACCGCGACTCCATCACCCACTCCAGCCATGGCATCGTCTTCTCATGGCCATCGTGGGCCGGCGAATGCGTAGTCTGCGCTGCTCATGGCGCGCGAGCTTCTGCATTATCGTCCGGCCAACAACCTCTACGACGACTGGCTTGCCCGCATCGCTGAACTCGTCAACACCGCTGGCGAGGCCCCTACACCGTCTCGTTCGCTTCGCCCTCCGCTGTCCCGAGCGGGCGATGTGGCTCACGGCGCGCCTCTTCCCCCTCCTCTGCACGGCTTGGGCCCGGAGCCGAGGCATGAAGCTCCCTAGCGCGACCCGCCACGCAGAGCACCGGTGCGCGATGAACAAAGCTGCCAGGTGGTGCAGCGGCCCCAAGGAGAAGCGCGTGCGCTTCCAGCACCGCCACGTCAAGACCGCGTACCACCAGAGGCGGCAGCGCGCGAGCACCAAGATCAGGCTCCTCCCCCGCGAATGGCCCCTGTGAATGCGGCATGGTGCCGTGCTTTCACCCCGGAGCTGCGCCGCGTCATCTGGCCCGGCAAGTTCAAGCCGGATCTGCCTCCGCGCTACGACGGCAGCCCTGACCCCGCCGAGTTCCTCCAGCTCTATGAGTTGAGCATCAAAGCGGCGAACGGCAATGAGAAGGTCATGGCAAACTAGTTCCCCATGGCCCTCAAGGACGGCGCGCGTTCCAGGCTCCTGAACCTTCCGGTGGGGTCGATCTCCTCCTGGGACGAGCTCTGCGAGCGCTTCATCGCCAACTTCCACGGCACTCACGACCACGCTCCCGTGGCAGGTGACCTGTGACGCATCAAGCAGCAGCCAGGCGAAACCTTGCACAAGTACATACAGGGCTTCACCAACGTTCGCCTCAAGATCCCGAAGGTGTCGGACGAGGCCATCATTACGGCATTCTCTGAGGGCGTCCAGGATGTCAAGATGAAGGAAGAGCTCGTCATGCACGAGGATTTGTGCTTGGCTCTAGAGATGTTTAACATGGCCACCAAGTGCGCGAGGGTAGAGGAAGGTCGCCTCTCCCTCCTGGAGCTTCCGGAGGTCAATCCTGAAGACAAGAAGGCCAAGGCTAAGGACGTGAAGCGCAAGGGTCCAGCTGTGCTCGCAGCTGAACATGAGATGAAGCGCGGCTGCGACCACCCCGAGTCCTCCAAGGGCAGCCGCCCATTCTACGTCTTCCATAACGTCCACAGCCATAACACCAATGACTGCCAAGAGCTCAGGGCGATCCGCGACGGGTGCTTCGGCCACCGCACCAAGCGCAATGACCGTGGCTACGGCCGCGGTAGTGGCCGCTGGGACAACCGCGACCCCCGCCAGGACTGGCGCGATCAGCCTCGTGAGGACCACTGGCAGGGCCAGCCTCGCGACGGCCCCTGGAGAGACCAGCCTCGCGAGGACCATCCTTAGGGCAACGCCGGCCTTCCTTCATTGCTACCGCCGCCAAGGACGAACGATGACCACCGCCAAGACGATGGGGCTGGGGGCTTCCAAGAACCTCGAGCCATTGCCTGCATCCTGGGTGGCGCTCAGGCCCCCGCTTCTCATCGCATCTTCAAGCAGTTCGCTTGTGAGGTGAACGCGGCCCTTCCCAAGCTTGAGGCATCGCGTCCTCTCAGATGGTCCAAGTACGCCATCACCTTCGACTCTACAGACCAGCTCAAGTGCTCAGCTATCGCTGGCGCGCTCCCGATGCTCTGCTCACCAACCATCAGCAACATCCTCATCACCAAGACACTCATCGATGGCGGCGCGGGGCTCAACATTCTCTCCATTGAGACGTTCAAGACGCTCCAGGTGCTGTACAACTAGCTCCTCCCCACCAAGCCTTTCTCAGGGGTGACCGATGGCTCCACCATCCCCATAGGGCAGATCCGCCTCCCTGTCACCTTTGGCCAGCGAGACAACTACCATACCGAGCTCATCGACTTCGATGTTGCC
This sequence comes from Thinopyrum elongatum, assembly GCA_011799875.1. Classification (NCBI taxonomy): domain Eukaryota; kingdom Viridiplantae; phylum Streptophyta; class Magnoliopsida; order Poales; family Poaceae; genus Thinopyrum; species Thinopyrum elongatum. The sequence continues at coordinate 249,184,558 of CM022297.1, forward strand.
CACATTTGCCTCCCGTACAATGCCATCCTCAGGTATCCGGCCCTTGCCAAGTTCATGGCAGCGACGCACCATGGCTACAATGTCCTCAAGATGCCAGGGAGCGGCGGTATCATCACGGTCGCCTGCGACGAGAAGGCAGCGATGTGCTCCCTCGAGCGCGCCTACCAGGCTGCGGCGGTCGAGAACTATGACGATGAGGGTGCAGTTCACCCTCTTGAGGCCATCACCAAGAAGAAGAAGCAGCTCCTCCCCAAGGGCCGTCAGGAGGATGGCGCACCCGACGATCGTGTCTCAGGCCCCGTGCCCACTGCTGGGGCGCCCTTCCCTCTTGCATAGGAAGGCGCGCCTGGCGTCCCCCTCAGGACGGGCTCGGGGGCTCTCCTCTGGAGGGCCTCTGACCTGATCAGCATCACGAGGGAGGTGTTCAAGCACCATGTGGAGGCGTGCTTCAACGCGCATTTCCATGAGCAGGGCACCAGGCGCCAGGCATTCAGGAGTTCATCACCAAGGTAACCGAAGAGCTTCAGGTGGCGCGAGCCATGCGTGGCGAGCGCCGCCCCGCACCACTTAGTGCAGCTACCGCCCCAACGTGAGTGACGAGCTGCGCGTCTGCGTGAACATCCCAGGCCTCAACAGGGCCGCTTCTCAGGAGCTCTTCTGGCCGTCCCACGTCGGCCGGAGTGGGGGCCGCCCCGGTAGCTATGTCTGCATGCCGTTCGGCCTGCTGAACATGGCTGCCTCGCACCGGCGCTACATGCAGGGCATCCTGGCGGCTCACGAGGCCCGGCGCCAGGCGGTCCTGACAGAGGAGGTGTCGGACCCTCGCGAGCCTCCCGAGCCTCCAGAGCCTCCCGGGGCTCAGGAGCCGGCCGACTCGTGAGGAACGACCCCTACAGCACGCATCTTCAGCTACTCCAACACTTCTGCAACGACGGTGCTAGGTGACTTTTTGGTTTGTTCAGTTGAGGGCGCCCCTCGGGCTGCATCATCCTTGAGCTGTTAGGGCCAGTCCCTGCAGCCTGTATCATTTTGCGCATGTATCAGAACTGGTTTCGCCTTTCATGAATTTCCTAAGATATTGCAACCTGCATGTCTAGTGCTTCGCCACCATGAATGTTGTGCGCCCTCACAAGCCCACCCACGACCGCCTCATGATTAAGGACTGGCACGGCGTCTGTGCTCGGGTTTGTCCCTGCAGCATCGCCAAACCCAAGTGGCCGAGCTCTGTCTCGCGGGCCAGCTCCCGTGCACGTCACCTCCCGTGGTCCTTGGTGCCTTGTTCTCGCATGAGCTAATCGAGAGTGGATGAGTCAGGGCGCGCGACCCGGTGCCTCGCCGCCACAGGAGCTGCACACCTGTTGTCTTTCCTTAGGATTGTTGCATGAGAAGACTGGGCACGGCGTCTGTGCTCGGGTCCGTCCATGCAGCGTCAATAAACCCAACGGCTGAGCTCTGTCTGGCGGGCTGGCCCCGTTCACATCACCTCCTGGGGTTGTTGGTGTTTGGCCTTCTCATGCGATGTCCTCCGGAGATTCACTCGGCGCAGGCCACCTAAGCATCTTGCAGGGCCCTCACAAATGTTTCGAACCAAAAATTCAGGCGCAACCCGCCTTGAGGTAGGGCCTCATGAGTCCCGCGCTGGCTCACGATTGCTCATATACACCTCATCTAGTCCTGCCGTGCTAGCCACGCGTACGGACCGGGCTGTACACGCCCCGGAGTCTGCCCCCTGAGGGAGCTCCCACCCACGCACCAGTGGAAGCCCCATGCTCCGCGCTGGCGATGACACGGTCGAGGAGCGGCTATGCCCACGCGAGAGTGGAAGCACCATGCTCCGCACTGGTGAAGAAACAACTGAGGGCACCCTAGTAGTTGCAGTAACCTCAGGAGGGCCACTTGGCTCGCTCTCTGGCCCCACCACGCCACTTTCCCCCGGGAGGGCCGCGCGAGGGGGCTAGGCACGGGGGCTACGCTCAGGCCACGCCTGGTGCACGCCACCTCACCAGGTCTCTCGCACCTAGTTTTCTTGCGACCCTCCCAGGAAAAAGCTGGTGAGGAAAGGTAGGGGGGCCCCGAACTAACTCAGACGCTGCTCACGTTTCCTTCATGAGGGTTGTTCGTACGTCAAGGGGGACCCCTGAGCATCGCGACTCAGGGGCCTCACTGGTCACGTGGCCCCTCACCCCTTGGCCTCGTCCTGGTGATCCGGACACTCCAACGGCGGCTGAGGTATGCGCGGGGCCGGGCCCTGCCGACGCAGAACACTAAGGCAAACAAGAAGGAAATCGAGCACGGAAAGGAAATTACGGAGTCCCAACAGTTATTACAAGACATAATGTTCCACGAATCTAAGCAGGAGTTCTCACGCCCCCACGAGGCATGATGGATGTTGTAGGGCCGAACTAGGAGGAAGCGCCGCTGTCGCCTTGGTTGCCACTGTCGGCCGCCTTGGGGAGCCCATCGTCAACAACGCCGCCATCATCTTTGCCTCCGGCTCTGGTCATCGCAGTCGCGGGGTCGGGGATGCATAGGAAATTCTTCAGTAGGGCTTCCACCTGCTTCTTCACGGCCTCGGTGGCAGCATTGCGGGACTCAGGAGCCACCGGCTCGATCAGCAAGCTTGGGTCCCGGAGGTGGAGGTGGCTAAAGACACGTGTCGCGGCCGCGATGAAAATCGGGCAGCACTCCCCCTCCACCATGGGGCCCACTCCGGCAGCGATGCCCTCAAGCGCCTTGACTAGCTTGGGGAGAAGCCCAGCAAGGCCATCCTCCAGAGTCGCTAGCGGCTCCTCGTACCCTTCTCCGTAAAGGGAATGCAGCGCCGTGCGGGACCTCAGCTTGAGGGAGACCAAGGCTTCGCGCCCCGCGGCTGCCGCCTTCTCGGCGGCGGTGAGGGTCTTCTCCCTGGCCTCCAGCCGGGTTGTCTCCTCAGAGACATGCTGGGCATGGGACGCCTGGGCCCTGTCCACCTCCTCCTTCAGCTTGCCCAGGCAGTCCCGCTCCGCAGTGTGGTACTTGGTCGCCTGGGCCAGCTCAGCGTTGCGGTCGGCGAGCATCGCCTCCCGAGCCTTGAGCTCCCCCTCTCATTCTTGGAGCCGACGATTGTGGGCAGCCTGCTCCTCGCGGAGGGCCTTCAGCTCGGCTTCCGCTGTGCTGCAACAGTCCATGGCGGATGATGCGTCAGCCAGCACCGCATCACGAGCCATCGTGGCCTCGCCGGCCTCCTTCCTGCTCTCTGCGGCGGTAGCCTCGGCCCGGCCCCAGGCCATCCTGACAGACGCGTCGGCCTGGAGCCACCCCGAGATCAGCCCCATGCGTCCCGTTGCCATGCACCTGTCGGCGTCCTGGAGATCGGTCCAGAGCTGATCCAACGCGGCGTAGGCTTCCTCCAGAGCCCCAGGCCTGACGAGGGGGCCGCAGTCCGCCAACGCGAGGGCCTGGGGAGGAGGCGACACCGGCGCCTGGACTAGCGTCGCCGCAGCAGCAAGGACCGCAGGGGGCTCTGGAGCCCCTGAACCCCCCACGGGTGCAACGGGGACGGGCGGCTCCGGAGTCTGCTGGCCCACGAAGGCGGCCTCCTCCTGGGGCTCTACTATTGTGCTTTGAGGGGCCCGCTTAGTTATGGGGGAGCGCGAGGCGATCTCCTCCATCTGCGCCGGGGTCACCACGGCCATGGCGGACGATGTGGCCTCAGGGGTCCCGGCTCCCTCCTTCCTCTTCTTCACCACGGTCTCCACCCTGGTTGCCAGGAGGGGAGCATTGTGGGCACGGCATCAAGGATGGAAAACGAAAGCAAGGCAAGATACTTACTCGTCAGCGGTGATGTACGCCCTTTTCCCAGCCAGGGCCAAGGCAACCCCAATCTTCTTGAGCGCGGGCTTCGTCGTGACCTGAGGATCGTCGGGGCGCACGGTGGCTGGCCTCGGTGCGGCGGCGACGGACGGCAAGGCAGAGGCGTCACCTCGAGGAAGGGATGCTGCCGCGCCCTTCTTCGGAGTCGCTCGGCCTGGCCTCCGAAAGGGGGTGGCCCCGGACCTCGTGACGACCCCGATGGAGCGCGGAGACCCCTTGACCAGGGGCTCGACGGTGGTGTCATCGTCGGAAAGGCCGCGGAGAAGCTCGCTCTACGACGGAGGAAAGGTCTCCGCCACATCATCCACGGTTGCTTCCGAGTCCTCCTCCCCCTTCTGCTCGGCATCATCACCGGAAGACACCATCACCGGGGAGTTGGGGAGCGCAGGTGGCACGAGCCCTAGCTCGTTGAAGACGGGCATGGCGGCGGCCAGCTCCGCCCCGTCGCCATGACGGTACAGTGGGATATAGGCCGCCGGGAGGCTGCCTGGATCCTTCTCAAGTAGGGTGTGCACGGCCTTGCCCAGCTCTTCGCCTGTCAAGCTCCTGTCTGCCTTCATCTTCCTCAGGACCGGCATCGCTTGGGGGTCGGTGAGTTTCTCATGACCCCACTAATCAAGTTTCTCCGGCAGCTCGGTCGGCAACTCTAGCCGCGCGTGGGAGCCTCTGGCGTCCATAAAGACCCACTTGCCCGGAAGTTCTCCACCTTCTTCCTGACCCTCATGAGCATGTTGCCACTATTGACCGCGGCGAAGGAGACGCAATCGGAACGCTGGTTCGGGTCATGCATCCGGAGGTAGAAGAAATGGCGGAGGAGCGCAACGGAGGGCATCACGCCTATGAATGCCTCGCAGTAGAAGGCGAAGATGGACAATGGAAGGATATAGTTGGGCTCTAGATGCAGGGCCTAAACTTGGTAATGGTCGAGGACGGCGGTGAAGAACTTGGAGAAAGGTGGGACGAGCCCCGCAAAGACGTTGTGGAAGAAGAAGGGATAGAACATCTCCACCAAGGATCAAGAGTCGGCAGAGCCGGCCAGGAGCACCGTCTCCTTCCGCTCATTATGGTTGCTCGCCGTCAACGGGAGTGCGGCGGCGAGGTGTCTCTCCTCGGTGATGGAGGACGCGCCGAGGGCAGGCGCAGGAGAGGAGGAAGAGCTCGCGGCCGAAGCAGCCGATTTCGCCTTCCCGGACACCATCAGCGAAGAACTTGGAAGGAGAAATTTGGCAGATCTGAAGATGCTCTCGACAGGAGGAAAGGGGATCTGGAGCGAGGCGAGGAGAAGGCAATGAAGGCCCGGAGGCGGGCGCCAGTCTTTTGTCAGCCTGGGGCAGTTGCTGAGGCAGCGTGGGGAAGTGGAGACGCCCACGTCCCATCAAGCGCCGTGCGTCGGCTCGGTCCGCAGGCGATTGGGGCCCGCGGCGCTTCGCCCTTGCCCTTTGGCTTCGCCTCGAAGCCAATTCCGAGTGCGCCTTGGGCCCGGGGGCTACTGTCAGCGTTCTGGGAACCGGGGTACCCAGACTTGCCTGCCTACAGCCCAGGGCGTGGCTCCATCGACGGCCTGGTACGGCCCATCTACAGCGCCTTCAAGACAAGACCCTCGCGAGGCGGGCGACGTCAAGACCTCCGGAGGGAGCGGTCTCCCTAGGCTGGCTCCTGAGGAGCGGAGATTTTTATGCAGGTACCCACCTCATGAGATGGAGGTGACGCAAGCCATGACGACCAAGGCCAGGCGGGCGCCAGTGGGCACAGAGGAGCAGGTTTCCTCTTTGGTGCTAAGGAGGCAAGCGCAAGCGTGGGGTCCCGAGGAATCAACCAAAGGTTTCCATTCCCGTACAATGAGACCAAGACCGCCAGGACAGCAGGACGGATGTCATCGCCGAGCCCACTGCGGCATCACGACCAGAGGCTTTGCAGGCGAAGACCACCTTTTGTCAGGATAAGATGTACTACTTGTCCCCCTTCAAATTGGCCATTGTGGGATCCCTTCCCGCCTTCGTTTTGGGGGAAGAGGACCGAGGCCACTATAAATTTAAGCTAGCCACCACCGTAGGAGGGGATCGAATCCTGAACTCACACCCATAGTAGAGCAGACCTAATGAGGTTGTTCTTCCTTTGTACTGGTTCATCCTAAGCCCCTCGCGAGGCAAATCTACCACAAAGCAGGAGTAGGGTATTACACCGCAAGGTGGCCCGAACCTGGGTAAACTGCCGTGTCCTTCTTCTTCCTTGTTCATCGAGCTAGGCTGTAGGGCAGCGTGTTTGGTTGGCTGGATAGGTTGAGTTCTTCGCACACGCCCCAGAGTTCGAACCTTCTTTGGGCCTGTGGAGCCCTAAATCTGACAGATATTGGATCTTGGAACTGGAATTGATTGAAATTGGAATTTCACCAAAAAAATTATCCTATGCATCTAGTTCATCGTGATCGGAATTATATATATAATTTTTGGCCTCGTGAAGGAGAAAGTATCGCTCTAGCTTTGGGGAGGCTTAAGTCAATGTTATATTCATGCCCCAATCATGAGCTTTCAAGAGAAATTATTATTCAGAATTTTTATGCTCGGCTTTCTCGTGATGATCAATCCATGCTCGATACTTCTTGTACTGGTTCTTTTATGAAGAAGACTATTGAATTCAGGTGGGATCTTTTAGAAAGAATTAAACGCAACTCTAAAGATTGGGAATTCGACGAAGGTAAAGAGTCAGGTATTAAACTTGAATTCGATCGTGTTAAATCTTTTATGAATATAGATGCTTTTCACAAGTTTAGCACTAAATATGGACTTGACTCTAAGATAGTAGCCTCCTTTTGTGAATCATTTGCTACTCATGTTGATCTCCCTAAGGAGAAGTGGTTTAAATATCACCCACCTATTAAAGAAGAAATTAAAGAACAGGTAATAGCTAAAGATGAAACTATCATTTACAATGTTGATCCAGTTGTGCCTACTGCTTATATTGAAAAACCACCTTTCCTTGTTAGGATAAAGGAACATGCTAAGGTTTCAACTATGGTTTGCAAAAGTAATATTAGAGCACCTAAACCTGTTGAACAAATTAAAGTAGAACCTAGTATTGCTATGGTTAAAGATCTCTTGGTAGAAAATATTGATGGGCATATTATTTACTTCTGCGATGAAGCTGCTAGAGTTGCCAAACCCGATGAAAAAGATAAACATAGACATGTTGTTGGCATGCCTGTTGTCTCAGTTAAAATAGGAGATCATTGTTATCATGGTTTATGTGATTTAGGTGCTAGCGTGAGTGCTATTCCTTTTACCTTATACCAAGAAATAATGAATGACATAGCACCCGCTGAAATAGAAGACATAGATGTCAATATTAAACTTGCTAATAGAGACACCATCACACCACTTGGGATTGTTAGAGATGTTGAAGTCTTGTGTGGGAAAATAAAATACCCCACTGATTTTTCTAGTTCTTGGTTCCCCACAAGATGACTTCTGTCCCATTATCTTTGGTAGACCTTTCTTGAACACTGTCAATGCTAAAATAGATTGTGAAAAACAAATTGTCGGTGTTAGCTTTGGTGATGAGTCTCATGAGTTTAATTTTTCCAAGTTTAATAGACAACCTCATAAGAAAGAATTACCTAGTAAGGATGAAATAATTGGTCTTGCTTCTATTTCCGTGCCTCCTACTAATCCACTAGAACAATATTTGCTAGACCATGAAAATGATATGCATATGAATGAAAGAAATGAGATAGATAAAATTTTCTTTGAACAACGACCTCTGCTCAAACATAATTTGCCTATTGAAATTCTAGGAGGTCCTCCTCCACCTAAAGGTGATCCTGTGTTTGAATTAAAACAATTGCCTGACACTTTGAAATATGCTTATCTCGATGAGAAAAAGATATATCATGTTATTATTAGTGCTAACCTTTCAGAACATGAAGAAGAAAGATTATTGAAAATTCTGAAGAAGCACCGTGCTGCTATTGGATATAATCTTGATGATCTTAAGGGCATTAGCCCCACTCTCTGTCAGCGCAAGATTAATATGGAACCTGATGCTAAACCCGTTGTTGATCATCAATGATGTTTGAATCCTAAGATGAAAGAAGTGGTAAGAACTGAAATATTAAAGCTTCTGGAAGCAGGTATAATCTATCCCATAGCTGATAGTAGATGGGTGAGTCCCGTTCATTGTGTCCCTAAGAAGGGGGGTATTACCATTGTTCCTAATGATAAAAATGAACTCATTCCACAAAGAATTGTTACTGGCTATAGAATGGTTATTGATTTTAGAAAATTAAATAAAGCAACTAGAAAAGATCACTACCCCTTTCCTTTTATTGATCAAATGCTAGAAAGATTATCAAAGCACACAAACTTTTGCTTCCTAGATGGATATTCTGGTTTTTCTCAAATACCTGTTTCACAACCTGATCAAGAGAAAACCACCTTTACTTGCGCTTTCGGAACATATGCTTATAGACGTATGCCTTTTGGTTTATGCAATGCACCTGCTACATTTCAAAGATGTATGACTGCTATATTCTCTGATTTTTGTGAAAAGATTGTTGAGGTTTTCATGGATGATTTTTCTGTTTATGGAACTTCTTTTGATGATTGCTTGAGCAACCTTGATCGAGTTTTGCAGAGATGTGAGAAAGCTAATCTTGTCTTGAATTGGGAGAAGTGCCAATTTATGGTTAATGAAGGTATTGTCTTGGGACATAAAATTTCTGAATGAGGTATTGAGGTGGATAAAGCTAAAGTTGATGCAATTAAAAAAATGCCATGTCCTAAAGATATTAAAGGTATTCGTAGTTTCTCGATCATGCTGGTTTATATTTGAGGTTTATTAAAGACTTCTCTAAAATTTCTAGGCCTCTTAAAAATCTTTTACAAAAGGATGTTCCATTTTTTTATGATGATTGTGTAGAAGCCTTTGAAACACTTAAGAAGGCCTTAACTTCTGCACCTATTGTTCAACCACCTGATTGGAACTTGCCTTTTGAAATTATGTGTGATGCTAGTGATTATGCTGTTGGTGCTATTCTAGGACAAAGAGTTGATAAGAAATTAAATGTTATTCATTATGCTAGCAAAACTCTAGACAGTGCCCAAAGAAATTATGCTACTACTGAAAAAGAATTTTTAGCGGTTGTGTTTGCTTGTGATAAATTCAGATCTTACATTGTTGATTCTAAAGTAATTGTTCACACTGATCATGCTGCTATCAAATATCTTATGGAAAAGAAAGATGCTAAACCTATTCTCATTTGGTGGATTCTCTTGCTACAAGAATTTGATTTACATATAACTGATAGAAAAGGAGCTGAGAACCCCATAGCTGATAACTTATCAAGGTTAGAAAATATCCTCAATGACCCACTACCTATTGAAGATAGCTTTCCTGATGAACAACTAGCTGCAATAAATGTTTCTCATAATACTCCTTGGTATGCTGATTATGCTAACTATATTGTTGCTAAATACATACCACCTAGTTTGACATACCAACAAAAGAAAAAGTTCTTCTATGATTTAAGACATTAATTTTGGGATGACCCACATCTTTATAAAGAAGGAGTAGATGGTATTATTAGACGTTGTGTACCTGAGCATGAACAGGCACAAATCCTATGGAAATGTCACTCCTAAGCTTATGGAGGGCATCATGCGGGAGATAGAACTGCTCACAAGGTATTGCAATCTGGTTTTATTGGCCTACTCTCTTCAAGGATGCCCATAAGTTTGTTTTATCTTGTGATGAATGTCAACAAATTGGTAATATTGGTAAGCATCAAGAAATGCCTATGAATTATTCACTTGTTGTTGAACCGTTTGATGTTTGGGGTTTTGATTATATGGGACCTTTTCCTTCCTCTAATGGGTATACACATATTTTGGTTGCTGTTGATTATGTTACTAAGTGGGTAGAAGCTATTCCAACTAGTAGTGCTGATCATAACACTTCCATTAAAATGCTTAAAGAAGTTATTTTCCCAAGGTTTGGAGTCCCTAGATATCTAATGACTGATGGTGGTTCACACTTTATTCATGGTGCTTTCCGTAAAATGCTTGCTAAATATGATGTTAACCATAGAATTGCACCACCCTATCATCCTTAATTCAGTGGTCAAGTTGAACTTAGCAATAGAGAAATAAAATTAATATTACAAAAAACTATTAATAGGTCCCGAAAGAATTGGTCTAAGAAATTGGATGATGCACTTTGGGCCCACCGAACAGCATATAAAAATCCAATGGGTATGTCTCCCTATAAAATGGTTTATGGAAAAGCTTGTCATTTGCCTCTAGAGTTAGAACACAAAGCATATTGGGCAATTAAAGAACTCAACTATGATTTCAAACTTGTCGGTGAAAAGAGGTTATTTGATATTAGCTCACTAGATGAATGGAGAACCCAAGCCTATGAAAATGACAAGTTATTTAAATAAAAAGTTAAGAGATGGCATGACAAGAGAATTCAAAAGCAGGAATTCAAAGTTGGAGAATATGTTCTTTTGTACAACTCTCATTTCAGATTCTTTGCAGGATAACTTCTCTCTAAATGGGAAGGACCATATATCATCGAAGAGGTTTACCGCTCTGGAGCTATCAAAATAAATAATGCTGAAGGTACTAAACCAAAGGTGGTCAATGGGCAAAGAATTAAACACTATATCTCAGGTACGCCTATAAATGTTGAAAGCAATATTATTCAAACCATGACACCTGAGGAACACATAAAAGAGACCTTCCGAAACACTCCAGAATAATTAAAAAGAGGAGGTACGTGATACGGTAAGTAAACGGACTCCGAAAAATCCGCAAAAATATTTTCTGTCAGTTTTGGAATATTTTAAAAATTAGGAAAATAAGAAACAACCAGGAAGGCACCCGAGGAGGGCACAAGACACCAGGGCGCGCCTGGGCCCCATGGCGCGCCCAGGTGGGTTGTGCCCACCACGGGAACCTTCCCAACTCCGTTTTCCTCCTGTTTTCTTGTTTCCCAAGATAAAAAATCTTTATATACCCCCCGAACGTATTGACCATCGTATCGCGGAGAAATCTTCTGTTCTTCTTTCTTGCTGTTTTCTGACAGATCTAGATCGCCATGGCCGCTTCGAGCTCCTCCAAGGACAAGTTCTTCGAGAACGTCATCAACCTGTATTTGTGGGAGGTGATGCAGCACCCTCAAGCCATTGAGATGCGTGAGGGGGTGGTCCACATCCGGGACATCTAGGGTCCCAAGGGGACGAGGATCGTGGATGCCAGGCTCGAAGCTATGGAGCAGGAGGTCTTCAAGTGCAAGGGTATGGTGGAACGTGGACTCAATGCCAATCACCTCATGATCGCGGATTACACTCGTGATCTCAAGGTGGATGGCAAATCCATGAAGGACATCGTCTTCACCTTCAACGAGCAAATCAACTTTCTGCAAAGCCAAATCTATGATCTCCAAAACCAAGTCTTTGAATATGAGGCAAGGTTTAAAGGTATGAGTTTGGATGCTAGTTGTAGGACTCACGAGACTCGCTCCTCCTCTTATGATGGTGAGCCACTGCCATGGAAACCGGAAGCTAAGATCGCTACTACCTCATCACCACCACTACCTTCTTCATCACCAAAGAGAATTGAGTTCATGGTATGGACACTCCCCTTGGCTTGTGCCAAGCTTGGGGGAGGTGTCCCGGTATCGTATCACCACCACTATCTTTGCTTTCATCTATTTTAGTTTGATCTTTAGTTTTCATATGATTTAGTTGAATAAAAGTTTAGTTCGATCCTTTCTTTTCGAGTGTTTGCTTAGTGATTCTATCAATCGATGTAATCGTGTGGGAGATATATAATAAAGAGTAGCTTGAGTTTTTTGTTTCTTTACTTTTATGTTTCAATAAAGGAAAGGAAAATAAATGAAAAAGATCATGTGCTAATCTTATGGTAAGTAATGACATCACATAAGGAAAAGTATAAGTGGTAAAATTTGTTGGAGATTGACAAACATAGCATTGGTCAATGATGCAACTCATGAAAGAATTAATAAGGGAAGAGAAGATTCACATGCAAATACACTATCTTGGACATCTTTTATGACTGTGAGTCCCCATTAAATATTTTGTGTCAAAATAGTTGACGTTGGACAAGGAAGACAACGTAATGATTTATATTTGTTCATATTCACATAGAAGTTATATTATCATAGATCCTTTAACATGTGGTGCTTGCTCAATATCTTTTATAGCCAAAAATTCCGCACTAAGTAGAGATACTACTTGTGCATCCAAAAACCCTTAACCCAAATCCTATTTTGAGAGTCCACCATACCTACCTATGGATTGAGTAAGATCCTTCAAGTAAGTTCTCATCGGTGCAATAAGGCAATAAAAATTGCTTCTAAATGTGTTGGATCATTTAGTGTAAGAGAAAATTGAGCGTTGTACGAACTTGTGATGGCAAAGTAATAAAAGCAACGGACTGCATAATAAAGGTTGCTATCATAAGGGGCAATATAACGTGATGTTCTTTTGCATTAAGGGATTTGGCATACAAACAAATAAGCGCATGACAACCTCTGCTTCCCTCTGCGAAGGGCCTATCTTTTACTTGTATGCATTTACTTTTATGAAGAGTCAAAGTTTTCTTCCCTATTCCTTTTTATTCTCTTTTTGCAAGCATCATGTGGTGAGGAAAGATCTAGACACATATATCCAGTTGGATATGAGTAGGCATGAGTTATTATTGTTGACATCACCCTTGAGGTGAATACGTTGGGAGGTGAAACTATAAGCCCCTATCTTTCTATGTGTTTGGTTGAAACTTTTTGTTCATGGGTACGCTGTGAGTGTTAGCAATCATAGAAGATCAAATGATGGTTGAGTATGTGGACTTGCTTAAAGGCTCCGATACGTGACCCTTCCTGAAAATATGATGAATTGTAGTTGCAAAGTTGACTGAGAACATAGTTTGTTGGTTTTCAATAAGGTTTATGCTTTATACTTCAATGTTGTGATGAATTGTTACTTGTTCATGAGAAGTTATATGATAAAAGTTGTTTGATAAAGTTTATGTTAAAGTTCTTTGCTGTTATAATAATATGCATGATTCTTCTATGTCCGTATTTTGTTTTTATCGACACCTCTCTCTCTAAGCATGTGGGCATGTTTTTCGATTTCGGTTTTCGCTTGAGGACAAGCGAGGTCTAAGCTTGGGGGAGTTGATACGTCCATTTTGCATCATGTTTTCCTACTGTTATTTATAATGTTTTATGCATAATAATTCTTTTTGGAGTATTTCTAATGCCTTTTCTCTCATAATATGCAAGGTTTACACAAAGAGGGAGAATACCGGCAGCTGGAATTCTAGACCTGAAAAAGCTACATCAGAGTTACCTATTCTGCACATCTCCAAATGAGCTGAAAATTTACGGAGAATTGTTTTGGAATATATGAAGAATATTGGAGCAAATAACTACCAGAGGGGGCCCACCAAGTGGGTACAACCCACCTGGGCGCGCCAGGGAGCCCAGGCGCGCCCTGGTGGGTTGTGCCCTCCTCGGCCCACCTCCGGTGCCCCTCTTCTGGTATAGAGGACTATCGGGACGAAGCGCCGCCGTCTCGAGGCAGAACTTGGGCAGGAGCACTTTTGCCCTCCGGCAGAGCGATTCCGCCGGGGGAACTTCCCTCCCGAAGGGGGAAATCATCGTCATCGTCATCACCAACAACTCTCCCATCTTTGGGAGGGCCATCTCCATCAACATCTTCAACAGCACCATCTCCTCTCAAACCCTAATTCATCTCTTGTGTTCAATCTTTGTACCGGAACCTTAGATTGGTACTCGTGGGTGACTAGTAGTGTTGATTACATCTTGTAGTTGATTACTATATGGTTTATTTGGTGGAAGATTATATGTTTAGATCCATTATGCTATGTAATACCCCTCTGATCTTGAGCATGATTATTATTTGTGAGTTGTTACTTTTGTTCTTGAGGTCACGAGAGAAGTCATGTTGCAAGTAATTATGTGAACTTGATATGTGTTCGATATTTTGATGATAGGTATGTGGTGTCTACTACGCAACTTTATTCTTGTAGACTCGTGTTGGGCCTCCAAGCGCAGAGTTTTGTAGGACAGTAGCAATTTTCCCTCAAGTGGATGACCTAAGGTTTATCAATCCGTGGGAGGCGTAGGATGAAGATGGTCTCTCTCAAACAACCCTGCAACCAAATACAAGAAATCTCTTGTGTCCCCAACACACCCAATACAATGGCAAATTGTATAGGTGCACTAGTTCGGCGAAGAGATGGTGATAAAAGTGTAATATGGATGGTAGAAATATATTTTTATAATCTGAATAAATAAAAACAGCAAGGTAGCAAGTGACAAAAGTGAGCACAAACGGTATTGCAATGCTTGAAAACAAGGCCTAGGGTCCGTACTTTCGCTAGTGCAATCTCTCAACAATGCTAATATAATTGGATCATATAACCATCCCTCAACGTGCGATGAAGAATCACTCCAAAGTTCCTATCTAGCGAAGAACATAAGAATAAATTGTTTGTAGGGTACAAAACCACCTCAAAGCTATTCTTTCCGATCGATCTATCCAAGAGTTCGTACTAAAATAACACCAAAGCAAATTCAGATTCGTAATGCTCAATCCAACACAAAGAACCTCAAAGAGTGCCCCAAGATTTCTATCGGAGAAACAAAGACAAGAACGTGCATCAACCCCTATGCATAGATTACCCCAATGTCACCTCGGGAATCCACGATTTGAGTGCCAAAACATATATCAAGTGAATCAATATAATACCCCATTGTCACTACAGGTATTCATATGCAAGACATATATCAAGTGCTCTCAAATCCATAAAAGTATTCAATCCGATAAAATGAAATCTCAAAGGGAAAACTCAATTCATCACAATAAGATAGAGAGGGGAAAACACCATATGATCCGACTATATTAACAAAGCCCGCGATACATCAAGATCATGACATCTCAAGAACACGAGAGAGAGAGATTAAACACATAGCTACTGGTACAAACCCTCAGCCCCGAGGGTGGACTACTCCCTCCTCATCATGGTGGCCGCCGGGATGATGAAGATGGCCACCGGTGATGATTTCCCCCTCCGGCAGGGTGCCAGAACGGGGTCTAGATTGGTTTCTCGTGGCTACAGAGGCTTGCGGCGGCGGAACTTCTGATCTAGGGTCTCCACGAGGGTTTTTGGAATATTTGGCAATTTATAGGGTGAAGAGGTGGTGCGGGAGGCCACCGAGGTGGGCACAACACACTGGGGCGCGCCTGGAGGCCCGGGCGCGCCCTGGTGTGTTGTGCCCCCCTCGGGGCACCCCCCAGGTGCTGCTCTGGCCCATTGGATGTCTTCTGGTCCATAAAAAATCCACAAAAAGTTTCGCTGCGTTTGGACTCCGTTTGGTATTGATTTTCTTTGATGTAAAAAACAAGCAAAAAACAGCAACTGGCATTGGGCACTATGTCAATAAGTTAGTCCCAAAAAATGATATAAAGTTGCTATAAAATGATTGTAAAATATCCAAGAATGATAATATAGCAGCATGAATACTTCATAAATTATAGATACGTTGGAGACGTATCAGTATGTTGTGATTCCCTTAGTGGTGTCATGTGAACGTCGACTACATGGCACTTCACCATATTTGGGCCTAAGGGAATGCATTGTGGAGTAGTTATTAGATGATGGGTTGCTAGAGTGACAGAAGCTTAAACCCTAGTTTATGCGCTATTTTATAAGGGACTGATTTGGATCCAAAAGTTTAATGCTATGGTTAGATTTTATCTTAATACTTTTCTCATAGTTGCGGATGCTTGCGAGGGGGGTAATCATAAGTAGGAGGTTTGTTCAAGTAAGAACAGCACCTAAGCACCGGTCCACCCACATATCAAATTATCAAAGTAGCGAACACGAATCAAACCAACATGATGAAAGTGATATGATGAAATTCCCGTGTACCCTCAAGAACACTTTGCTTATCATAAGAGACCGTTTTGGCTTGTCATTTGCCACAAAAGGATTGGGCTACCTTGCTGCATATTATTTACCGTTACCATTACTTGCTCGTTACAAATTATCTTGCTATCAAACTACTTGTTACCGACTATTTCAGTGCTTGCAGAAAATACCTTGCTGAAAACCACTTGTCATTTCCTTCTGCTCCTCGTTGGGTTCGACACTCATACTTATCGAAAGGACTACGATTGATCCCCTATACTTGTGGGTCATCACTGGCCCAGGGTACGACGCAAGGATCTTGGAGACTACGGCCATGCGTTTGCAATCCCCATCGCAGAGGCAGTTGTCGATGGTGAAGTTGAGGGGACGCCACCACCGGGAGAGCAGGGTGGTCTGCACGGCAGATTTAGTGGGGAGGAGGGCGATGATGACAAGCAGCATGTCGTCGGGGAGGCTGCTGATGAAGTCCAGGCTTGCTGGATGCGTTTTTTGGCTCGAGCCGCCTCCGCTTGTTGGCTGCCTCGCCGTCCATCTCAGTCGGCGGCGACGCCGGTGTACACGTGTGCTGGTGTGTATTGTGTGCTGGGTGTGCGCGAGTGCATCCTTGTCTGCATGCCACCGCACAGTGGTGTAGTGTGCGTGAGTGTGTCCTTCACGCGGAAGAAGTGTGCCCTCAATTTAGTAGCATGCGGGGTGCTACCGCGAGTGGTTTCAACTTTGTTTACTTCACCGTTTGTCAGATGGGCCTCTAGTTTATTTATTTTCACCCACTACCACATGGGCTAGCACACCAAGATAGAGAACATGAGCTGACAAAGCAGCATGTGGACTGGTTGACTGGTCAACTAAACAATATACAGAGCTATACGCTGACATAATGACTGTATAATCCCTCGGTAAAGAGTGATCGAGTGAGAGGGGAGGCCCGTGAGAGATAGTAGAGACAGAGAAAGGGCTACTCCCTCCGTTCGATAATGTAGTGCCTATAATTTTTTGAAAAGTCAAAGTTTTGAAAATTTGACTAAGTTTATAAAGAAATTACTTATATCTACAATACCAAAGATAAATGATATGAACTAAGTACATGTTGTGATGAATCTATTGATCGTTCCAGATGTAAATGTTTTTCTCCACATATACCTGGTCAAACTTTTCTGAGCTTTGACTTTTCAAAACATCCATATGTCATGGACGTGAGAGAGTACCTAACTAGAGAGAGAGAGAGAGGGAGTGTGTGAAATAGAAAGAGTGAGTGTGCAAAAACTGTGTGTGTGCTTGTGTGTGTGTGTGAAAGAGACATGGACAACACACGATAAAGTAGAGAAAAAGTGTGTGTGCCTTATGCAAACATATCACACATGCATCTTCGAGAGCGAAAGCGAGGTGAGGAGATAGTGTGTGGTTGTTTGCAACCGAGAGAGAAAGACCCCTAGCACGTGGCTAAGAGAGGTCTGGCAAACAAGGGAGAGAGGTCAAGAGGGACGTATGGAGAAAATGCAGGCATGGGGAGAAGAGAGTGTGTGTTTGTGATAGAGAGATCCCCTGGAGATCATGATGGGACTACATGGGTGGGAGATCGAGCAACAAGGTGTGTTCGTGATAGAAGATACCCCAAGAGAGATCGAGATAGACGTAGGGATGGAAGGACAATACGTGTGTTTGTGATGGATACTGAGAGATAGTCATACTTAGGGGGGAGTGCATTTGCCTATGATGGAGTGAGAGATTATGGTACTTAGGGGGGTGCGTGTCACATAGAGAGAGAGAAGAAGTGCGGAGAGTGTTAGATGGGTCTATGTAGTGCGAGCGAGATATGTGTATGTGTGACCTAGGGAGATATAAATTTTGAGAGAATAGAGGAGACCCGATACGGCTGGGTGGTGCGCCAGAGAGTTGAGAGAGGGAAAGAGATACTCCATCCGTTCAATAATGCAGTACATATAAATTTTTTAGAAGTCAAACTTTGGAAACTTTGACCAGGTTTACACAAAAAATTATTTATATCTACAATACCAAAGATACATCTTGTGATGAATCTAATGATATATGTTTGTCGTTCTAGATGTAAATGTTTTTCTCCACATACCTGGTCAAACTTTGTGAGGTTTGACTTTTCAATAAATCTATATGCTATGGACCGAAGAGAGTACCTAAGTCGAGAGAGATCAAGTGTGTGTGAAGGGGAAAGAGTGAGTGTGCAAAAAGAGTGTGTGTGTGTGAGAGAGAGAGAGAGAAAGGGACAACAAACGATAAAATAGAGAGAGTGTGTGTGTGCGTGTCTTATGCAAACATATCACGCATGCATCTCCAAGATAGAAAGCGAGGTGAGGAGATACACGGAGATAGCTAGTGCGTGGTTGTTTGCAACAAAGAATGACCCCCCTATAACACCTGTCCAATAGAGGTCTGGCCAACAAGGGACAGAGGTCAAGAGGGACATATGGACAATATGGACGCATGGGGAGGGAGAGAGGGCGTGTTTGTGATAGAGAGATCCCCTCAAGATCATGAGGGGACTATATGGGTGGGAGATCGAGGGACGAGGTGTGTGTGCGATACAAAGATGCCCCGAGAGAAATCGAGATAGACCAAGTGAGGGAAAGAGGCAATGCGTATGTCTGTGATGGAGACCGAGAAATATCGTATACCTAGGGGGACTATGTGTGCCTACAATGGAGTGAGAGACAGTCGTACTTAGCTAGGCATGAGATTGTGTGTGTGTGCGTGTGAGATGGAGAGAGAATGAGGGAGAGAGAGAGTTTTAGGTGGGTCTATCTAGTGCGAGTGAGATATGCATGTGTATGTGTGACCTAGGGAGATGGAGAGAGAGAGAGAGGGAAGAGCCCTGAGATGGCGGAGTGGTGCGTGAGAGAGTTATGGACAATGAGCTAGGGAATTTGTGTGCGTACGATGAGTGCACCCTAGATATTTAGCTTGGACTAGAGAATCATACATTGTGCGTGAGAGAGACCGATACATGGAGTGTGCATGCGAACTAAAAAGACCGACAGGGAGAGAGAGAGAGAGAGAGAGAGAGAGAGAGAGAGGGACCGACAAGGTTTGTGTTTGTATGCGTGCGATAGAAACGAGAATTGTCGGCTAGAGAGAGAACAGGAGTCCGGGAGAGGGGGAGGTCATCTTTATGCATCGAAGACTGATATAAACCATGTTTCGGTATAAATTTGCATTCAAATCTTTGAATTGGAGAACATGGTGTTTGCAATCCACACATGAACGGAGATATGCGTATCAAACAAGTTCATTAATTTGACTTTCAGCATGTTCATGGAGTACTATAATACAACATGCTACTCAATTGAGGTGTTCAATTTTGGATTTAGTCCACAATTTTGACCGGGTGAACGAGCTATTTCATTGAATCAAGATATTTCATTTTGGGTTTGATTCCCGTTTTTGAGTGGGCCAACTATTTGTGAAATAGTAAATCGGTAGAAACGAGCATGTAAAAACACATTAGTCCCGAGCATCATCTCACCATCTAAAAAAGAAGTGGCAAGCTAATATTTCAAAGTATGATTCGAATCGACTTGGTAAGGTAGACGTGGATGCTCATTCTCCCAAAATTTGAACGAACCGCTAAACACCCTCTGCTCGGTGGAATTCGCCCAAGCAAATAAATGGGAGACGCGAAATTACCGGCCTACGTGGGACACACATCAATTGGCCCGTTGTACACCGAGGGTAGGTTTGTAACTTCATCCAAGCGCGCCCTCTCCTCGGCCGAAATGATAGGTGCCGAATAATTCATAAACCATGGGTGGCAAAACACCCTCTCCTCGGTCGAAATTGCTCGCGCCCACTATTTCAAAACACGCCCTCCTCACCTGAAATCGCCGTCGCCCACTATTTGGGAGAAGCAAAGTTACCCTACTATCCCCGACACTCAAGACACAGACCCAAGCCCAGAAGCTAAAAGGCAGAGGTAGAACTGTAACTTCCCCCACATTTCAGACAAATGTGTCCATAAGACATGGTTCCCCCTCCCAATTCCCCATTCATACAGTGTGGGCGCCAAATCACCTTCTCCCCAGCCGCGAAACCTCAGCCCCTCCTCCATGGCGCCCCCACCGCACCAAATTCATCGCCGCCCTCCTCCCCAATGCCGGAGCCGCTGTCCGTTTGCCTTCGTGCACTGGGCCATGTGCCTCTTACTCCGTGCTGCCGGAGCTACCTCGACGACGACCGCGTGAACCGTACCGGAGCCGATTCACCCGCGCCGTTGTGCACGGTGCCGGAGCGGCTCCAACTTCGGACGGGTCCAGGGCCCCGACGCTGCTTCCCCGTAGCCGTCGACCGTCGCGACATATCTGCTTTCCTGCCGCCGGGAGCCACCGCAACCGCGCCGCCCTCACCGACTCGGCAGCTGGAGCTGCCTACTTCACCGGGCCGCAAGATAGGTCGTACACTCATCTTAAATCACTTTATTTAGGCGTCAGTCACTTGAATTTTTATTCTGGGCCAGTCAATTCCCAATGGGAAGCAACACCCCTTGAGGCGGCGGAGCTCCTAAGCTATCGGTTGGCTGGGGCAGCAGTGCCTCGGTGTCTGTCATAGGGTTGCGGGGGCACAAGTTCGCCGCAGAAGCATCGCTTAGGTGCCTATCTTAGAGTTGCATGGGTTGAAGGTACTGCCACCGCCGGATCTGGATGACAGCGAGTCTTTGTGGTTTGGTCGGGGGTGGCGCAACCACGGCAGTGCGGTGGGGTGGGGGCGGGGTTTTGGTCGGAGCTGTTCCGGCCAGGGACGCCGGAGGCAGGCTGCTCTGCTGGTGGTCGCTAGCTCTTCGGGGAAGATTCTAAACAGTGTCAGCCGGGACGCACAAGACGGCCATCCAGCCATCCGGCGTAGATCGGATAGTACCAAAAAAATCCGTGTGACCCCAATTTAGTTTTCAGTCAACAGACGTGTGACCAGTCTCATACCTTAGTGTTGATCTCTTAGGGTATTTCTTCAGATCAGAGATATGTGTCATTCTTAACATTTATGTGTTTTCTGCATCTTCAGCCACACCGTCTTCCTTCTCACCGCAGCTGCTCCAACAAGGGAATCATACACCAGAAGGGAGCTATAGTCCCAACTCAACAGTTCCCTGCCTTGAATGTGCGTGCCTGACATGGACAGCCACAACAACCGCAGGGCCATTGACAAGCCAACAGATGATGCTCACTCCTATGGATGGCGGCCAGATAGGTTGTACCCTCATCTTACTTGTGTGCAACATTTATGGCTTTGTTATTCATCTAAGCATGGAAAATAGATTATCACATGTCACTGTATATTCATGTTGATCTCTTAAGAGTCTTGTTCAGAAGTTAACGCTGTTCCATAGTTCAGATAAGAGACTTGTTCAGGAGTTAACGTTGTTCCATAGTTATCATCCATCAGCCAATGTTATCCCACAGGCTGGTGATTATACCACTTCTAGTATTACCTATGTTGTTGTTTTTAATACTTTTGTGTGCCATCTAGTTAATCTCGAGTACAAACAATACATATTCTATAGCTTTCATCTGTGTTCTCCCTTTAGTTTTTGAGACCTGCTGCTGCTAGTTAAGTCCAATCCTACTATTTATGTCGTCTCCTACAGGCACTCATTACATAATCTAACTACTAGTTGTCTTCCATGCATGTCAGATTTAATTGCACACACTGATATATCCACAAGAACCTCGCGGAGTAATGTAACGGCCAACAAACTTGACGTCAATGATACCCAATATGATGGAACAGTAAAGGCAGTTTTTCAGAAGAGTTGTAGAAAGATGATGAATCCTATTCACCCCACAAGGTCGTTGCTCTAACTTGGCCCGTGATATGGGTACATCATGCATATAATGTCCTGGAGTGCATCTACTCTGTTGTAATGCCATGTGCTTAGCCTGCTGATCATGCATGTAAATATGTCATGCCTTCCTGTTTTTCAGTACCTATTCCATTCATGATAACATGTTTTCAAATTCAAGTAATGTCATTCTACTCTGTCGCAATGCCATATGCTTAGTTTGGACAACATGCTTCTGAATATCTTATGCATTGTTATTCATCAGTATGTACTCCATCCGTCTACCATACCATGTTTTTAACATTGAAGTGTTGTTCTACAGGTATGTTGCAATGCCATCTTAGTTTCCCAATCATACACGCGTATGTTGCCTTCATGTTTTTCTATACCTATTCCGCTATCATACAGTTTTACATTCAACTAGTGTTTTTTTACTCTGTTGTCTTGTCGTATCCCTAGCTCTTACATCATACTCCCTCCGTCTGGATTACATGTCGCATAAATGGATAAAAATGAATGGATCTAGAACTGAAATACGCCTAGACACATCCATTTATTTCCGGATGGAGGGAATACATGTCAATATGCCATGCCTTTCTATTATTTAGTACCTATTCCATCTCTCTATTGTAGCATGTTTTATAATTGAAGCACCATTCCTCTATATAAGGGATGCAAGGGGAAGACGGCTATGTTAGAATCTGAAGGGCTACAAACAAAGTCTTTGCAAAAGATCCAAACGCCAGGAGATAGTAAACCAACTCCAATGTTCATAGATACTGCTCCAGCACAGAGAAACCCAACTCCTCCTGATAATAAGTAGATTCTAGTGGCCAGAGAACTAGCCCGCTCCAGTCCAGCAAAAATATGTCAACTCCTTTCTAAGAAGCGTGTGCGTATCCTCGCATCATGAAATTTTATAGCATTCAGATCATATTTTCTACATGTTTCTTACCCATCTCTCTTTTAGAAAATAAGCTTAAAGGATAGAAGGCTTTCTAAACTGGGATCGTGTTCGAGGAAAGTATCTTGCGGGAATTCTCTGTGCTCCAATGCTGATGTAAGTACCTGTTGTATATCACTATATTTTTACATCAGCATGTATTTTGTTAATCGGCGAGAATCCAACCTTTATCTGATCTAAATTTACTTGTAGCAAAATGTATAATTAAAGGCGGTAATGTTGATTTTTGTAAGGAAAACTTCCTGGTAGTTTTGCATACTGAGCTGCATGAGTATACTATCTCATATGATGCACATTACTAAATTGTAGCAATGTGGTCTGGTTGCCCAATCATTCATTGTGTCAATGTGGCTTTCCTATTACCTTACATGGCTCAAGATAGTTGTGCCATATTGTGTCAATTTGGTGTAGGCAGGTGTGGTCTGGTTGCCCAAACATTCATTGTGTCAATGTTGCTTTCCTATTATCTGACCTGGACAATGATAGCAATGCTAGTGTGTTAATTTGGTGCAGGATGCTGAAGATAAGAAGACAAACTCTGAAAACAGCAAGGCAACCCCATTGTTTCTTTCCAATAAATCTAGGGCAGGTAATATGGCAATAACTCTTGATTAATCTGTTCGGTTCCCCTATTAATTTATGTTATGATGCAATGGTTGAGACACTCTCCACTATCAATGATACAAGCCTGCCAAAATCGCCATCTGAATCTATTCAGTTTCCTCTGTCTCGAATCCAACGGAAAAAATGTATGTCTGTGAACCAATTATTGGCTGAAGCAATGATGGAAATCATGGAGGAATCAGATGTGCACATTCTTGTGCAACAACAACTGATCAATGTTTTCAGAGACAGTGTAGCAAAGAAGGAAGAACTTGCTCACATGCTTATGGGCATCATCCACACTGAGGTTGTAGATTATGAGGTTGTAGATCGTTAAGTTTTGTTCATTTATTTGCACTGGCATCAATCTTTGATTGACCAGTGGATGTAATTTCCTGTAATATATGCTGGATGTGCTATGTTTTTTCTTGTATGCCGTACATTTGCTTAGCGCGCCTCGCATTCCAGCTAACTGGTCGCTAGGAAGCCAAAAAAGCAGTGAAATTAATAGCTAGCACGAAGCATCATGGGACCTTTATCAGGGATAGTGGCCCACTGCCCTTAATGCCCCCCCCCCCACTAATGGGCTCGCAGGGGCCAAAATTCTCTTGGGCCTTTGATTGA
Organism: Thinopyrum elongatum; assembly: GCA_011799875.1. Lineage (NCBI taxonomy): Eukaryota > Viridiplantae > Streptophyta > Magnoliopsida > Poales > Poaceae > Thinopyrum > Thinopyrum elongatum. The sequence goes on from CM022297.1 coordinate 249,208,382, forward strand.
TTGGTTTTGGTCCTGTCCATAAATGGTCGTCGTAATGGGCTCAAATTATAGCTGGGCCGAAATCGACTTTGTGTAATTAGGCCTACAGGCATGTTCAAACTTTAGCGGGCCCAATAAGTTGATGGGTCGTAACCAGGCCGAAAGCTCTATTGGACCGCTATAATTGAAATGAGCCAGCAATTAATGCTTGGCCCAGCTACCTCTCTGGTCGTTAATAGGCCGAAATTGAAGCGGGCAATAAGTGGGCCCATTCAATTTCACGGGCCTTTAACAGGCCGATACTAAGGTCATGTTGTATATGGCCCAACTGTGTTATGGGCCTTTAGCAGGCCGAAAGAGACAACGGGCTGGTATTGGGCCATGAAGAGCATGGGCCACTAAGAGGCCAAAAGTCAGGTCAGACTGTATATGGCCCAACTGTGTTGTGGGCCTTTAGCAGACCGAAAGAGAAACCGGGCTGGTATTGGACCATGAAGAGCATGGGCCGTTAAGAGGCCAAAACTCAGGTCGGACTGCAAATGGTCCAACTCCTGTATGGGATGTTAATAGGCTGAAAGACACACCAGGGTGGAAATTGGCCCAACAGTTAAATGGGTCGCTAAAAGGCCGAAAGACGTACATCCTGAAAACTAGCCCATCCCTTGAATGGGTTGTTAACAGGCCAAAACTACGTCGGGCCGATATTGAGCCCAAATATGTAGCGGGCTGTTAACGGGCTCGAACTGACGATGGGCTGCAATGGTGTCAAATAGTTAACGGGCCGTTGACGGACCAAATTGGCACATCTCATATGGGTCGTGGGCCTAAATGGACCAGACACAAGTAGGCCCTATATGGGCTGGCCTGCTAATTTTGACTGGGCCAGCCTCTTTCACCTAAATGGGCCACTGTTGGGCCGTGCCACGTGTCGACATATCATAGGCGCCTCCTGTACAATGAGTGGATGACATCTGTCCCAACGCTGAGCCGACACGTGCATCCTCCGGCGAATGAGAATTTTACACGTGGAATATCCCCATTGGTCCGGGCTGTTAATGAGTTACAGATCCAAACCGGAACCCAATAGCTTAACGGCGACCCATTACGGTGGATGCCACGTGTCGGTTACCCTTGACGAAAACACTTCCATGACGCGCCATTTATCGTCATGGAAGTGGACACTTCCGTGATGATAATTTCGGTATTGTCATGGAACACTTCTACGACAGCACAGGTATGACTATCTTGATTCTGTCATAAAATCATCATGGATGTGCATGCATGACAGAAAACGTGACCTACTGTGACAAACACATATCATCACGGAAGTGTTTTTTTTTGTAGTGCGTGCAACCTTCACGATCCGGCAGCGCTTCACCGTCCAGAGCTAATAGTCGCCGGAGAATTAGAGGGAGGAGATTATAACAACACTAGGCTTCTAATTATGAGGATTAGAGGAACTAGATCAAGCTCTAATTAGTCAAATAGGACCAACTAGAACTAGGGTTAGATGAACTAGAGGAGGCTCCAAAACTTGTGTGTTCAAAAGAGCTCACCTCATGTATATATAGGTTGGAGGGGAGAGGGGGCAGCCAAGAGTAGGGGAAGGATTCCCCTCCACTTGCGCCGGGAAAAGGGGGAAGGGGGACTCCTTCCCCCACCCCAATTCGGCCTCCCACTATGCGAAGGGAGGGGGCTCCCCGTATGTGGCCTTGGTGGCCCAATTCTTCCTCCACCTCTTGGCCTTTTAAGGCCCGATGATATTTAAATTACTATAAAAGCCTTCTAATTATTATTAGACCATTTTATATATAATTTAAAATCACCAAAAACATTTTCCACCTATATATTAGTTATCGGGAATACCCGGTATTGCCCGATAAACTCCAAAACCCTTTCGGTAACCCCGAAACACTTCTGGATCCTCTCAAAACTATTCTGAATATTAATGAAACAATTCCACAAATATATTCTCATCACTCCCGTCCTACTAACACTTAGCAGACCTTGATTGCCTTAATCTTGTGACCCCGTAGGTTCGGTAACTCATAGACATGAACAAAACCGTCCGTTCAATGACCGATAGTGGAACCGTGGACGTCCATATCAATCCATATGAGCACACGAATGATATTCGAGTGAAAAATTGGTTATCATGTGATGTTCCCTTTGCTTCTCGATACTTCACAGAACCCGGGATGCATTGGTATCCTCCTGAGTCATCACATGCTCACTATACCATTATCCTCATTACCGGTTTTGTTCTTCTTTCTCGTTGTCGTGTTCCGGCATCCCCGTGACGAATTCACCTGTGTCTGGCCAGATGATGATGGATGTCGTCACACCGAGAGGGCCCTACATATATCTCTCCATCACCGAAGGAGCAAATTCCACTCTCGATCTATCTAGTCCCTTGTCGAACTTTCTGATCAACCTGTAAGTTATCGTTATGATCATCATGTTACATGTGGCGTTTGAGAAACCCCAAAGCCCATCATATGGAAGAAGTGACTACAATATTCTCATGGTCTAAGGAGCAAAATCACATGTTAACACTCCGTGTTATTACAATTGATTACAGACGATATTAACTCAATTCATAACATACAAGATCGGGTCGATTCAATATGATCGTTCTTCCAAGGTCATAATCTCAATGTTGTTTTAGGACTATCTTTAACACTTAATGATATCCTAAGATCCAGAAAATGTGATCAGCAACAACACTTGAGCTAGTCCTAGAGGCAAGACTAGGAACCTTTTATTTAACCGTTTATCATTCGACACATGCATATGAGATTTACACTAAATCATGTATTCTAGGATCATAGCAGTTATAGCATAGAATATAAACTCTTTAATTATGAATACAGAAATATAATAATACAAATATTATTGCCTCTGGGGCATATTTCCAATAGAAACGACAGTCCTAATATGGATCCCACAAGTTATAACAAACAACAACATGTAATATAACGAGTAATATGCCTCACATAACCGACAGATAAAACTTGGTACTCAAAATTCTTTATTACAAAAAAATAAATCATCCACGCAAATGCCGAGCAACTTATTGGCGTCCATGGAAGAATGAAGTACTAGTTTTACACTACTCATACTTTTATCTTCACGCCATGTTGCTACATAAATAGACATGAACAATTGTGAGAATCAACCGACGATATAATCAAACAATAAAGCTAACATAAAAAAATGAAAACATATACTCTGGATTTTGATTGCGCATGGCCTTGTTATGATCTTTTTCTATGCATATGCTACACAGACGATTGCTTCTCTCATTGAGTGCTTTTGGTCTACCATTTTGTCACATGAGGGTCCCCCTTTCTGCGACCTTTTGAGCTCTGCTTAGGTGAACCCTTGGTGGAAACATTTCCTGGATCACCAACCAGAACATGATCTCGGTTAGGCTGAAATGCGTCGTTATTCACAAAGCTTCAGTGACCATCATCTTCATTCCTCTAATCGTGCTTACTCGATATTATGTCCTGTAGAGACTCCTTCATCTTGTCGAATAAGAAAGAGTTATTCCATGTGGCATGAGATGCTTCTGTAGCTAAGATTCTCAACTTACCATACCGAGCTCTCTCCCCAATACCTGACCAACCCCAACCGAACAGATCGCTCATGCGCTTCACAAGCAATCCATCTCTAACATTTTTGGAGAACCTTCAAAGGACACAACACTTAGGTATTTCAGGTAAGTTGAGCCGATTCAAAGCATGGAGAATATGTTTGCAAGGGAGACCTTTGCGATTTATACTTCGACAACTACACTTTACGGTTTCTTTAGAGTTACTTGGCATATAGTCCACAGTAAATCTGTATTCCCTGTTATTCTTCCATGCCACTATGAATCTCTGAGAGTCTGCTCCTATCAATCTTTCAAGGACCTCTAGCTCTCCAACCTTCTTCAGATCTTGATGCAAAATATAGAAGTTTGCCAGAGTGAATGCACGGGCAACGGTCAAGTCAATCTCCCTACAATCATTAAGTACCACTTGTAAAGTCTGCGAGGCCTTGCAGTCGTCGTGCACCTCGTTCTCACGGAGGTGAATGATGCAGTTCTCGTAGTGCATGACCATGTCAACAATGGTCATATCAAAGTCGAGAGGAAGGTGAAGGCATGAGTTCGGACTCTCGCTCCTCTCATTGCTCCGCATACCAAGAAAAAAACCACCAGACAGATATGATGTGGACCAAAGCCTCTTCTTCTTGTACATCATGCGCAGCCGTGCTTGGGTTTTCTCCATCTACCATTTACTGATAAACACGGCCCATCTCTCCTCAAATATGACAGGTGTAGTGGCGTAGTACAATAGTGACCTGAACTCCTTCAACAACTTATGGTAAAGGTGCCTCTGCATATTCTCTTCAATATGCCATGCACAAAGATGGTGCCACACATGGACCTTCCGAATGGCCCTTATCATCGATGCATCTCCATCGATAATTATGGACTTGGGCTTGTGCTGACACATAACTCTTATGAAAGCCTCAGGTAGCCAAATATACATACCTTCCGCCTCGCCTGACATGATAGAGCAGGCGAATACCGTAGTGCAACGATGATTGTTCAGACGATGAAAGGGGTGAATGGCATTCCATACCTATTCATCTTGTATGTATCGTCAAAGACGGTCATGTCACCGTAGTCCCGACGTGACTGCAAATCACACCACAACATGTTTTTGAGCCTTCCTTTAGCATCAACAATGTACTCCAAGAAAAAATATGGATCCTTGTCCTTCCTATTCATCACGATTCCAGTGGCAGTGTCAACATCGCCCTTTGCAAGCAGTTTCATCTTCTCCCTGCAACACATATTATACAGATTCTTCCTCCCAAACCCTGCCTTAGCATACGACCCCATACCTGCTGATGAAGTTGTCCATAATTATGTGTTTTCTGATCCCAGCTCCTGCCATAGCTAAGATCTTTGCTCTCCGAAATTCCTTGATCTGATTATGGGACCGAAGAAATGGGACTTCGTCAAGAACGTGGCTGTGATCATCGATGAAACTGCTAACATACCAAACTTCACACTTTTTTTTAACCAAGTTTCACTATTAAATGGGCTTCGTAGTAGCACCGACTCTCCGATCTAAGCCTACGGGCCCGACCTTCCATGGTACAAAACTTGGTCTGTCGTTTTCCATCCATGGAACAAAGGTACCTCCTCAAGCGGATATTTGCCGTAGGACCTTTTCTTCGTTTTAGCAAGTCCCTCTTAATGTTGAACCCACGTTCCTTTACGCACTGATTGTAGAACATGTACGGATCCCCTTCCGAGCTCAAGTCTTTTCCATCACCTTCCAGTGTCTATCCAGGCACTCTTGGTGGTATTCATCGTAGCCAATGTCCAGTTCAAACTCAACACCATCGGCATGGTCATCGTGCCCGCTAGGACCATCGACACCCCCTTGCAAAATTAAACAGAGAATCATGTAAGTCACTCAGTTGTTATATCGTTACTTGCCCTACAATTTTTTTAAACGTACTTGGCTCTCGCTCTTAGCGTGAGATGCATAGACGTCATTCAACTCACGGTCATCATCGACTCTATTGTGCTTATTGTTACCGTCACAATCTACCTATGCAAATTTAAAGTAAGACATGTAAGTGGTAATGCAATTGTTATATCATTTCTCGCCCTACATATTTTTCAACGTATATGGCTTGCGCTTTCAACATAAGATTCATCTATATCATAGTGCTCATTGTCATCATCGACATGTACATGTACAGATTCAAAGTAAGACATGTAAGTGCCAATACAGTTGTTTGTCTTAAATATATTTTTGTCAACGTTCACGTCACTTACATATCACCGTATGATTCATCCTGACTCATATAGTTCTTCTCAGGAGGTAGGTTCACATTCGAAGTTCCATTCTCGCTACCGGAATCTTCGTTGGTATACCCATTTTCGTGCTCCATCAATATACCTTTAAATAAAGTGACACATCAATCCGAACATTGCAGAACATCATCACAGACATAATCAGTTTATCAATTGTGAGACGACTATGTGTGATGCATACAATATCATGTGCGAAAGCAAAGTGCATGATAGTAGTTCGCACGAATTTATTCATGATCATTAAGATGTGCATGAAGCCACTGTCAAAAAAATTAACTGCTCCATCCGATCCTCAAGAAGTGAATCATTTTCACCGCATTTCAATGTGTAGCGAATTGCAAAGGCAAAAAAAAAAGCAAATCGGCGAACCTTCACTCGCTTCGACGCAGGTCGGGCGTCGACGACGTCCTCAGCTTGGTCGACGGCGTGGGAGAGGGGAGGAGCGCCGGCGTTGAAGTGTTGGTGCCTTGCAGCATGGGCGATGATGCACGCCTGTGTGGGGTAGGGATGAAAACGGAGCGAAATGGATGGAACTGGGTGCTACCACATTTGTTTTCATATTTTCTTATAGAAGCGGAAATGAATACAGAAACTCCGAAAATGAATATGGAAACAGATACTACTGGAAACGGACATGGAGCGAATACAAAACGGACATGAAAACATAAGTGTGTGTTGACCGGAAATTAAAACCCCTTGAACCATAGAGAAACACACACAAAAAACAAATTTAATGAATTTTTAACGTGGCTACAAAATAATATGATTATGTTAGCAACTTAGGGTAGTACTCTCTCCATCCCAAAATAAGTGACAAGTTTGTATTAACTTTAAGTGACTCAAGTTTGTACTAACTTTGTATTAAAGTTAGTACAAACTTGAGTCACTTATTTTGGGACAAACTTGAGTCACTTATTTTGGGACGAAGAGAGTATTGTAGTAGCACTGAACAATTTCATATAGGGTCTAGTATATTGTTTGGTAGTTCAGCTACAAAGCAGCCATATGCCTATCGTAGAAACAGATTTCCCATATTCACGGAAACGAAAGTTCTGTTTCCATGTGTCTTCCGCCGGAAAACTCGTTTCCGTTTTCACATTAAAAGAATCTCATTTTCATTTCCGTTTTGTAAATTTTCATTTCCGTTTTCATATTTCCTCTCCGTTTCCATTTTTCCTCCTAAAAAGCGAAAACTTTCCACTCCATTTCATCCCTATTATGGGGAGAGAGTATCACGGACCCAAGGCGCCTTTTTTAGCGCCGGCGCCGAAAAATTGGCCCAGCCACGTCCCCAGCTTCTCGATTATCGCCGGTTTGGGCCGAAATAGCAACCGGCAAACCCGAGCCGAAACCAGCCCCCCGGGGGCCGCCTGGGGGCGCCGGCTGAAGCGAAAAATCGCGTGGGGCCGCGCTGTCGGCGACACCAGTCATATTCCCGCCGTTTTGCCCGCCTTTTCCCTCCATTTCCCCCATTGCTTCCCCTTCTCCCCCGTCGTTCCCGCCATTCTCCTCGTCGACCGGGCGCCATGCCACCGAAGAAATATGTTGCCCCTCGCGCCGCCGTCTCTGATTCCACCCAGCCGAAGTAGAGGAAGCTGAGGCGCCGATGGCAAGACCACCGGGCATGTCGAACGCCGAGTGGAGGGCGGACGTTCAGCGCCGGGAGGCGGTCACCGCCGACCGGCGGAACAGGCTCATCGCCAAGAGGGCCAGGGACACGGCGGCGGCGACGGCGGAGCAGGCAGAGGCGCGCGGGGATGAACCTACCGCCTGGCCACTGCCCACAAGCCGCATGGGGGAGCCAGGCCAGCGTCGCGTCGCCGGCCAACCTCTCACCGCCCCCGCCGCAATGGGGGTACGCACCCTCGCCCGGCTACTCCGACGGCGACGCGCATGGCGGGTTCAACCCCAACATCACATTCCCGCATGGCGCACCGCCGCGTGCCTCGCCCTCCCGAAGCGCGGCCTCATCCTCAACAAGATGCCCGGGCCGGCTTCGACCGCCGCCCCTACGCCCACGCCGACACCAACGCCGACGCCCAGCCCGAGCGATGAAGCCATGCCGCCGACAACCAGCCCGAGCGCAGAAGCCACGCTGACGCCGAGCACGCCGTCACCGGCCAGTCCTACGCCAGAGGAGCCCGCCGTTTGATGCGTTCCTTTGTCTACGCATCCGTCCTTTTGATCGCTGAACTTTCGTGTATGTTTGATCGCCGAACTGTGGCATGGTGATCGCCGAACTGTGGCATGATGATCGCCGAACTTGTGGCGTTTTTTGGCAGCGGGAAAGACAGGTTTGAATTTATGATCGTCTGGGGGCCGAAACCTGGAGGCGCGGCTGGGAACTGAATCGCCCCTATGGCGAAAAAACCGCCGGCGCATACGCCAAAACGCAATCGCCGGGTGCGCTGGGGGCGAACGAGTGGAGATGCTCTCAGGGGCCACGTGCCCACGCGCGGTGGTTTTTCCTTTTTTTTTCACCCGACGTACCGGCGGACCAACTCTATACGTACTGAGGTGGGTAAAGACGGTACTACCCTTATATGTTTATCAGTGTTTTTTTTTTTACCGAAGCGGGACTCAGTTAAGAGATGATTTCTTATGTTTACCCTCGCTCGTGTAAAGCCGCCCAGATTCCAATGCTCAGCCGACTCACGCCGGCCAAACCAGACACAAGAAGGGCGCCTGCCCGGGAAGCAGTGTTTAGAGACCGACATCACCGCCGGCTCGACTCGGGGACGATTCGGAGGGGTGGCAAAAGAGGATGGTTGGTCTGGAGGGTTCTGCATTAGATGGTAAATCTCCTTCAGCTCCTCTCCTTGCCCACTCGAATTTGTTGATTTTTATTGGTCGAATTGATTCATTCCCCTTTATTGTGGTTGTGTTGTGCTTCTTATGCAGAAGAAAGGGTGGACCGCCACGGGTTGAGTGATACTGGAGGGCTCTCTTGTGTGGGTGGCGTATCGTTGCTCGCACCGGGAACTGCCTTCTCTACTGATTTTAGTATTCTTCAGGAGCTCCGCACAGAGAAGTTATTTCGAGAATATTTGGAGTACCGTGAGGATTCATTCAAGTGGGCGGCAGAAGAACTGGTTGCAGCATGCAATTCACCTGTATGCACGGATCATTGGGTTGCAATTTCAGCAAATCTTCATTCGCCGTCCCCTCAGATGCTTGGAACTGTTGGCATCATAATCCTCTGTGTGTGCAGGTTGATTTGTTTCTCCAGACTGTGCCTGATGAGAGGCTTTTTCAAGAGCACTTTTTCAAGTTTGTGTCGTTACGCGAACAGGTACCGAAATAATCCTTGGTTTTGTTACCCACTTGTCTTTTTTGGTTTATTATTACTGTCTTCTGTACCTCTTTCTTTGTTGTAGTTTTCTCCTTGTTTCTAGTACATGTGATCCTTACTACTATAATGTTTTTGGCACTGTTTATCCTATATTGGTCATAGGTATCAATGTGTTCATAAATATTTGTGACTTTCCATCAGAATGCATAGATGTTTGTTTTCTCATAAAAGGTGTGGAGGGTTTAATGATTTTGACCATGCTTGGTTTGATGCCTAATTGGTTCGTTGCCAAGTTGTCTTGCCGATCTCGCATAAAGTTGCCATTTTTTAGCTTGCCAGTGCATTGGCTAGCCAAATATTGGTAGCAAACCAAGCACACCCTTTGTGCTAGGGCACCTAGTACATTTGTAATGCCGTCAGCAAAAATGATTATACTGAATATGGGTTCATTTGGGCAGATGATCTGCTGGAAGTTCATATATTGGCAAGCGAAACTTTGGTAGCGAACCTATCATACCCTTTGTTATAGGGCACCTCTACATTTATCATGCAGACTGCAAATTATTCTTCATTTTTGAGATAATTCTAGAAGTCAACTTGGATTGACCCAAATATCACTTGAGATACACATCATGTTAGAGAGAAGTCGAACTTGTCATATGACACAGATCTTACACCCTCCCCCACCCACACACACAACCGGTCACAATATTGCCCCTCCTTGTTTAACCGGTTTTGATGTGTTTTCACTCAGGTTCTATCCTAGTCAGAACTACCACATCATTATTTTCTCTCTCATCTCTGCCATGTCACCATTTCTCTATCCTCGTACAACAACAACAACAACAACAACAACAACAAACAACAACAACAAAGCCTTTAGTCCCAAACAAGTTGGGGTAGGCTAGAGGTGAAACCCATAAGATCTCGCGACCAACTCATGGCTCTGGCACATGGATAGCAAGCTTCCACGCACCCCTGTCCATAGCTAGTTCTTTGGTGATACTCCAATCCTTCAGGTCTCTCTTAACGGACTCCTCCCATGTCAAATTCGGTCTACCCCGACCTCTCTTGACATTCTCTGCACACTTTAGCCGTCCGCTATGCACTGGAGCTTCTGGAGGCCTGCGCTGAATATGCCCAAACCATCTTAGACGGTGTTGGACAAGCATCTCTTCAATTGGTGCTACCCCAACTCTATCTCGTATATCATCATTCCGGACTCTATCCTTCCTCGTGTGGCCACACATCCATCTCAACATACGCATCTCTGCCACACCTAACTGTTGAACATGTCACCTTTTAGTCGGCCAGCACTCAGCGCCATACAACATTGCGGGTCGAACAGCCGTCCTATAGAACTTGCCTTTTAGCTTTTGTGGCACTCTCTTGTCACAGAGAATGCCAGAAGCTTGGCGCCACTTCATCCATCCGGCTTTGATTCGATGGTTCACATCTTCATCAATACCCTCATCCTCCTGCAGCATTGACCCCAAATATCAAAAGGTGTCCTTCTGAGGTACCACCTGCCCATCAAGGCTAACCTCCTCCTCCTCACACCTAGTAGTACTGAAACTGCACATCATGTACTCGGTTTTAGTTCTACTAAGCCTAAACCCTTTCGATTCCAAGGTTTGTCTCCATAACTCTAACTTCCTATTTACCCCCGTCCGACTATCGTCAACTAACACCACATCATCCGCAAAGAGCATACACCATGGGATATCTCCTTGTATATCCCTTGTGACCTCATCCATCACCAAGGCAAAAAGATAAGGGCTCAAAGCTGACCCCTGATGTAGTCCTATCTTAATCGGGAAGTCATCAGTGTCGACATCACTTGTTCGAACACTTGTCACAACATTATCGTACATGTCCTTGATGAGGGTAATGTACTTTGCTGGGACTTTGTGTTTCTCCAAGGCCCACCACATGACATTCCTCGGTATCTTATCATAGGCCTTCTCCAAGTCAATGAACACCATATGCAAGTCCTTCTTTTGCTCCCTGTATCTCTCCATAAGTTGTCGTACCAAGAAAATGGCTTCCATGGTCAACCTCCCAGGCATGAAACCAAACTGATTTCTCTATCCTCGTAGCTGAAACAAAAATAGCAGGTTTCTGTCAAATGTCAAAACGTATGTCCATTTTAGCCAAAATTCCACCAGATTGTTCACTACATTATTTCTAATTTACCGTTTTTTTCAAAATTTATACCAGAATGTTCAATGAATTACTCTTGATTTACTGGAATTTTTCAGTTGTTTTCAGTGAAGTCCGAATTTTGAACCCAAAAATTGAAATATGAAACTAAAACAGCAAGTTTCATTGAAACTGTAAGTCAATTTTAGCTGAAATTATACCAGAATGTAATTGAATTATTCCTGATTTACTGGAATTATTTCAATGTTTTTTAACAATTTGAATTTTTTCTCACTTTCTAGATTTGCGAGCATTTCGACAGCCTAATGGTAGTATGCTGTAGGTTTTTGGGCAGTACTTAGGCATAACTGGAACCATATCAATCAATATACATATTACTCACATTCTAGTTCCTCATCCAGAACCTCAATAAAAAGCATGGTCCATAATGTTCACAAGGTCTTATTGGTCTCACATAATGGAAAAAAAGCAAGAAATTGGGCACACATGATCCATATGGTTCACGGCAATGTAGAGCCAGGAGTTTGGGACACAACAACACGAATGTAACATAGTTCGACAATAGCCAATGGTTTGGCATATCACAACACTAAAGCATCACAAGTTCACAAATAGCGTAACTATCAATTAGAGATCATCTAGAGCCCTAAAAGCCCGCCTAGCCTTCCGTGCTACTGTCCTCCTTACTTCCCAGTAGGTTGGTTTGTTGATTGCCGTAGCATTTCTAGATCACACATGCAAAGTAATACTTGATCTTGTCTGAGATCCTTGCACCAAACCCTGCACATTCACAATATTTCCCGAGGTTTTGTTATGGATACCCTTGTTAGACGCTCTCTTAGAAGTTGATTGTCCGGATTGTATACATGCCTCTCTTCCTACCAGCTGCCGTGCTTTCATGGGTAGGCTACAAAACCTTGGTCAAGTTCAGCTACAAGAGTTCAAAAACTCATTGACAAGAGTGTGAGCTTACCATGGAAGTTGCAACTCGTGGTTGTGTGGATGCTACCGTTCTTGGTTGTGTGGATGGTGTAGCTTGGGGGAGTGTTGATGGTGCAGCCCGATGCTGTAATACATGTTACAAATATCGTAGTTCGTAATACAAGAATGTAAATTAAAGAATATTGAGAACTCATCACATTAGGTGTAGCCTGGGAGAGTGTGGGTGGTGCAGCTGATTGCATGTAATGCATTTAATACTTGTGTTGTAATTCATAATACATGAATAGTTAATTTTTAAAATAATGAGAGCTCACCACGTTAGTTGTTGGAGTTGTGCCTCTGCCTCCATTTTTGCTCAGAAGATGTTCTATTATGCCCTATTTGGTTGCACTTCCCACACCTGATGTTAATACCAGATCTGCTAATTCTGCTGCTCCCTGGTTTCTCATCTGGTTCTTTTGTCCTTAACTTCTTTCTGCCATCCATAGCAATGTGATCAGGCGCCAATGTCCTAGGTCTATTTGAAACTGGCCATGCAGGCATGATCAGCTAACTCTGCTGCTCCTTGGCTTCTCATCTGGTTCTTTGTCCTTGACTTCTTTCTACCAGGCATAGCAATGTGCTTGGGTGCCACTGTGCCAGTGCTTAGGTCTATTTGAAATTGGCCATGCAGGCATGCCTTCCACATGCTGAAGGCAATGCTCATAGTTTTTTCTAAACTCGTCAACATGGTAGCACTTTCCAATATAATCATCAAGGCTATTTGTATGGAAATATATGCATTCTATAGCATGTGAACAAGGAAGCCTAGAAAGTTGTCAATACCTGTAGCTACACGTCTTCTCTTCAAGTTTAACAGTAAACCTATGCTTCTCCAAGCTTAACTTCAAAAGAACCATTACCATTAAATATTGCATGGCAGTATGTGGACTGCTTTATGCTCTTCTTTAGTTTCTTTGTTATGTTAGGACAAATAATGACACTGGCGGCCCACTTCTCCATCTGAGTCCTCATCTACTGGGCCCTGCATTGGTGATGTGGGTCTTTTGTCCATGATTGCTTTGACACCTATGGGCGTCTTTTGTGCCTAAAAAGCCCTTGCTTGATTAAACAACACTGGATATGGGGCTTTGGCACACACCTAGAAAAGTTTCGGTCATGTCTTATCTTTGAATCTCTTTCTCCAGTTGCCATATATGTGCCTAGCACAATTACTCTGTCCTTGGAATCCAATTTTGCAGAGTGTTAAGAATGCCCGAAGACAAAAAAATGGACACAAGGGTTAGCACATAAGAGACAAATTATCATTCAAATAAACCAATGTTCATATACATCAAGTACTCCCTCCGTCCCATAATATAAGAGTGTTTTTGACACTACACTAGTTTCATAAAACGCTTTTATATTATGGGACGGAGGGAGTAGAAAATATCGTTTGTTGATCAGATATTAACCATCCTTCTCCATCTCCTAGCTCTAGTTCATTGAACAAGATAGAACAAAACCAATCCCAAGAATCATTTCTCATTGTTAACTACTGCCCAAGCAATAATTAGCATCGCTATCAATAACACACAAGATCTCTGATGCTCTTCCTTTGGAAAAGCACCCATCAAGCCACTTTCCTACAACCAGCAAAAGCCTTTTCTACAAGCTTCAAAATAGACATAGAATCTGTAAAATGTTGGCTTGTCAAAGTCAGGATGCAGTTTGACAATTACTGTGCTACCTGGTGTGCTTTATGTAACTCGTTCTGGTAGTAAAACACTTTGCCATATTCTAGCAACACTATAGCCTTAGTTATTTTTTTATCTTCGATATGCACACATTTGCAAACATCTCTTCTTGGACCGTCTGTTGTAAGTGTGCAACACTCCACTGTGGATTTGCCATTATGATATTCTCTAAGGACATATGTGCTCATCTCTGTAAGAAGTTACCTGCTACTCCCTCCGATCCATATTACAAAGTTGTACTAAAGCTGTGACAAGTAATATGGATCGGAGGGAGTAGTTTTCTACAACACGCAAACCCAAGGACACAAAGCCAACTACAAACTGCCCTAGTTCTGTCACCCCCATCTTTCACAAATTTGATTTCTTTCTTCTCATTAAGACCGTAGTTGATTAGGGCTTGCTTTAGTTCTTGTTTGCCACTAAATTTATGTCAACCTCAAAATACTTGACTCTTTACCAACATGCTCACCTTCACTATCTTCATGCAAAAAATCACCATCATCAGTGTTCACTACAGGCAGCTTCTATCTTCTTGGCTCCTCATTGAACTTGACATCACCTTCAGGGATAAAATAGGAGCTTTACCAGCCTTCATTGAAGCCTTGAAGTCTTGATAATTCTGTTGAATATTTGATGCCTCATCAGAAGAAGAATCACCAGACAAATAGTCCGGCTCATCAGAAGAAACATCACAATCATTACAATTTTTTCCTTGTTTATTTATGGAAGGCATTCTCACCATCCTTGCTGCTAATAACCTGCACCCCATCATCTAAATCTGGTTCACAAATGCTATCTCCACGATATGCAAACATCCTGTCTATCTCATCCTTAGTAAATCCATCATTCATTTGTCTCATTTGGCATAGCTGGTTCTTCTCCTCGTTCTTCAACGTAAATGTTGACACACCATCCATGGCGATATGCTCTAATATTAACATGCATGACTTGTCACTCATGAGACAACCAAGGCCTCAAGTGAAGCCTCATGAAACAAACATTTCCTAAACATCAACCAACACAATATCTCTCCATCTAAAATGGTATGGTGAAGCCTCAAGTGACATTGAACCTCTTCCATTCCACATCTCTGACAGAATTTTTGATTGATCTCGACATTCCTAAGGGAGGTGAACCAAAAGAGGCAATAGGAGAGGAAATGTTCAGCATGGTTGTCGTTGTGTTGAGGCGTAGCAGGAGTAGTATGACGGATGCACGTCGAGCCGAAGCAAGGAGCTGCAGGGATGTGCGCGTTCCAATGCGGGAGTACTCCCTCCGGGTCGGTATATTAGTCGCCTCACCGATTCCAGATATTCCCGTAAAATTAGCTGGCCCTCATTAGATCGGCAATGCGCCCGTGAAGTTCTCCTCGTAAACCGAATGTTCTCCTTGTTTTAAGGGAGTTAGGTGCTAGTTATTTGCTGCTCATGGTTGCATGCTGGACGACCAAGTCACAGCATTAACCAGTCACGGCATTTAAAGGAGTATATGCATGCAGGAAGCGCTTAACCATTCGCTGGTTACAGCAGCTGACGGCTGACGGTTGCACGCAGGACTAAAGAAAATTACTCTAGCGATAGTAAAGGCGCGTCTTGGTCGCAGCGCTAAGGTTCTCCCGACAAACAAACCGATCTGGAGGGAGTGCTTGCCAAATTTGTCTCGTCGCTGTAAACAACAACAACAACAACAACAAAGCCTTTAGTCCCAAACAAGTTGGGGTAGGCTAGAGCTGAAACCCATAAGATCTCACAACCAACTCATGGTTCTGGCACATGGATAGTGCTTCCACGCACCCCTGTCCATGGCTGGTTCTTTGGTGATATTCCAGTCCTTCAGATCCCCCTTTACGGACTCCTCCCATGTCAAGTTTGGTGTAGCACGACCTCTCTTGACATTATCAGCATGCTTTAGCCGTCTGCTATGCACTGGAGGCCTGCGCTGAATATGACCAAACCATCTCAGACGATGTTGGACAAGCTTCTCTGCAATCAGCGCTACCCCAACTCAGCAATAAGAGAGAAATAATTCCTCCTTCCATTTTCTGTTCCTAAGATTGCTCTTAGAGAAAATTTATGAGACTTCATGTTTTTATTTTGGATAAAGACAAAAGACATGCCCCTGATTACTAGAAGAACAAGTGAAGGAATAGAACATTGTGCATTGCATCACTTACTTTTCTACATTTAGGCTGAAATGGAAAGTTTTAGACATAGGTCGTGCGTGGAAACATGAGAAAGATTTAAATTTACTTAGTAAGTTCATTTGAGCACTAGCTCTTTCAAATTAAGGAGGGAGAATTAGTGATTGGTTTGGGACTGTGTAAATTGCAAAGGGCTTCTCTTACTCTTTTAATTTTTATAAATCTGTTTTGAAGAGAAGTTTGGTTCTTTTCTAATCATTTTCTATTCTGTACTGAATGAATCTTCATCTTGCAGTATTCTGTGGTTGTTGATGTTGCTGATGGAAGTAAAGAAAGTTCGGCTGATGATGGATCACCACGTTTCTTGAATGAGGCTGAGCTCAAACTCATCCAACGTAAGAATGTATGTGTTTGCAGCAGAATTTTGTTCCTTTTGCACTTGCTTGTTGCCTGCTGGGTTCTTGAGATGTATAATTGTCTGTTGCTATATCACTACATTAAATATGTGGCACAAATATGTGGCATGCTGCTTGAACTTGTACGTATAACATGCATGTGAGGGCCCTGCCTAAACTTCTAATTTCTGGTGTCATGATATTTATTTGCAAATCTATGTGAGCATATGTGCTAAGCACTCATCTTAATGCATGATTGGTAATAACTGTTTCCATTATTAACTCTCTCTCTCTCTCCCTGGTGTATTTATGATTTACAAATAATTACTCTTAAACTCACGTAAAATTCTAACTGACCATGAAGCCACATAGATTTGTGTCGTTATCCACGTGAATACGACGGTAGGCAGATAATTCCATCTCCTAATAGTGGATTGCCTGTGGCACATGCATGCGCATACAAATAGACAACCTGTCCACTGAATCCCCCCAAAGTGAAGGTGGTTCAACCTACTGGCGCCACAACCAACTCAGTCGTAGTCGCAAAATATATGCTTGCATCAGGTGCCGCTGGGCCTTCTGTTCTGTTGTCTTTCTCTAAGCGCTTTGCCATGACTGAGGGATCTGCAATAAAACTGATCCATGTGGTGTTGTTAACGAGGCACCATCGTTTTTAGTTTGGTAGCTCATTTGCTAGGCATTAGAGAAAGATGAACTCAAAGATTGGTGTTTTGAAATTTGCCTCCAAAGAGTGGCTGCCATAAAATGCCGCTGGCTACAGAAAATAACATAGACAGTGGTATTAATACTAGTAGTAATAATGGTAGTAGTGGTTTGTTTTCATCCCATGTGATGGTTGTTTGATTTTGACTTTGCATATCAACAAGATAATATTTCTCGTTACTGTGGAACTTAACTGATCATATTGGCATTAAAGTTAAGTTTACCATGCTGATAAAAATTTGCATGTTCCTTCATATCATCATTTCATTGGCGCTATGCTTGATCTTTTCCTTTCATTGTTACTATCTGCCAGGTCAAGTGTTCCGTGTAACATGATATGCCAGATTCTGTTTCAGCATATTCTTCTGTAATGATTTTATTGTGTTGAACCATTTATTCCGCAGATGATCAGTGTTTCAGTTCTGGATCATTCAAATATTCTGTTACATTCAGTTCTTAATTTCTTGTGGAATTAACTTTGCACATCTGACCTTTTGCTCGTAGAGAGATTAGATTATAATATGAATCTGTGATGTCCTAAGAATCTGTGTTGTTGTTCCAATACTTTCACCTTTCAAATATCTTTTTTACAGCACAAAGATGCTCTTATGAAAAGATTGCATGGTGTTCGAAGATATTATGCATACTGCAAAGCCCTTCTACAACTTGATTTTATCAAGGTACATGTCAGTTTTATCATTTTTATTTTCCTGGATTGAACTTGTTGATTCAGTTTGAACATTTTGCAGTGGAATAGTAATCCTGAAGAAGTTTTAAAACGGATCAAAGAGTCAACTAGATGGTCTGATGTGCTGAATGATTATGAGCTACAGCGTGGTTTAGAGGTTATTGTTGCCTTTTTCTTATTGTGAACGCACTGCCAATTTATTCAAGTTATATAGTTATTCTCTTTTAACAGGGTCATATGAAATTTTTAAGGATGCATGTGAGTAAATTGGACATAACTTCCACAAGCAGCAGCATGACTGAGGTTAGATTAGCATTAATTTTTGTCTTGATAATTACAGTATCAGGACATACACCTTGATGAAGTTCTAAATTAAAATAAACTGAAAATTATGCTGTTCCATTCTGCACACTTGAACATAAGTATTTCCACATAACGTTTACCTTTACCCATAAAGGTTGGTGGCCTGATACAGTTATAGAGTCTCCACCGGTGTCATGGAGGTCCTGGTATTGTGCCAGAATTTTCCTTCCCCAAATCCCATCCCCTGTGGGATCTTTCAGCGCTGGTTATGGCCTAAGTGTTAGTGTCTCCCAGAAAAAATGTAATGACTGGAGCAACATTTGGTTCATGAATATCTGAATCTAGAAATAATAAATGAAAACAAAGCAACCCAATTGTAATAAATATGTGATGATGGGTGAACTGTAAGCATAGTTCAGACAAACCACTAAATTTAAATTGACCTTTCCTTGATTTGCTTCTCTTTCCCCAAAAGACCAAGTCTAGACTATGAAATGGCAATTGATTCACAAATACCTGAATCGGTCTTACGATAAAGAGAGAAATAGAAGTTAAAGGAGCATGTGATGAAGCACGGATATATCAAATGGGCTTGAAGCACGAGTTGGCCATTGATGTTGACCACAACACTAGCTGTGAGCAAAAGATTACCCAAATTTAGATACCCTAAGCCCTAAATTATGGTGTATATGTATTGGTAAAAGGTTGTGCATTTGTTAGAGGAGGTATTTGCAAAGGTTATGAATATAGCAGGCATGTTTCTAGCATGGTCTAAATAATTGTAGTGACATAATATGTCTATTTATGGGAACAAATACTGAACAGCCCATGTATTATTTTTCAGATACGAATTAAAAGCTTTGGGATCTTATGCCTGCTATATGCATAAACTGTGTTTTGAAAGTCTGTTATACCAAATATTGTCCAAGTGGCTTTAAAGCTTCACAAGTTTCATGTTGACTTTATGTTTTTTTTTTGACTGGTTGGCTTTATGTTTTCAAAATGTCAAATTAGATATTCCTCTCCAACAATTATGTTTTCTGGTGAGACCGACCATCAAGAACATTTTTGTGTTACTCTTTCTTGGAAGTTTAGTTGAAATACCAAATTTCATGGATTTTGATTATGTTATTTCCAATTTTGTTCAAAGTCTGGAAAAAAGACCATTTTCAAAAACCTTTGCTCACTGCCAGCCTTGTGGCTAACATGACCCTTTGTGTGGAAAAATTAACGGCAAGCCGGGTTTCATTTATCAAGATCTTACATACTACCTCTGTGTGGCTTTATTAGTCCCTTGCATATTTTTGGTCCCCTTAGTATTTTGGGTCAAGTTTGACCATAAATTTTACTAATGAAATATATGTTATATTTAGCAAAAATAGTATCATTGGGAAGTACTTTCAAATATGAATCTAACAATATAATTTTTGTAACATATCACTTATATTTTGCTAGTCAAATATACGGTCAAAGTATGACCCAAAATACGAAGGGGGACTAATAGACCTGGATGGAGGGAGTACAACCTAAAGAGCAACACCACATGGCCATCAGTGCTGTCATTTGAGGCTTCTCTTGATTTTCAACTTTGTATCCAAATTTAAAAAATTCAACGTTGAGGTGAAATGTTGCCTAGAAAGCGGGCCAGTTTCCAATGGAGTGGCTGGTTCTATTTTGTTGCAAAAATGTTACTCCCTCCGTCCTATAATATAAGATGTTATTATAACCAATGTACTCATATATTGGCTGTAATAACATCTTATATTACGGGACGGACGGAGTACTTGCATTTTGTGGCATGTTAGGTTTTACACTTTGTCTTCCATCTTTTTTCAAATTTGCAGTTTGATAAGGTAGCTTTGGAGGAGGACATCAACTCTCGTATGAGTTCAGAATTAGAGAAGCATTTACAATTCCCTGACCAGGCAAGTCTCATGCTGAATTGCATCTTCCTTAACCTAGTTATCTTGTAGCTGGACCTTACACTTCCTTTTTGCCATAATTTGTAGTTGCTCATGCGAGAATATTTCAATCGTGTGAAAATAAGGAACCTTGCCAGGGAGTGTTGTATTCAAGCAAAAAAGACTGGAGTCATTCTTGTCGAAGAGGTCAGTTTTCTATTTTTGGCATTCACATTTGGAAACTGGAATGTGCATGAGTTAGTGAAATAAATCGGACCCTGTATATCTGTGAACCCTTCTATCATGACGATTAGTTTGTAAAGGCGCATTCTTATTTTGACCTGTTATTTGCAAATTCTCTTGCATCACATATGCACTCTGTCCTTGTCTCATTTTACTCTTTTTTTCCCATGGACCCTGTACATGTTCTCTTTATTGTTTTAGCACTATGTTCGGTGGTTATGCTTTTGCATGTTTGTTGACTTTTGGGAATACATCTTCCTGCCAGACAACAACAGCAACAAAGCCTTTTAGTCCCAAACAAGCGCCGGGGTAGACTAGAGCTGAAACCCATAAGATCTCGAAACTTCCACACACCGCTGTCGATGGCTAGTTCGTTGGTGATATTCCAGTCCTTCATACCTCTCTTAACGGACTCCTGCCAGAAAATTAGTAAAATCAAATAGGTTTGCGGCTGTTTGGCGGGGCCTGTGAGTATTCAAATGAGTCATATAATCCTTTATTTTCCATTGCAGTTTCTACCCGTACGAAATTTGGAAGTACAGATGTTACCCAAAAGTTTGCCCCAGAATTTTGGACAACAGCTGTTACCCAGAAATTTGCCCCAGATGAAAAAGAGAGTTAAGCAGTCACTTGACTCAACCATGGCTTACCTGCATCGACAGGGCGCTACTCGTGCTAGGGGTTTGAAGTATGTGGTTGGTGCAGTTTCTCTTGCTTGTATCATCATGGCTGGCCAACGCGAGAGTAAGTAAGACTGTCAACTGCATCCATGGTTGGCCTTTGCCAGCAAAAAAAACAAAACATGGTTGGCCTTTGGATAGACAGTAATTTGCGTATAAACTAGTAAAGCGCACGTGCAACGCACATTAATATTTAGGCAATATATTAATTGCATGCGGATATTAAGTATGCTATTATTTGTGGGTTAATTCTGTGATTAGTGTAATATTTGGTATGATATTAATTGCACGTTAAACACGTTGAACGCTCGCCATTGGAGCAGTCTAGGTCGATGGATCGACTTAGCTTGATGGCCGAGATCAGTTGGATCTGCCCCTTTGGGTCTTTTTATATTGGTATAGAAGATATAGATAATGTTGTACTCGTGTTTGAAGCATGTTTGTCCTACTATGCATTACAGATGATATTTAACATGTGGTATTTGTTCATCTGTTGAGACGTTTGCTTCAGGATAAGTTTCATTGACCTCTATCTCGATGGTGTCAGCGCGAATGGGCGGAGCCCCGACCATAATTGAAATAGGTGTCCGTCTCTAGCTCCTGCACCAGTCTCCTTGACGCCCAACGTGATGGAGCCAGACCGGAGACACCTGTATTTTTTTGTCAAAAAATTGAGTCTATTATCCAGAAGGCTAAGCTCAGGCCCTCTCCTCTTTTGTTGACAGTAAACATTCTGTCGGATATCCAATTCTGAGCTCAGGCTCAGCTTCTCCTGAAATCATGCCCGTTTGCTCGCGTGTGGATGTGTGGCCTCAAAGGTATTCTCAGACGTATTCCACCCGTATGGGCTTTAAACAATGTGATGGGCCAGGCGCATTAATTGCGATGGCAGGCGTTACAATGCGAGCGGAACAGAGTGCGGACGCGCGGCTCAGTGTTTTCCCTGAGCCAGCCTGAGCCAAACCAACACACATGCACAGACTGCCGTCCAGTTAATGAGACGGCCATTCACTTCTTATTAACGCTCAAAGCTGGCATTCCTCCAGTAGGTTTTCAAACTTAGACATTTATTAGTAAGCCAGGAGCAAGACTTGTTTTCACATCAGGTCGTGACATATGCCTCGTTCTCTGCATGCAAGACCACCATGACATGGAAGAACATCAATGCATGCAAGCCGCAGATAATTCTACAGAGGTGCCAACAACAAGCTCATCAGAAAAAATTGTCATCTACATCTTGGCATCAGTTCTACAGAAGTCAAAGAAGTACTCACTCCGTCCCAAAATAAGTGAAAGTGGCTTATTTTGGGACGGAGGGAGTATTTGATCGGTTCAAAGAGATTTTACTCTACGTTTACAAGGGGTACGAGCCCGGAGCATTGCTCACTGAAACACACCAGAAAATCCTCTGATCATAAGCTACACAACTTAATTCAAATGACACATCTATTTTTGTACACCAAGTGGTCGCGTGCACGTGTTCAGACCGCAAGGTTAGTCTGCCTCACAGCTCCACTTTGCACAAGGGGTCAAGTGTTAGAACAATCTCTA
This sequence comes from Thinopyrum elongatum, assembly GCA_011799875.1. Classification (NCBI taxonomy): domain Eukaryota; kingdom Viridiplantae; phylum Streptophyta; class Magnoliopsida; order Poales; family Poaceae; genus Thinopyrum; species Thinopyrum elongatum. The sequence goes on from CM022297.1 coordinate 249,231,005, forward strand.
ATCAATCACTCTAGAAATGCTCATCGACGATTGTGACTCTGCACGTGTTCATTTTTCCTCGTAGCTCTCATCCTGTTCACGATCAAATTGCAGCCTCATGTACTGCCTTACAAACATATGCATCGATCTTGCTAGAGGCATGTACGCCTTCAGCGTATGATTGGCTCTCTCGGTCCATCGTGTGATTGTCATTTTTGAAAACACCCTTGAAGTAAGGCTTTGCCCACTTTGTGTTGTATCTCATAAATCTGCATCATATACCGATGTTGTTTCAGATTAGAGACATAGCCCGGGCGTTTTCAAACTCATCCACTGTGAGCATGTGGTTGACAACCTTGTGGGACTCCGCCCTGTACTCGTTCTTCTTCAAGTACATAGATCCCAAGCACTCTTTAGCTTTCTTCAGTATGTGCTATTTGCACCACTTGTGCAGAGTCACAGGATATATATTACTTATAGCCACCTCCATAGCTCTGTTCTGATCTGCACTGATTAACACATGACCATTAGCCCACAGAGCCATTAAAAAGTAGAGAACTGATGTTTTCTTGATTACAATAACTGTCAATGTTGTTTAGGCACTGGTCCACCCATCATTCTCAAGAACTCGGCAACAACCCACTCAAATCTCTCGACTTGCTCGTCTCTCTTCAGCACCCCTGCTAGTATCACACTCTGAAAATGGTCATTGACCCCCACCAAGAGCCCGAAAGGCAGGTCATACATATTCGTCCTTACGTGGTGTCAAAAGTGACCATATCACCAAAGAACTTGTATTGCATCCTGCTGCTACAGTTAGTCCACATCAAATTGTTGATCTTGCTCTGACTGCCCGCAAGTACGCGGCAAGTGAAATCTGGGTCTATGGATGCAATGTCCGTGGAAACCTCCAATGTTTTCCGGACGTCATCATCTAACTTATCTTGCCACATATGTTTCTCAAAGTCCTCTTCGTGAATAGTACTTTCTCCATAGACCCGAAGAACCTACAGATGATGATGTACACTTTGCCCAGATTGGCATTGTTCTTCCGCAATTGCTAAATCAGGCTTCATGTACACATCTATGTGCTTCTACGATGGCCAGTGCATTTTCTCCTCCATGGTCAGAGACATTGAGTGGTGTCTGCATCCCTCGGGAGTATGATCAGTGCCGGGCACTCACATCGACAAGTCCAGGTGTTCTCTGCTTCAGGCTTCCCCGGCAAAGACAATCAAAACATAAGCATTCAGCCACAAACATTTCACCATGTCAAACCAACGGAAGCATGCATATTTATGAAGTTCGGATCAGAACTCTCACAGTCACCGAGCATCCACGGACGATTTCCTGCATTGATTTCGTCCTCTCGGCGTTCAACCTACTTTTACCATATCTTATCCCGAATCCAACTTCCAACAAGCACAAGTTGTTCAAGTCGTACGCATCACCGAGGGAATAGAATCTTAGTCCCAACTCAAGCTTGACCACACTTCTCGATGGTTCCTCCGCAAATTTCCTAATCGTTTGCTCGAGGGGTTCTGTCCGGTGAGGCGCTACCGAGCCTCAACCTGCAAACAACCCAGTTTCAAAAGAGTTCAGTAAAATTCAGTCGTTATAGACATGTCAGTATCTATTTTACATTTTCTGCATATTTATGCACATCAGAAGCATTTCACTCTTAAGACCATTTACTACGAACCACACACTAATCCTTGCCAACTTTGCCTAAATGCACACACTTCCCTTTGAGGTTCTCTTGCATGCCTCAAACAGCTAAATCTTTGGTTATGCGTTCACAGAATTATTCTAGTTCCTACCTGGTCGCTAAACTTGAGCTTCAGGAGTAACAAACTGAATGACATTCTAATTCAAGTCATCTAAAATCAGAACTACAAATTGGATTTTAAGGACATCACCATTTTGTCCAATCGGGAGATTCCGGATTCACCTTCCCAGTCGACTACGCAGAATGTGTAGGAGAAACTTTCCTATTGCGCCGGTCGTCGATGACGCGCGCTCACCGCCTGTGCGCATCCAGAAGCAGCATTTGACTCCTCGGCCGCTTGTGCCTCCGGTCCTCCCCGCCGCAGCACGACAAGGTCCACCAGATCTGGGTGGTCAAGCTGTCGGTGAACTCCTCTCGCAGCGGAAACCTGCGCCGTAATCATCAATCATCGACGGCGGATGGGCTAGATGGCCAGTAGAAGTGTGGATCAAGAAAGGGGAACTCGCCTGTCGACTGGATCCATCAAGATCTCCATCTAGCCGGCCTCCATCCCGTCGGCGGATGCGCGGAGGACAAACCTGTCACCGCTCCCCTTCCTCGCATAGTCGCATAGCCTGCGCACCCTCGCCTCGCATCACCATCACCGTTCCGTTCACGAATTCGGGGCTCGAAAATCAGCGGCGGTCCAGGAGTCCTGGACTAACACCATGGACCTTCGCTCAGAAAAAACAAGACGTCCTGGTCCACGATGTAGCAAAATGACGTGACGGCCTACTAACGCCGCCGCTCCCCGCGCATACGAATTTGGCCCACCTGGACGCACTGTTGCACTGTATTTCCCTCCGTATCCTTATTTTCTCGCTATTGAGCTCTGACGCAACAGTTCCCTTTTCCAGGATCCCAAGGCAGCAGCAGATGCACAGGATTTCGGGCTCATCTGAGCCCGGGCTTCAAATCGCCGCTTTCCACATTAGTAGGTCTATTATCCAGGCTCAAGCCCTCTCTCCTTTTGTTGTCTCCACAGATACTGTAATAGTCGGTTAATGTTTGTTCTCTAGCCTGGTTAGGAAATAAACCTTTTTCTTGTTTAGTAAACAGATTTGGTGCATATTGTAAGACGATTCAACTGTAAACATATTTTGGGGAAATGAGGTTTAGCCAGGGATAGTGGTCTCAAACCACCAAGGAATGGTGTTTCAGATGTTCTGTCCGTTCTCTCTCCGTCTCTTAACCGATAGAGATAGCAGCAAGCAAATAATCTCAACTACTAGCAAATAACACCGATAGACACTGAAGAGAGAATAGATAGAAAATCAGGAAACCATTATTCACCATATCATGCACGCACGATTAGCTCCGACCTGCATGAAAGAACTGCACCATGCAACACCCCACAGCTATAACACCCGTATCACAACTGCACCATGCAAGAACAGTCGATCTTTGATTGTTCTTCAACAAAGTTTGCTGATTCCAAAGCAGCCTAACATTTCGATTCATAATGGCTAGTCACTACAATCCTTGAACCACAAATCTATGTCATACAAATGCTTGCATAACAGATGCAATCATCAACCTATCAGCAGTATGAGCCACCCATGAAGTTCATGTACATGCTTTACTTACTGGATATCCGCACAACACATATTTTTTTCACTTCCTTCAACATTTTTTTTTTGTGGGGAATCAGGGAGCTTTTATTCCAAGCCAACAGGGCTACAATCTGCCATTACAAGACTTTGAAGAAAATCTGGAGCCCTATGCAGCCAACAGGCTGTGCTCCGAGCAGTTCGCGCATAATAGGCAAGACTATGAGCCACCCTATTCTGTGATCTACCTATCTTACAATGTTTAAATTCCCGTTCTTCCATTAAAAGCTTGATCTCCTTAACTAGATTACCAGATGGTGATTTGATGAGAGAAGCATCTTGCATCGAAGATAGTGCTGCTAGCGAGTCCGATTGCACAATAACAGGAAGACTAGACCACTCCATGGCTAGTGACATTCCTATTTTGATCGCCTGAATCTCTGCTTCAAGAGCGTTGTTACAGAAAAAAAGAACCTGGCAAGAAGCAAAGATCACCTCGCCATTTCCATTCCGCAATATCATTCTTGCACCCGCCATACCATCAGCCGAGAAAGATCCATCGACTGTAAGAGCTAGCCAGCCCGGTGGTGGTGGAGTCCATGGAAGCGTCGGTTTAGGAACCCTGGCCTCCCGTATTGGTGCAGTACTAACCATCGGGGTTTTGCCCTTAATAATCTGCTCTTCAGAGAGGTGCATGACATGCCGTAATGAGCTGAGGTAGCTGCATAAAAATATCTTGGATGTTTCCACTGATGGAATAGTTTTGTCATGAACTAGATCATTTCTAAGATTCCATATCCTCCAGATTAGCATAATTATCATGTCCCTAACTTCGTCTGATTGATCTGCCAAAAGAAGCAGCAGCCATTCATTCCCATTATACCGAATCTGCTCTTTGTGTGGTATAGGCCAAACTTTTCCCATCGTATCCCAGAGCTCGGCAGCATTATCACACGCGACCAAAGCATGGAAAGAATCTTCGTCAGCCTTGCCGCAGAGAGGACAGGTCGCACGGCGAGCAAGATGGCGACGTCGTTTACACACCATAGTTGCCAGAGCCCCAGACATGACCTTCCACGCTGTAATCCGCATCCTATGTGGCACCGTCGCCTTCCAGATAACATTCCACAGCTTACGATTCCCATCTGGAGCAGCACTAGAGGCTGATGGTGAGAAAGCTGATTCATGCTCCTCCATAGCAAGTCTGTACGCACTTCGAACTGTGAAGCAACCTTTCGGATCAGGCTGCCACGCAATGAAATCATCAAGTTGCCTTGGGGATGTCCGAATCTGACGAATTGCTTCCACGTCCACAGGGAAAAAGTGTTGATTTAATAGATGTGAGATCCAAGCCCCATTATTATCCAAGAACTCGGACACTCTGTTAAGTCTGCACTGCCTCTTCGGCGTTATAGGACGGAAAGGTGCTCCCCTCGGGATCCAAGGGTCACGCCAAGTTCGAATAGATGAGCCATTGCCTACCCTCCAAATAAGTCCTTTCTTGAGAAGTTGAAGACCATGCTCAATCCCCTTCCACACCGCTGATGAATTGCCTGAAAATACCGTATCAATAAGCTGCCCATTAGGATAATATCTCACCTTAAGTAGGCGAGCACACAAGCTCATGCAACAACATAATTCTGGCCAAACTTGTCCCCTCATATCTTGGCAAGAGCTCCGGGCTTTCAACCTCCCCTGAAGCACACCGTATTTGCAGCCCAAGGGAGGGGTTAAAGATGGCTTCCTTTTCCTGACAGTTTCATGGGTTGCCCACATCACATATTGCTGTAATTTTCCATGGCATATGAGCCAGCATTCTAGCGTCGGACCAACTCTTTCATCTACCACATGTCCCCACAGCTGCATGAGCCATCGCTGAAGTGGTGATAGGTGCAACCATCTGAAATCAGTATCTCCCGCTTCTTATCCCTTGAGATGAACTTGATTGAGGAATGGCATTCCTTGCACATTCGGAAATTCTTCGAGACCCGTATCGGTTCATGGCCACGCATGGAAATAAGTCCATAGCACACAGCAATCCGCTCGGTGTGGTGGCACGACAATGGATCAACTTGTACATTGCAATAGGGCTCATCGTCTTGAGGAGCATACCCAGACTCTGCCATCCTACTAGCTAAGTCCTTCCATGTACTCAAAATATCCTCAAATGCAGGATGGGACAAATCTCCAGCCTCAAACGAATCCACACTTGTGCCAAGATATAGCCAGCTACACTGGCTCTCGACGTGCAACCCGTGCTCTGTCATGGCATCTCTTACAGATTCAGTGGAATCCCAAAAGCCGCTGTTCGCATATATATTGGAAAGCAACATGTAGTTTGAAGCATTATTTGGTTCAAGCTCGAAAAGAGCTTTTGCAGCCTTAGCCGCAACGTCCAAATCATAGTGAAGCTTACAAGCTTTGAGAACAGTAGACCATAGGCATGCATCCGGCTCAACTGGCATCTTCTGGATAAGTTGTAGTGACTCCTCCAATAAACCAGCTGTTCCCATGATGTCAACCATGCAAGTGTAGTGTTTTAAACTTGGTTTTATGCCATACAAATCTTCCATACTGTAGAAATAGCTCCGAGCTTCCACCATGGAACCTTCTTGCTTACAAGCTGAAAGAAGTAAGTTGAAAGTAACAGGATCTGGCCGAGTTCTAGATTGTTCAAGTATTTCGAACAATCTTTTAACATCTCTAGGCATCCTATGAAGCAAGTAGCAACTCATCATTGCATTCCATACTGCTACATCCTTTTCAACACTACGCTCAAAAGCCAGTCTAGCATCCTCAATCTTACCACATTTCCCATACATATCTATTAGCGCACTTGCAAGAGTGACTGGATAACCATCAGGCCAGTTTTTCTGTATGAAACCATGCAGTTCTCTCCCATACCCTGATGCCATCGTCATACCAGAAGACAAAAGCGCTATCTGCACTGTAACCAAGTTAGGAAGTAAATTAGACTCGAGCATTTCACAGAATAGTTTCAAAACAACTTCTGGCTTCCTATTATGCTTGTAAGCTGCTAGCAGACTGTTCCATGTGACAACATTCTTATTCCTGATTCCCTGGAAGACATTAGCAGCAGATACCATATCACCAGTTTTACCATAAAGGTCAACCAATTTGCTGGAAACAAATATGTTTGACGTCAGACCATTCCTTAGAGCATAGCAGTGTACTTCCTTCCCGAGACGATCTAACTTGAGGTCTGTCAACAGCGAGAGGACACGAGTAATTGTAGTACCATTTGGTTGGATGGGGTTGCTATTATCCAGAAATGTCCAGCGCTTTGCATCTCCGCTGTTTAGGAGCTGCATGTATCTGAAAACTTCCAGTGCATCAACACAGAGGCCAAACTGATGCAAACCGGATATTAATGCATTCATTGATACCACATTAGGCCTCAAGCTGACATTCATCATGCCTGACAACAGTTCATTTGCTAGTTCTTTCTGACCTGCTCTAGCATATGCAGCGATGAAATTGTTATATGTGACAGTGTCAGGCTTCAATCCATCCTGCTGCATCAAGTTAAAGGCTTCACACGCTTTGTCCATCCTCCCATCACTGATATATGATTGAATCAACTCATTCCATACAGTGACATTCCTCCCCCCATCAATGGCGGCGAACACACTTCTCGCATAAGCAAACTCTCTGCACTCGGAGTACATGCCAATCAAAGAAGAACCAATGTAGACATTTAATTTGATACCACAACGTACAGCATAAGAATGCAGCTGCTTTCCAAGGCCCAGTGCCATCAAGCCAGTGCAAGCAGGGAGTATACTAGCAATAGTGACTGCATCGGGCATCTCAGTCTCGCACATCTCCAGGAAGATGCCCAAAGCCTCATCATAGCGCGCATTCTGCACACAGCCAGAGATGATGCAGTTCCAAGAACTGACCCGTGGCTTGACACCCCTCAGTCGCATTTCGTCAAATAGATCGAGCGCAGCACCAATATCACCATTTCTCGCGAAGCCGGAGACGAGGGTGTTCCACGAAATCACGTCAGGCCGCACGCCACTGGCCTGCATCGATTCAAACAGCTGGAAGGCCTCGCCCGGCTCCCCGGCGTTGGCGTAGGCGCCCACGAGAGCCGTCCATGCCACGACGTCGCGTTCGGGGAGCGACGCGAACGCTGCGCGCGCGGCGCGGACGTCCCCGAGCGCCGCGTACATGGCGACGACAGCGTTCCCTACCACGGCGTCGTCGGCGAGCGCGGGCCCGCCCTTGGCGGCGAGCGCGTGCGCGGCGGCGGCGAGGCGGGGGGCGTCCGCCCCGGCGCAGGCCCGGAGCACCTGCGGGAGGAGGAACCTGTCGGGCGCGGCCCCGGCGGCGCGCATGGCCGCGAACGCCTCGCATGCCGCGCCCCAGCGCCGCGCACGCACGCAGGCGCCTATCTCCCGCGCGTACGCCGCGGCCTCGGGTCGCGCGCGCTGCACCGGGGCATGCCGCGTCCGGGATGCCCCGTCCGGCACCCGGTGCGCGTGGGTCGGGGCCTGCAGTGAGCAGCGCGGCGATAAGACGCCGCGGGGAGTAGGAGGCAGAGACGGGGACGGCAGCATGGTGGTCGCCATTTTTTTATGGCGTCAGTAGTACTACTGCGCTCGGTCCGGCATTTCCAAATGGTAAGGAGGAGAGAGAATCTGTGCTTGTGGACCATGGGATTTGGACCTTCTGGGCTGAAATAGCAAACTCAAAGAATATGTATGGTATTACTGGGCCCGGTGAAAATTATGAAAAAACAAAATGCTGGGCCGGGTGATAAAAAGAAACTCGCTAGAAGGAGGGCTTGAACCTCTGACCTTGTGGTTAAGGGCCACACGCTCTAGCCAACTGAGCTATTCCAGCTTTGGTGACATTTTTACGTTTAAAACTTTTGATACTTGAGACATTTTAGTTTCGCATGATTTCCAAAGTTTACCATTCAGCATTAACGACATAGACACAAGCAATGCGGTGGCTTTTTCCAGAGTTCATGGCTCTCCTGAAATTTATGTGAGCGTATTCGATGTCTTTGATATGTATAAGATTTAGATTTCATTTTTGACGATTTGGGCTGATGCGCTTTTCATTTGGTGAGCTAAGTTTTGACTTTGGTTAGAGCTTGCTTACATTGTGTCATCTTATCTTTCTTAGATTTACATCATGGTTGGACTCCCACAGACATGTCACTGTTGTTTTCTTCAAGGCGCTAGTAGATTAAGAGGTATCTCCTGGTTAGTACTTCCAATATAAAGTTAACATGCAACCAATGCTTTGCTATGACTAATTTCAGCGCCAACCAAACACATCCTAAGGAGTAAGGACATCGTACTACATATGAAACCATATGTGCACATGCTGCACTACAGAGCATATTGACAATGTCATAGGCATGATTGACCTCGAGTTTGTACATTTTATCAAAATTGTATTTAAAATCTAATGATGATATAAGCATTGTACAACTAGCATGTCACAAAAATCACAATTCACTAAAAATAATAATTTGAATGTGATAGTATCAATGGTTGTTGCCTTTATTTTGCAAAGTACTCGAACAACGTACAATAACATACATGAATTGACATACCTCAGTATACCAAACAGACATATGGAGATGATTGTACCCAGATTCAGGTCCCACGCGCGAGTAATAGCGCTAATCCTGCTTGTTTGGAATTATATATATAAACGAGTACAATGGGGGATCCAACAAGTTGTAGAATATGTCCTTGGGATATTTGGTGGCCTATCTCGACAGAATGTCTAAGATCGGATCTAATCTAGGTCTAAACTAGGGTTTCGCTTCCATCATATTAGCGGTGGAAGTAGAAGTTGTCCTTTCCCGGACCTGGCGCGCGTGTATTGATACCAGGTCTTGGGTTGGTTGGACGCCTTCCTTCCTGGGTCTCCTCACCACGAATGGCTTGAAGCTTCCTTGTCGTGGCTTCACATGCCTCCTTTTGAGGAGTCCGGGGGGTACTCGTCGTGCGTCTTTCCTTGCCCGGAAAGGCCTTCGCGTAGGACTAAATTTGCATATTAAGGACAGTTTCCTTCAAGCTTACATGCGGCTTGGCATGGGCCCAATCCACCTTCCACTGACAAGCACCCCATCATTATTCGCACTGAAGCCGCTCGCTGCTACTCCCGCAGGAGTTGTTGGGTTTTCCCAAAAAGGAAGGGTGATGTAGATAGTACCAATGTTTTCCCTCGGTGAAGAACCAAGGTTTAATCGAACTAATAGGACTCAACAAACTGCCAAGATAAGCAGCACCTACACACAAACAAGATAAAATACTTGCACCCAACGTGGCAAGGGGGTTGTCAAGTCCCTTGTCTTACTAGTTACAAGGTTAGAAGCAAATAGATAGATAGATAATGGTACGACAAATAGTAAAGAAGAAATTTTTAGGAGTTTGTGTTGATGGAAGAATAGACCCTGGGCCATAGGTTCACTAAAGGTATCTCCCTTAAAAGAAGGCAAATGGCATGGTAACTGTGACGCCCCCGATTCAATCGTACACTAATCATACACGCAAACGTGTACGATCAAGATCAGGGACTCACGGGAAGATATCACAACACAACTCTAAAAGTAAAATAAGTCATACAAGCATCATAATACAAGCCAGGGGCCTCGAGGGCTCGAATACAAGTGCTCGATCATAGACGAGTCAGCGGAAGCAACAATATCTGAGTACAGACATAAGTTAAACAAGTTGCCATAAGATGGCTAGCACAAACTGGGATACATGTCGAAAGAGGCGCAGGCCTCCTGCCTGGGATCCTCCTAAACTACTCCTGGTCGTCGTCGGCAGCCTGCACGTAGTAGTAGGCACCTCCAGAGTAGGGGTCGTCGTCGACGGTGGCGTCTGGCTCCTGAACTCCAGCATCTGGTTGTGACAACCAGAAAGAAAAGAAAGGGGGAAAAGGGGGAAGCAAAGCAACCATGAGTACTCATCCAAAGTACTCGCAAGCAAGGAGCTACACTACATATGCATGGGTATATGTGTAAAGGGCCATATCAGTGGACTGAACTGCAGAAAGCCAGAATAAGAGGGGGGATATCTAATCATGTCGAAGATTACGCTTCTGGCAGCCTCCATCTTGCAGCATGTAGGAGAGAGTAGATGGTAAGTTCACCAAGTAGCATCGTATAGCATAAACCTACCCGATGATCCTCTCCTCGTCGCCCTGTGAGAGAGCGATCACCGGGTTGTATCTGGCACTTGAAAGGGTGTGTTTTATTAAGTATCCGGTTCTAGTTGTCATAAGGTCGAGGTACAACTCCGGGTCGTCCTTTTACCGAGGGACACGGCTATTCGAATAGATAAACTTCCCTGCAGGGGTGCACCACATTACCCAACACGCTCGATCCCTCTGGCCGGGCACACTTTCCTGGGTCATGTCCGGCCTCGGAAGATCAACACGTCGCAGCCCTACCTAGGCCTAACAGAGAGGTCAGCACGCCGGTCTAAATCCTATGCGCGCAGGGGTCTGGGCCCATCGCCCATTGCACACCTGCACGTTGCGTGGGCGGCCGGAGAGCAAACCTAGCAACCTCCATTACAAAGGAAGTTGCGTTACGCGGTCCAACCCGGCGCGCGCCGCTCAGTCGCTGACGTCTAGGAGGCTTCGGCTGATACCACGACGTCGAGTACCCATAACTGTTCCCGCATAGTTGGTTAGTGCGTATAGGCCAGTGGCCAGACTCAGATCAAATACCGAGATCTCGTTAAGCGTGTTATTATGAAGTAAGCGCGAACGCCGACCAGGGCCAGGCTCACCTGTCTCCTAGGTGGTCTCAACCTGCCCTGTCGCTCCGCCACAAAGATCCACACAAAGGGCCGTTGGGACAAAGGTCCTTTCAGCCCCCAATCCGTGAATCACTCGCGGGTACTCTTCGAGCCGACCCGACTTTAGTCACCATATGTATAGTATGTATATATGTATAGTATACACCCGTGATCACCTCCCGAGTGATCACGGCCCGATAGTATAGCAAGGCAGACTGACAAGAATGTAGGGCCAATGATGATAAACTAGCATCCTATACTAAGTATTTAGGATTGCAGGTAAGGTATCAACAGATGTAGCAACAATGTCAGGCTATGCATCAGAATAGGATTAACGGAAAGCAGTAACATGCTACACTACTCTAATGCAAGCAGTATAGAGGAGAATAGGCGATATCTGGTGATCAGGGGGGGGGGGGCTTACCTGGTTGCTCTGGCAAGAAGGAGGGGTCGTCCACTCCGTAGTCGAACGGGGCAGCAGCAGCGTCGGTCTCGTAGTCTACCGGAGAGAAGAGGGGGAAGAAACAATAAATACAAAGCAAACAATGCTACACAAAGTATGACATGACAATATGCAGTGCCGGGGTGTTCTAACGCCTAACTAAATGATTTAGTTAATTTAGGAATTTATTCGGATTTATTTAATTAAAGTTGGGCACTATTCATTTACTGAAACTGGTCTAAAAGTTCAATGTTCTTATAGCTGCGGGCGTCTGACGGGAATACGGAGGGCGTATCCGGGTTCGTCTCGTCGTTCTGAGCAACTTTCATGTATAAAGTATTTTCATCGGAGTTACGGTTTATTTAATATGATTTTCTAAAGTTTTAAACAATTCTGAAATTATTATTAATTAAATTAATTCGAAATTAGAATTATGACATCAGCATGATGTCAGCGGGGCCATAGGTTGACTAGGTCAACCCTGGCAGGTGGGACCCGCTCGTCATAGTCTCAGACTAACTAAACAGGGTTAATTTGCTTAATTAGAGATTAGGTTAATCTAATTAGAATTAATTAAGTTAATTAATTTAACTAATTAATTAATTTTTATTTATTTATTTAATAAATTTTTTATTTTTATTTCTATTTTTATTTTCGTTTTTTTTTCTGGGCAGCGGGCCCCGTTCGTCAGCGACCCAGGGGGGGTGTTGGCCCACAGGCCAGTGGCATGGGGCCACGGGCGCTGGGTTTTCGGGCGCGGTTGCGGGCGAGGCGCCTGTCGGGGCGGACTCGAGGCGACAGGGCGGGCGCTCGCTGGCGGGCGTCGACGGGCGCGGGCCAACCGGACGGTGGCCACGGCGTACAGGGCGCAGGAGAGGGAGAGGCGACGGCACGGCGCACGAGGAAGGAGCAGCAGGGGCGGGGAGCGCCGCGGGGCGACGCGCGGCAGGCGCCGGGCGCAGGCGCGTGCGGGTGCGCACTGCACGCGGCGGGGCGGCTGCTGTGTGAGCCGCGGCGCGGGCGCGCGCGCGTTGAGGCTGTGCGGCGAGCAGGGGAAGCGGAGGGTGGTGCCTGCAGCAGCGGGGCCGCACAGGGCGGCTCGGCAAGCGTGGCCGAGCGGGGCGTGGTGAGCGGGGCGTGGCTCGGGCGCACGTGCGCGACAGCAGGCGAAGCCGAGCAGCAGCAGCGGACAGCAGGGGCGGCGGCCGAGCGAGCCACGGCGGAAACGAGCGGCGTGCGGGCACGAGGGAGAGAGGAGTAGAAGGGGCGCTCACGGTGGCCGTAGGGGAAAGGGCAGTGGGGCGCGGGGAGGAGGTCGGAGACGACGCGTCGGAGGCGGGGAGGCAGTCCGGCGATGGCGTCCGGCGAGGTGGCGATCCGATCGGTGGCGGCGCCGGCGCAGTTCGGTCCCCCCGATCCCGATCCAGAATCAGGAGGGGGAAGGAGAGAGACGTGGGGAGTGGGGGGAGTGTGCGGTCGGGGGTTAGGGTTTGGTCGCCCGAGGGGATAAGGGGGGATGGGGTTGGGCCGGCCGGTTGGGCCAGGTGGGTCGGCCAGCTGGGCCGCCTGGCCCAGTTGGCCAGGGGGGCCTCTTTTCTTTTGTTTTTCTGTTTTGTTCTTTCTCCTTTTATCTATTCCTATTTCCCTGTTTTAGTAAAAAGTTAGGCCTCAAAATGATTTTTATAGAACATGGCAATTGTTCCAGTAAATACTAGGCATTCCCTAACACTACCAAAATTAGTTTGGAGACAAATGGAGCTCCCACAATTTTTACAATAATTAATATGCATTAATCCTAGCTGTTTTAATCATGTTAGTGCCACCTAAACATTTTATTATTTGTTGGTTTCAATTTTAGACTAGCCTCTGCAATATTTGTTATTTACTGAGCATTTTAGTTTTTAGGTTGGACAACTTTTATATTTCACTTTCATTTAAATTTGAATTTGAGTTAGGAGTTGAAATGCAATTTGATGCTAATGATGATTATGCACTATTAAGCTTGCTGACATGGCATCAACCTAGGGTGATCACTGTAGTTAATGACAGGGGGTGTTACAATTCTCCTCATCTAACAAGAATTCTCGTCCCGAGAATTAAGAGGAAGACTGAAAGAAGGTGGGGTATTCTTCACGAAGACGATCCTCGCATTCCCAAGTGGCCTCATCTTCAGAATGATTTGACCACTGAACCTTGAGGAACTTGATTGCCTTCTGACGTGTGCGGCGTTCAGCTTGGTCGAGAATGCGGACCGGATGCTCTTTATAGGAGAGGTCCTGCTGCAATTCGAGCACTTCAAGATCCACTGCTCGGATTGGGTCCTTGAAGCAACGGCGGAGTTGTGACACGTGGAACACATCGTGAACCTGAGAAAGGTTCGGCGGAAGCTCCAGTTGATATGCCACTTTTCCACGCTTTTCGAGAATAGTGAACGGACCAATATAGCGAGGAGCTAGCTTGCCCTTGATCCCGAAGCGGTGAGCACCCTTCATTGGTGTAACTCGAAGATAAACCTTTTCGCCAGGTTGATAGACCATGTCTTTATGATGACGGTCATACTGACTCTTCTGACGTGACTGGGCAGTCTTGAGATTCTCACGAATGATGCGGACTTGTTCTTCGGCGTGTTGGATAATATCCGGACCGAAAAGTGGACGTTCCCCAGTTTCTGACCAGTTCAGAGGGGTTCGACACTTTCGTCCATATAACACTTCGAAGGGGGCCATCTTCAGACTAGCTTGATAGCTATTATTATAAGAGAACTCTGCATACGGGAGAGATTCCTCCCATTTCTTGCCGAAAGAGATAACACAAGCTTGAAGCATGTCTTCGAGAACTTGGTTGACACGTTCCACTTGCCCTTGCGACTGAGGATGAAATGCAGTACTGAATGACAGATGAGTACCCATAGCTTCTTGGAAACTTGCCCAGAATTTCGAAGTGAATAAACTGCCACGGTCCGAACTGATTAGCAGTGGAATACCTTGAAGTGAAACAATTTTGGACATGTAGAGAGTTGCAAGCTGACTAGCAGTGATCGTTTCTTTGACCGCCAGAAAATGTGCAACTTTAGAGAGTCGACCAATGATGACAAGGATAGCATCATTACCTTTCTGCGATTTGGGAAAACCAGTGACGAAGTCCATTTCAACATGGTCCCATTTCCATTCAGGAATAGAGATAGGTTGCAGAGTTCCAGCAGGCCTTTGATGTTCTGCTTTGATTCGACAACAAACGTCACATTCAGCAACATAACGAGCAATGTCTTGCTTCATATTAGACCACCAGAATTTTCGACGGACATCTTGGTACATCTTGGTGCTACCGGGATGAATAGACAGAGGCGTTGCATGAGCTTCTTTCATAACCTTCTGAGTCATATCCAGGTTGTCTTCCGTAGGGACCACTATTCGACCTTTAAAGAATAAGGTGTCATCATCTTCAAGGGTGAAGCACGAGGGCCTTCCTGCCGCGAGGTAGCGCTTAATCTTGTGGGCTTGAGAGTCATACTTCTGCAGTGTCTTGATGCTGCCCAAGAGATCTGGTTCGACAGCCAGGGTATTAAGGGAACCCTGGGGAACAACACGGAGGTTCATCTTGCGAAACTCTGGAGGAGGGGGAGCGAGTGCTCCAGGAGGAACAATATGGAGGTTCAGCTTTCTAAATTCCTCAACAAGCGAGGGTTGAACTTTGTGAACCTGGAGGTGGTTGCAATATGACTTACGGCTCAAGGCATCAGCCATCACATTAGCCTTGCCTGGTGTATAGGAAATACCCAAGTCAAAGTCTGCAACAGTCTCCATCCATCTCTGCTGACAGAGGTTCAGGTATGGCTGAGTAAACAAATACTTTAGACTTTGGTGGTCGGTGAAGATCTCGCAACGATTACCGAGAAGGTAATGTCGCCACTGTTTCAGTGCATGTATGACAGCAGCAAGCTCGAGGTCGTGAACTGGGTAGTTCTCTTCGTGAGGGCGCAATTGACGGGATGCATAGGCAATCACTTTGCGCTCTTGCATTAGGACACAGCCTAATCCTTGACGGGAAGCGTCGCAGTAAATGACGAAGTCCATCTTAGTATCAGGTGGAGCAAGCACTGGGGCAGAAGTCAACTTGTCCTTGAGTGCCTGGAAACTTTCCTGACATTTGTCTATCCATTGGTACTTGACGCCCTTATGCAATAGGTTAGTCAGAGGCCTGGCGATCTTGGAGAAATTCTCGACGAATCGACGGCAATAGCTGGCGAGACCGAGAAAACTCCTGACTTGCTTGATGTTCTTCGGAGGAGTCCAATCGAGAATAGCCTGAACTCGCTCGGGGTTGACGGCAATACCATCCTTGGAGATGACATGCCCAAGATAAGTTACTTCGGGAAGCCAGAATTCACACTTGGAATACTTAGCATAGAGTTGATGCTCTCGAAGCTTCTCCAGGACAAGACGAAGATGTTCAGCATGCTCTTCTTTATTCTTGGAGTACACAAGGATATCATCCAGATAAACCACGACGAACTTGTCGAGGTATTCCATGAAGATATAGTTCATCAAACGAGAGAAAGTGGCTGGAGCATTGGTTAAGCCGAATGACATGACAGTGTACTCATATGAACCATATCGAGTCACGAATGCGGTCTTTGGGATATCCTCTTCACGAACACGGATCTGGTGGTATCCCAACCTTAAGTCCAGTTTGGAGAACACTGATGAGCCAGCTAGTTGATCATACAGATCATTGATCCGAGGAAGAGGATATTTGTTCTGAATGGTAGCTTGGTTAATAGGACGGTAGTCTTGGACCAATCGGTTTGTCCCATCCTTCTTCTTGACAAAGAGGGAAGGTGCTCTCCAAGGAGAGCAACCGGGGCGAATGAAACCACTGCGAAGAGATGTGTCGATTTCCTCCTTAAGCGCAATGAGTTCATGTGGCGGCATCTTGTAAGGTCGTTTGGCTATAGGGGTGGTGCCTGGTTTCAAGTCGATGATGAATTCGACAGCTCTAGCAGGGGGAATCCCTGGAAGTTCTTCAGGAAAGACGTCTTGGAATTCACGAACAACGGGAATGTTTTCAATGCCCTCGAGTGGTGCAGCGTTCAATGCGTTTAACGCATAAAGCCTTGCCTCGGCATTCTGAACCAGACGAGCATTGTAGCTTATTATTTCATCGGAAGGGTGTAGAAGATGGACGGTCTTAGTGGCGCAAACTATAGAAGCAGTATGCGCTTTCAACCATTCCATTCCCAGAATGAGATCAATGCTACAGGACTTCAGCGCGATGGGAGAGACAAGGAATTCCAGTCCTTCGATTTCAACGGGGACGTCCTTGCAAAACATGGAGGTTCGACATTGGCCCGCAGGGGTGTGTACTAATAGCGAAGCGTTCATGTCCTCACATTTAATGTCATGCAAGCATGCAAAATCTTCCGACATGAATGAATGCGATGCACCTGTATCAAATAAAACGGATGCTGGTACTGAATTTACGAGGAGTGTACCCATCACAGTAGCAGGATGGTCTCGAGCTTCATTGAGATCAACGTGGTTGGCATGAACACGACCATAAGACTTGGCATTGTTGTTGCGGGACTGGTTGCTTCCACGGCCAGCTGCAGGAAGGGCCAGTTGATTCTGGTTCTGATAGCAGTTCCTGGCAAGGTGACTTGGTTGACCACACTTGTAGCACAGACCATTATTGGGGGTGGGAGCAGGAGCTTGGGGTGGTGCAGCTGGAAGTCTTGGCTGCCTGGGCGGTGGAGGAGGCAGACGCGGTGCAGCATAAGACTGCCTTGGAGCAGGTGCATTTGGACGGTACATGCTGTTCGGGATCCAGATTTTACGCTTCTGCGAGGGCGGGCCCGAAGATGAGCCCGCGTCACGGTTGCGTCTGTGAGAGCTCTGGTGTTCCTGCAGACCAGTTTCAACATTGATGGCCTTGTTCACCAAGGTGGCAAAATCGGGAAAGTCATGCACTAGCAGTGCGAGCTTGATGTCAGCTTGAAGGCCATCACGGAACTTCTCCTGTCTGCGTGCATCAGTTGCAATGTCTTCTTCAGCATAGCGGGATAAGTCCAGAAACTCCCGCTGATAAGCTTCCACAGTTTTGTTGCCTTGGGTGAGGTTGCGGAATTCGCGCTTCTTCCGGTCCATGATTCCCTGTGGGATGAAGCGGGCACGGAAAGCAGCTTGAAAGTCTGGCCAGGTGATGATCGCTCCAACCGGCAGAGTACGCTTGTGGCTGTCCCACCATTGAGCAGCAGGTCCCTTCAGAAAGAAGGAAGCAAAGGTGACATAGCTGGCAGGGGCTACATCAGCAGACTCCATCTCATAGGTGATGTCACGGAGCCAGTCATCAGCATCCAGAGGCTGAGTTGAGCTGCGGTACATGGTTGGGTTGAGGCGTATGAAATCTTGCAGAGTTATTTGGGCTGGCTGCTGGTTCATATTGGGGCGCGGGAACTGAGCCATCATATTCTCCATGAACTGGCGGTTCAGCTCGAACTGTTGGATCATACCAGCCATATACTCAGGCGGTGGTGGGGCGTTGCCACCACGACCACGACCACCTGGTCTAACCATCCCGCTAATATATAACAGGGGTAGTTCAGCATTGAGAAATTTGCAAAGACAAGAATCATTCTTGGTGAAACATGCGTTATGAAAGGAGCACGATAGATACTACATAGTAGTTGGCATATCTTACAAAAGGGATCATGCATAGAGTTCAGTACATAAGACTAAAGACATCATAGGCGGCACGCAGGCTCGCGGCGAATGCATCTAATGCTAATAAGCAAGTCTACATCAGTCCCAGGAGGAACTGTGGAGGTAGGTGTAGCCTGACAGCTGGTAGTGACGCGACGGGAAGTCCTCCGCGTCAGTAGCCTGCGGTCCGTGAACACTCTGGTGTAGAACCCGACGTCCAGGTGGCAAAAGAGGACCAAGTGCGGGAGTGTAGCCTCCCACACCTGGCCAACCGACACCCTGGGGCATCACGGTCCTGACTGGGTAGATCGCAGATCACGGGAGCTCACCAGATCGGACAAAGGGGTGCAACAGCGTCAATGCACTGTACAGGTGCTGACGGGTGGTGTACAACTCATGGCGAAGAGCTCGGTTAGCTCGATCCAGCCCATCAGCATGCAGAACCAGGTTCTGATGGTGGAAGGGCTCTCGGGTGACGGTGGAGTAGGCAGCAGTGTAATATCCCTCCACACCAACGTCGGATGCGATAGCAACGTGCCTGAAAGGGGAAGTGTCCAACGCCCGATACTCTCCACGAAGACGTGTCAGAGCAGCATAAGCAGCATCGTGGACTGCCATATCGATGGTCACTCCAACACCATGAGCGGTGTGCAGCACAGTAGTGGAGTCATACTCCCGAGAGTAGAGGTGGACGATGGCACGGTACTGCTCCTGGTTAAAGTCCTGGTACTGCTCGTACACGGTGTACTCAGGGTGCCAGCGATAACCCAGATAGGTCATCATCTCAGCTAACACAACAGGTGAACCCTGGACACCAATGGCCGCCGTGTGGCGCACGACCTGCCTCGTGGGTTCCATCTGAAAACAAAGATGTTTCAAAGGAGTCATATGACAGTGTGGATATTGTCCAAAATACTATTCTAAGGGTTAACTATGGCTTATCCAACTTTGGGGTGAATGTGGTCACGGGATCCTATTATTAGTGTTAGTAAATTCGTTTAACCCGAGTAGAAGAGAGTTCAGAGTCCCAGAGTAAAGAACGAGGAGTAAAAGATCCTAATACCACCCAATTGGCGATGTGGGCCCGTAAGACACACAGCCATGTTAGTAAAACAGTTTTCTTTGTCTAGACTCAACTTCGGCCAAGGAGTGTGGAAGGGGGGGGGTTCCTACAGGCAGTCGGCTCTGATACCAACTTGTGATGCCCCCGATTCAATCGTACACTAATCATACACGCAAACGTGTACGATCAAGATCAGGGACTCATGGGAAGATATCACAACACAACTCTAAAAGTAAAATAAGTCATACAAGCATCATAATACAAGCCAGGGGCCTCGAGGGCTCGAATACAAGTGCTCGATCATAGACGAGTCAGCGGAAGCAACAATATCTGAGTACAGACATAAGTTAAACAAGTTGCCATAAGATGGCTAGCACAAACTGGGATACATGTCGAAAGAGGCGCAGGCCTCCTGCCTGGGATCCTCCTAAACTACTCCTGGTCGTCGTCGGCAGCCTGCACGTAGTAGTAGGCACCTCCAGAGTAGGGGTCGTCGTCGACGGTGGCGTCTGGCTCCTGAACTCCAGCATCTGGTTGTGACAACCAGAAAGAAAAGAAAGGGGGAAAAGGGGGAAGCAAAGCAACCGTGAGTACTCATCCAAAGTACTCGCAAGCAAGGAGCTACACTACATATGCATGGGTATATGTGTAAAGGGCCATATCAGTGGACTGAACTGCAGAAAGCCAGAATAAGAGGGGGGATATCTAATCATGTCGAAGATTACGCTTCTGGCAGCCTTCATCTTGCAGCATGTAGGAGAGAGTAGATGGTAAGTTCACCAAGTAGCATCGTATAGCATAAACCTACCCGATGATCCTCTCCTCGTCGCCCTGTGAGAGAGCGATCACCGGGTTGTATCTGGCACTTGAAAGGGTGTGTTTTATTAAGTATCCGGTTCTAGTTGTCATAAGGTCGAGGTACAACTCCGGGTCGTCCTTTTACCGAGGGACACGGCTATTCAAATAGATAAACTTCCCTGCAGGGGTGCACCACATTACCCAACACGCTCGATCCCTCTGGCCGGGCACACTTTCCTGGGTCATGTCCGGCCTCGGAAGATCAACACGTCGCAGCCCTACCTAGGCCTAACAGAGAGGTCAGCACGCCGGTCTAAATCCTATGCGCACAGGGGTCTGGGCCCATCACCCATTGCACACCTGCACGTTGCGTGGGCGGCCGGAGAGCAGACCTAGCAACCTCCATTACAAAGGAAGTTGCATTACGCGGTCCAACCCGGCGCGCGCCGCTCAGTCGCTGACGTCTAGGAGGCTTCGGCTGATACCACGACGTCGAGTATCCATAACTGTTCCCGCGTAGTTGGTTAGTGCGTATAGGCCAATGGCCAGACTCCGATCAAATACCAAGATCTCGTTAAGCGTGTTATTATGAAGTAAGCGCGAACGCCGACCAGGGCCAGGCCCACCTGTCTCCTAGATGGTCTCAACCTGCCCTGTCGCTCCGCCACAAAGATCCACACAAAGGGCCGTTGGGACAAAGGTCCTTTCAGCCCCCAATTCGTGAATCACTCGCGGGTACTCTTCGAGCCGACCCGACTTTAGTCACCATATGTATAGTATGTATATATGTATAGTATACACCCGTGATCACCTCCCGAGTGATCACGGCCCGATAGTATAGCAAGGCAGACTGACAAGAATGTAGGGCCAATGATGATAAACTAGCATCCTATACTAAGTATTTAGGATTGCAGGTAAGGTATCAACAGATGTAGCAACAATGTCAGGCTATGCATCAGAATAGGATTAACGGAAAGCAATAACATGCTACACTACTCTAATGCAAGCAGTATAGAGGAGAATAGGCGATATCTGGTGATCAAGGGGGGGGCTTGCCTGGTTGCTCTGGCAAGAAGGAGGGGTCGTCAACTCCGTAGTCGAACGGGGCAGTAGCAGCGTCGGTCTCGTAGTCTACCGGAGAGAAGAGGGGGAACAAACAATAAATACAAAGCAAACAATGCTACACAAAGTATGACATGACAATATGCAGTGCCGGGGTGTTCTAACGCCTAACTAAATGATTTAGTTAATTTAGGAATTTATTCGGATTTATTTAATTAAAGTTGGGCACTATTCATTTACTGAAATTGGTCTAAAAGTTCAATGTTCTTATAGCTGCGGGCGTCTGACGGGAATACGGAGGGCGTATCCGGGTTCGTCTCGTCGTTCTGAGCAACTTTCATGTATAAAGTATTTTCATCGGAGTTACGGTTTATTTAATATGATTTTCTAAAGTTTTAAACAATTCTGAAATTATTATTAATTAAATTAATTCGAAATTAGAATTATGACATCAGCATGATGTCAGCGGGGCCATAGGTTGACTAGGTCAACCCTGGCAGGTGGGACCCGCTCGTCATAGTCTCAGACTAACTAAACAGGGTTAATTTGCTTAATTAGAGATTAGGTTAATCTAATTAGAATTAATTAAGTTAATTTATTTACTTAATTAATTAATTAATTTTTATTTATTTATTTAATAATTTTTTATTTTTATTTCTATTTTTATTTTCGTTTTTTTTTTCTGGGCAGCGGGCCCCGTTCGTCAGCGACCCAGGGGGGGTGTTGGCCCACAGGCCAGTGGCACGGGGCCACGGGCGCTTGGTTTTCGGGCGCGGTTGCGGGCGAGGCGCCCGTCGGGGCGGACCCGAGGCGACAGGGCGGGTGCGGGCCAACCGGACGGTGGCCACGGCGTACAGGGCGCAGGAGAGGGAGAGGCGACGGCACGGCGCACGGGGAAGGAGCAGCATGGGCGGGGAGCGCCGCGGGGCGACGCGCGGCAGGCGCCGGGCGCAGGCGCGTGCGGGTGCGCACTGCACGCGGCGGGGCGGCTGCTGTGTGAGCCGCGGCGCGGGAGCGCGCGTTGAGGCTGTGCGGCGAGCAGGGGAAGCGGAGGGTGGTGCCTGCAGCAGCGGGGCCGCGCGGGACGGCTCGGCAAGCGTGGCCGAGCGGGGCGTGGTGAGCGGGGCGGGGCGTGGCTTGGGCGCACGTGCGCGACAGCAGGCGAAGCCGAGCAGCAGCAGCGGACAGCAGGGGCGGCGGCCGAGCGAGCCACGGCGGAAACGAGCGGCGTGCGGGCGCGAGGGAGAGAGGAGTAGAAGGGGCGCTCATGGTGGCCGTAGGGGAAAGGGCAGTGGGGCGCGGGGAGGAGGTCGGAGACGACGCGTCGGAGGCGGGGAGGCAGTCCGGCGATGGCGTCCGGCGAGGTGGCGATCCGATCGGCGGCGGCGCCGGCGTGGTTCGGTCCCCCCGATCCCGATCCAGAATCAGGAGGGGGAAGGAGATGAGAAGGTGGGGAGGGTGGGGGGGGGAACTGGGGGTGTTGGCGGTCGGGGGTTAGGGTTTGGTCGCCCGAGGGGATAAGGGGGGATGGGGTTGGGCCGGCCGGTTGGGCCAGGTGGGTCGGCCAGCTGGGCCGCCTGGCCTAGTTGGCCAGGGGGGCCTTTTCTTTTCTTTTGTTTTTCTGTTTTGTTCGTTCTCCTTTTATCTATTCCTATTTCCCTATTTTAGTAAAAAGTTAGGCCTCAAAATGATTTTTATAGAACATGGCAATTGTTCCAGTAAATACTAGGCATTCCCTAACACTACCAAAATTAGTTTGGAGACAAATGGAGCTCCCACAATTTTTACAATAATTAATATGCATTAATCCTAGCTGTTTTAATCATGTTAGTGCCACCTAAACATTTTATTATTTGTTGGTTTCAATTTTAGACTAGCCTCTGCAATATTTGTTATTTACTGAGCATTTTAGTTTTTAGGTTGGACAACTTTTATATTTCACTTTCATTTAAATTTGAATTTGAGTTAGGAGTTGAAATGCAATTTGATGCTAATGATGATTATGCACTATTAAGCTTGCTGACATGGCATCAACCTAGGGTGATCACTGTAGTTAATGACAGGGGGTGTTACAGTAACAAACTACAGTTGGGTAGTTGACAAGGATAGCAATCTTTATAATTATGATCGTTCATGGCAAAATCTCATATAGGCATTACGTCCATGATAAGAAGACCGTTAATCCAACTACATCTACTACTACTACTACTCCACCCCAAGACTGCTATCCGGTATGCATCTCAAGATATTGAGTTTACAAGAAACAAAGTAACGCAACAAGCAAGATGACATAATGTAGACATCAAGAAATCTAGCAATAAGATCAAACCCCGTCATTTTATCCTTAGGGGCAGCAATACAAATACATGTCTTGTCCCCATTCTGTCACTCGGATATAGAACACCACAAGATTGAAGCCAGTACTATGCACCACTCCCTCTAAAGATCTACCAATCAATCTTGGCCAGAGAAGACAAATAGAGTGGAAAGCATACATATAGCTACTTAATTATATAGCAAAGAAACTTCAAAAGATTCAATATGATTCAATGAACAATCTGATCATAAACTCACAATTCATCATGTTCCAACAACCGCAAAATTACATTGGATTGATCCCAGTCACACAAGGAAGAACGGGAACATGGTATTGAAGATCCAAAATGAGAGAGAGAACCATCTAGCTACTATTATGGACCCTTAGGTCCTGAAGGAACTACTCACACATAGTCATGAAGGCAACCGGGGCTAATGAAGAGGCCTTCGGGAATGACTTCCCCTCTGCCAGAACTCTGGAACAGGACTCCGGATGGGATATATTTGGAACATAGGCTTGTGGCGACAATAAAATTCTTTTGGTGGAAGAACGGGTGGTTTTGCTATTTATAAGGATTTATGGCGATGGAATCAGGTCAAGGCGGTAACCGAAGGCACTATAGCTATAACTGTATGAAAGATGTCCTAATGCAGCTAAGTGGATGTGCATCCAACTTGCTTGCTCAATGAAGACCTCAAGCATTCGAGGAAGCTCGTCATAGGACTATGGAAGTCAAGTTATATAATATGAAAATCCCACTAGCATATGAAAATGAATAACATGGAAAATCTTTATATGAAATGGTGCTACTTTGAAACACAAGTGTGGTAAAGGATAGTACTGCACCCCCTCTCTCTTTTTCTCTCATTTTTTGATGAGCTCTTTTTGGCCTATTTTATATCCTCGCAAGTAGGGGCACACTCTAGAATGCATCACACTTTTATTTTACTTACAACTCATAGTATGAAACAAAATGATGACTACATATTAATGCCTCTGGCAGTGTACCAGGACGTGCAATGATCTAGCGTAACATATATTAATAATGATGAACTATGGCTTTGCCACAAATATCATGTCAGCTCTATATGATCATGCAAATCAAAATGACAGTGAATGCTCAAGTCATGTAATGAGTAGTAACAATGGAAGTTGCATGGCAATATATCTCGGAATGGCTACGGAATATATAATGAGGCTTATGTGTGAGAGAGTGTATCATCCCACGAGGTTGAATTTATTGGCATAGTTTGCACCATGTCTCGATGTGAGAGTGGGCAATGCACGGTACTGAAGAGGCTAGCAAAATATGGATAGGTGGAAGTACTGTAAAGACCCCAACTATAAACCAAAACATTTCACTAATACTTCATAGTCTACACTGGGAGCCACAAGACCGACTACTCCAAGGGTGAGTTTGACGAAGCGAGGTCCGTTAGGCTTCCCCACCCATTCTACATGGCGGTTACTTACCATGTTCTTCAACTTAGACCCTTTATAATCAGTTCCACTTAAACGACCACAAGTAATAACGTGTATGACCTTATGACAACTTTCCACTACTTCGCACAAGTCCTCAAGGCTACACAAGAATAATTACTCACTCACCATCTCAAAATCATTGCAAGGAACCAGATTATCTAGTTCAATTGATTTACAAGTTTCATGCAAGTTTTTATTATACCACTTCTACATACCTATTAGTTTTAGGACCAACATATAATTCAATGCAAATTACCCATTACTATTCAACTCTCTAAAAAGATATAAGTGAAGCAAGAGAGTTGTAATCTTTTCTATAAAAACATATCACCATGCTCAAACAAATATAAGTGAAGTACAAGAGCAATTGCCTCAACTCAAACAGATATAAGTGAAGATCAATGAGCATTCTATAAATATTTGATCAATGTGTGTGTCTCTAATAAGTGTGATAGGAACATAATGTGTGACAATCAGCAAAAAAAGAAAGAAAAAAAGAAAAAGATGCTTCAAGCAAAACACATATCATGTGGACAAATAAAAACCTAGGTCCAACCGAGACATATCGCTAGTTGTTGATGACAAAAGAGGGGATACCTTCAGGGGCATCCCCAAGCTTAGACACTTGAGTCTTCCTTGAATATTACCTTGGGGTGCCTCGGGAATCCCCAAGCTCAGGCTCTTGCCGCTCCTTGTTCATTGCATATTGATGTCTCCCCTCGATCTTAAAAACTGCATCCACATAAAACTGAACATAACTCATGAGATAGGTTAGGACATTAAAAATAAATCTCCCAATCATGTACTGTCAAGACAAGATGCATATTTATTTCCAGGTAAAGGCTACTGTATCATGTCATTCCACAATTTATATCCCCCAATATAGGCCATGGAAACTCTAAGACAAGCAGTCAAAGAAAACATAACAACAATTTGTCAAAAAGCATAACAGTACTTAAAGAACTAATTAAATCTGTAGTCTGTAACTCCGAAAATTCTGAAACGACATTGCAGAAAATCTGTAATGAAGTATTGTGTAAAAATTTCCAGAATTGGTCACGTTCTAGTACAGAAAAACAATTCAAATACTGGGCGCAAAAGTTTTCGTTTCTGCACAAAACCTGACAAACATGCATTTGCAACATCCCAAAGGCTTAACTTGGCACAAAAAGCAAAAGAAAAGTTAAAAACATAATTACTACAGTAGGAATAAAATTATGTAGACCCACTAAAAAGAACAAAAATATAAAGATACATATTGGGTTGCCTCCCAACAAGCGCTATTGTTTAATGCCCTTTAGCTAGGCATAATGCAAATCTATCAAGTTTTGTCATCATGCAATTATTTTAGAGATAGATCATAATAAATTTCCCTTGGAAAGTCCACTTTTCCGTAGCAAATTTTCTAGCAAGCAAGCTTAAGTAGTTAAAGGGACTATACTTGGTAATTTTGACACTCATGAACTCAAATTCAACCACAAGCATAACAATAGCATCCACATAACTATTAGGTTTTTAAAGAATAGATCCTTCACTCGCGATATAACTCCCGAACATGTGAAGAAATCTTGAATAACACTTTTTCCAATAACATTTCCACTTCCTATGCAAAAACTTTTAGTTTTCCATGTTAAAGGAATCTCATTATCATGAGGATCACTATCATGGATAGGTGTTTTAGGTGATTCCTCCTTATTTTCCATAGAATTTTCCTCACTAGCACTTTCAATAATAAGTTCTTCAAGAGTAGACATGGTAGCAAAGCAAGTAGAAATAACAAAAAGGTATTTTTGGTATTTAAAAAAATGGAAAGCAAAGATGCAAGCAAAGCAAAAAAGCAAAAGTAACTAGGCAAGAAATAAAACAAGGTAAGGAGTTTGTGTGAAGGCACCTGGTTTGGTAGAAGATGATTCCCGAACAACGGCGCCGAAAATTTCTGCTACTCTCGTAGGAGTCGTTGGGTTCCCCAAAGAGGAACGGTGATGTAGATAGTAGCAAAGCTTTCCCTCAGTTAAGAACTAAGGTTTAATCGAATCGGTAGGAATCAACAAACCGCCAAGATAAGCAGCACCTACACACCAACAAGATGAAATACTTGCACCTAACGTGGCAAGGGGGTTGTCAAGCCCCTTGTCTTGCTAGCTACAAGGTTAAAAGCAAATAGATAGATAGATAATGGTACAACAAATAGTTAAGGCAAACAGCAAAGAAGCAATTTTGTAGGAGTTTGTATTGATGGAAGAATAGACTCGGGGGGCATAGGTCATAGAGGTATCTCTCTCGAAAGAAGGCAAACATCATGGTAAAAAACTGTAGTTGAGCAAGACAAGAATAGCAATCTTTATAACTATGATCATTCATGGCAAAATCTAATATAGGTATTATTATGTCCGTGACAAGTGACCGTTAATCCAACTGCATCTACTACTATTACTCCACCCCAAGACCGTATCTAGCATGCATCTCAAGATATAAAGTTTAAATAAGCAGAGTAACACAATAAGCAAGATGACATAATGTAGACAAGAAGAAATCTAGAAATAAGATCAAACCCCATCGTTTTGTCCTTAGTGGCAACAATACAAATATGTGTCTTGTCCTCATTCTGTCACTGGGATATAGAACACCACAAGATTGAATCCACTACTATGCACCACTCCCTCTGAAGATCTACCAATCAATCTTGGCCAGAGAAGACAAATATATCGGAAAGCGTACATAGCTACTTACTTATACAACAAAGAAACTTCAAAAGATTCAATAGAATTCAATGAACAATATGATCATAAACTCACAACTCATCATGTCCCAACAAACAAACCACCAAATTACATCAGATTGATCCCAATCACACAAGGAAGAAGGGGAACATGGTATTGAAGATCCGAAAAGAAAGAGAGAGAGAGAGAGAGCCATCTAGCTACTACTCTGGACCTATAGGTCCTGAAGGAACTACCCACACATGGTCATGGAGGCAGTCGGGGTTGACGTAGAGGCCTCCGGCAATGGCTTCCCCCTCCAGCAGAACTCCGGAACAGGGCTCCAGACGGGATCTCTTCGGAATAGAGGCTTGCGGCGGCCATAAAATTCTTATGGAGGAACGACGGATGGTTTCCATATTTATAGGGATTTATGGCGGTGGAATCTAGTCAAGGCGATAACCGAGGGGCCCACATGGACAGGTGGAACGACCATCCCTAGCCACGCCACGTGTCCATGTGGTTGGCTAGTGGCCTTTCTCGATGCTTGATGTCTACTATGCAACCTTTCTTCTTGTAGACTCGTGTTGGGCCTCCAAGCGCAGAGTTTTGTAGGACAGTAGCAAAATTCCCTCAAGTGGATGACCTAAGGTTTATCAATCCGTGGGAGGCGAAGGATGAAGATGGTCTCTCTCAAACAACCCTGCAACCAAATAACAAAGAGTCTCTTGTGTCCCCAACACACCCAATACAATGGTAAATTGTATAGGTGCACTAGTTCGGCGAAGAGATGGTGATACAAGTGTAATATGGATAGTAGATATAGGTTTTTATAATCTGAAAATATAAAAACAGCAAGGTAACTAGTAACAAAAGTGAGCAAAAACGGTATTGCAATGCTTGCAAACAAGGCCTAGGGTTCATACTTTCACTAGTGCAATCTCTCAACAATGATAACATAATTGGATCATATAACAATGCCTCAACGTGCAATAAAGAATCACTCCAAAGTTCCTATCGGAGAACGTAGGACAAAAACATGCATCAACCCCTATGCATAGATTACCCCAATGTCACCTCGGGAATCCGCGAGTTGAGTGCCAAAACATACATCAAGTGAATCAATAGAACATCCCATTGTCACCACAGATATCCCATCGCAAGACATAAATCAAGTGTTCTCAAATCCAATACTCAATCCAACATAATGAAACCTCAAAGAGCAAGACTCAATTCATCACAAGAAGGTAGAGAGGGAAGAACGCCATAAGATCCAAATATATTAACAAAGCTCGTGGTACATCAAGATCGTGCCAAATCAAGAACATAGGAGAGAGGGATCAAACACATAGCTACTTGTACATACCCTCAGCCCCGAGGGTGAACTACTCCCTCCTCATCATGGTGACCGTCGGGATGATGAAGATGGCCTCCGGTGATGATTTCCCCCTCCGGCAGGGTGCCGGAACAGGGTCCCAATTGGTTTATCGTGGCTACAGAGGCTTGCAGCGGCGGAACTTCTCATCTAGGGTTCTTTTCGGGGGTTTTGGTATCTATAAGAATTTTTGGCACCGGCCTCACGTCAAGGAGGTGACCGAGGGGCCCACAAGCTCAGGGGCGCGCCCTAGGGGGGTGGGTGCGCCCCCAGGCTTGTGGCTCCCTCGTCCACTTCCTGGCCCAGCTCCCATGCTTCGGGGTCTCTTTTGGTCCATAAAAAATCACCGTAAATTTTCAGCCCATTCCGAGAACTTTTATTTCTGCACAAAAAACGACACCACGGTAGTTCTGCTGAAAACAGCGTTAGTCCGGGTTAGTTCTAATCAAATCATACCAAAACCATATAAAATTGTTGTAAACATGGCATGAATACTTCATAAATTATAGATACGTTGCAAACGTATCAGCATCCCCAAGCTTAATTCCTGCTCGTCCTCGAGTAGGTAAATGATAAAAGAAATAATTTATGAAGTGTGAATGCTAGCATGGTGCATAAGTTTGATCAAGGATAGTTCCAAACACTTTTTCTAGCATCATTATATATCACAAAGAGTAGCTCATCTCATAAAACTTCTCATGATCAAGTAACAAGCTATTCACATGTTAAAGTATAAACCATAAACTTTCTTGAAAACTAACAAACTATGTTCTCAGTCATCAAACAATTGCAATTCATCTTATTTTCAGGAAGGGTGAAAGGATCGATATGGTTGACTAGAGGGGGGGGGGTGAATAGGCAATTACCAATTTTTAGCTTTTCTTAACAAATTAGGGTTTGCAACAAATAGGTTATCTAGATATGCAACTAGGTGAGCAACCTATATGATGCAAGCAACTCAAGCAACACAAGCAAGCTAGAGATAAAACACAAGTAAAGCTTGCACAAAGTAAAGGTAAGAAATAACTGCAAGTGGAGCCGGTGGAGACGAGGATGTGTACTGATGTTCCTTCCCTTGAGGGGAAGTACGTCTCTGTTGGAGCGGTGTGGAGGCACAATGCTCCCCAAGAAGCCACTAGGGCCACCGTATTCTCCTCACGCCCTCACACAATGCGAGATGCTGTGATTCCACTAGTGGTGCCCTTGAAGGCGGCGACCGAACCTTTACAGACAAGGTTGGGGCAATCTCCACAACTTAATTGGAGGCTTCGAACACCACCACGAAGCTTCACCATAATGGAATGTGGCTCCGAGGTGACCTCAACCGTCAAGGGTGTTCAAACACCCAAGAGTAACAAGATCCGCAAGGGATTAGTGGGGGAATCAAATTTCTCTTGGTGGAAGTGTAGATCTAGGCCTTCTCAAGCAATCCCTAAAGAATCAACAAGTTCGATTGGCTAGGGAGAGAGATCGGGCAAGAATAAGCTTGTGAGCAACAATGGAGCTTGGGGTGAAAGAGGTAGTCAACTAGAAGAAAGATGACTCCCTTTTATAGTGGGAAGAAGGATCCAACCGTTATGCTCCCACAACCCGCACATAAGCGGTAGTACCGCTCGGATGAGCTGTACTTTCGCTGGCACGGAAGTGCTGGCTACCAAGTTCATTCTGAGCAGGTCAGGAGAATGTTAGTGCCGCCAGAGCGGTACTACCGCGCCCTCCGGCGGTACTACCACGTGGAGATGAACAGCAGCCGATACCCGTGGTAGTAGAGGAAGGCAAGGCGGTAGTGCCGCCCCAGGTGGTACTACCGCTGGGAACTGCCGCCCTACTACCGCTAGTGGAACAGACCGTAACAGAACAATGCAAATAAGCGGTACTCCCCGCGGTACTCTCCAGTGGTAGTTCCGCACAAGTGGTACTACCGTGGAGAGTAGCGGTACTTCCGCTTAGCTCAATGAGGCTTTGTGAATCCGCGGTAGTAGAGATGCATTTAGCCCCGTACTACCACAGGAGTGGTACTACCGTGGCAAATTGCCGCTCTACTACCGCTCATTTACAGAACCCACGAAATAGGCGGAAGTAGGAGCCGAACTACACAGCGGCAGTACCACTGGAGCGGTACTACCGTTGTGAGAAGCGGTACTACCGCTTAGCCTATTCTGCCAATGTTCGAACATAAGGATGAACAAGCTCAATTGCCGGAAAAGGAAATAGGGTAGTGTACGTGAAGATTCCACCCAAACCATTCCAAAGCGGACCCCCTCTTAATAGTACGGTGTTCCTATGACTCAAGTCCACCGAAAAAGAAATGCAAGAAAACACCGTCTTCCTAAAACTTCTGAGGGATTCAAGTCATCTTGTGCCACGAAGTAGAATGATCTAAAATGCTCAAAGCACATGATTAGTCCGCAAAAGCATTGTCATCAATCACCAAAAACCACTAAGGGAGAAATATGCCCTAACAATCTTTCCCTTTTTGGTGGATTGATGACAATACAGGATTTGCATTAATATGAGATAAGATAACATGAAAACCCATCATCTACAAAATATAGACGGGCTCCCCCTAGATGTGTGCACTATATGGGTATGCCTTTGGAATGCAAAGCCCACACCCTAGGATCAACACCCCCCCTATATTTTATAGACTGGCAATACTTGCAACAAAAACATATGAATATAAAGCACGGATGCAAGTAATTAGCATGTGAGCATAAAGATAGGGCACAAGATAGATAACATCTCACAGGCATAATGATAAGATAAGATAAGATAAGATAAGATAGCATGTGTCTCACACCATATGATAGGGTCCACATACGAACGAAAAGCAAACCAAACAACGATAAAGAGTTCACGAGAGAACGAAATCAACAACAAACAAGACACACTCGTGACTCGGCAAATCCCTAAACTCTCTCCCCCTTTGGCATCGAGACTCCAAAAGGGCAAAGAGGACTAGACACGACCAATGTGATGGTGAAGCACCAGCTCATCAGTACACCTCATGCCCAACTGAGTCCTCCTCATCCTCGGACTCCTCGTGCCCCTCAGACTCCTCTGCTGCTGCTGCATGCTGATGCTTCGTCTCTGAGTCTGACCACTTGCAGTGCTGAGAGACCCAAACCTCCTCATCTGTAAGGCGCTCCTCCAAGCCACTAGCAATCTCCTTACCGAGGGCTCTCATCATAGTCTTGTGGCGAGTGCAAGCAGCCTTCTCAGCCACATGTGCCCTGTACTGCCCCTTGGCCTCGATGCAGAAAAGCTTCTTCATCTTTGACTTGAGTTTAGATGCCCAAGATGGCACCTTCTCTGGAGAAGGAACAAACCCGTAATCAGGATCCTGCTCATCATCTGAGTCGGTGGGAGCAATCTTCTCTCCGGGGCCAGCAGGCGCAGTCCCCCAGTTATCCTTCAAGCACAAATTCAGAACTGGATGAGAGACCATGCGCTCAGTAGGAAGAGCCTCTCCTGGATACTCAGCAGCCCACTTCACCTCAATCAACATGAAAAGATAAGGGCCATAGATGGGCACCTTCCGATCAAGAACAGCAGACCTAAGCTCACGCCACATGATGTGGGAAATGTCCAAAACAGAATTCTTGCCCTGCTCCTTGATGCACATCAACAGAAGATCCACCAGATAAGAGTGCACCATATCCAAGTTCCCAATGCGAGGGAAAAGAGTGTTACGGAAGATACGATGCATAATGTATAGAAAAGGAATGAGCTCCACGTGAGTGGCCCCCTTGAGAGTCTTCATGGTCCTGGAGTACCGGATGAGATTGGACTTGTGAGTAGGAGGACCTTCACTGTGTGGACGGAGACCAACTGGATTTTCTTTGCCCTCATCAACAACAACCAAGCAATCATGAAGTCCTTCCAATCAACTCTGAACCATCGTCCACCAGTCATCCATGACATAGACCTCTCCCCATTGGCATGAAAGTGAACCGTGGCATAGAACTGAGCCACTATCTCGGGATCATAGTCCTTGTTGTAAGTGATGAAGGGGATGAGCCCCCATTGCTGACACAGAGTCAGTGCCTCACCGAAGTACGTCGGGTCCTTCTCCATATGAGTAACATCAATGGACTTGACGTTGACAAACAAGTTCTTCTTTGCCTTCAGAATGTCCAGATAGATCAAAGACTGCTCCTTGTTCCAGAAGGAGCACCAACAAAGGCTGCCTCCTGAGGGCACCGATACGGGTTGCGAATGCGAAACTCCTCAAACTCCTTGGCAGACATCTCATCAGGAGGAGTGTACTTCTCCTTCTCCTTTGGCTTGCTGGCTGTTGACTTGATATTCCGCCTGGGAGGACCACTGGAACTAGCAGGAGTGCCATATGTGGTACGAAAGGGCTTGGAACCACCCTGACGCTCTGGATTCTTGCGGCGAGACTGATGAGGATGAGAGCTACCATCACCGGTATCCATGGCAGGTGGAGAAGGTGGGGATCAATCCCACCGGACAGAAATGGAGAAGACAGCACGGAATCGGAGAGCCGGAGCCGACCTCCAAAGCCGTTTCGGGTTGCCTGAGAGAGAGAACTAGGGAAGAGGACAAGTGAATGGGTATGGGGGAGTTGGAACTCCCCGTGCCCAACACTTAACCCCCACGCAAGTCCTCGAAGCGGTAGTACCGTGGGACCCAGTGGTAGTACCGCCAGAGCGGTAGTACCGTGCCCCCCGAGCGGTAGTTCTGCCTCAGTGCATTGATAGGAGGTCAACGTACTGCACTCAACGGCAGTACTGCCAGCCTGCGCGGTAGTACCGCCTGCAACCAAAAAACTGCACAAGAGCAAAGAGAGAGAATGGGCCTATGCAAAGTAAGAGAGGTTGAGGCAAGGGACGGCTTAGGTTGGAGACAATAAAACACATCAAATGGGAAGGAATACTCCAAGGTTAAAAGCCAAAAGAAAAAGAGCACACTTGGAGTCATCCAACAACCGAAAGCCAAGGCAAAGAAAGCACACCTCAAACCTAAAGGAAACAAACCTCTCAAGGAGAGGGCGGTGACCTAGGTCACCTATGTTTGAGTTAATTGGTATGGCACCGCAAAGATTTTAACCTTGGGTCCATGGCCAAAACTCATCTTTGAAGCACAAGTACCATCAACAATGGCTAATGTGAAAGACTTGGTCAATTTATGCATAATGGGGGGAGGGAGAGTTCACTGAGAGAACAACACTCCCCCTATGTCCATGCCTACATCTAGAGCAAGATAAAATGATGAATGCGGTGGGGTGTGCCTAGATTCAAGCCACATTGCTCAAATCAATGATATTTAGCTCATGCCTTAACTCGCGAAATCTTGCTTCATCTAGAGGCTTGGTGAAAATATCTGCTATTTGCTCTTGAGTGTTGATGTAGATGATCTCAATATCTCCATGCTTAATGTGATCTCGAATGAAATGATGACGAATCTCAATGCACTTCGTCTTGCTATGTTGCACCGGATTGTGAGAAATCTTGATAGCACTTTCATTGTCACATAGAAGAGGCACTTTGTCACAAGTGACACCATAACCTTTAAAGTTTGCCTCATCCGTAGCAATTGTGCACAACAACTTGCGGAGCCTACATACTCGGCCTCGATGGAGGAGAGAGACACACATTTTGCTTCTTCGAAGACCAACTCACCAAAGAGCGACCAAGGAATTGGCACCCTCCAGAAGTTGACTTCCTCTCCACACAATCTCCCGCCCAATCCGAGTCCGAATAACCCATGAGATCAAAGCTTGCTCCTTTGGGATACCATAAGCCAAAGTTTTTGGTATGAGCCAAATATCGAAAGATTCGCTTGACCGCCACATAGTGGCTTTCCTTAGGTGCGGCTTGAAACCGTGCACAAATTCCCACACTCAACATGATATCCGGTCTAGATGCACAAAGGTAAAGCAAGGATCCAATCATGGAACGATATAACTTTTGATCCACCGCTTTACCATTGGGATCACAGTCAAGCTTGCATTTGGTGGGCATGGGAAACTTGACGGGCTTGACATCTTCTAGCTTGAATCTCTTGAGCATGTCTTGGGTATACTTGGCTTGGTTGATGAACGTTCCTTCTCTTCTTTTCTTGACTTCGAACCCAAGAAAGAACTTCAACTCTCCCATCATAGACATCTCAAACTTCTCGGTCATTAGTGCGGCAAACTCATCATTGAAAGATTTGTTAGGAGAACCAAATATAATATCATCAACATATAGTTGCATATGAACAAATCCCCTTTGACCCTCTTAGTAAAAAGAGTGGGATCAATTTTCCCAATTTCAAACCCACGATCTTGCAACAACTCGGTAAGGTGCTCATACCACGCATGTGGGGCTTGTTTAAGGCCATAGAGTGCCTTTTTGAGTTTGTATACATGATTGGGGAGCTTGGGATCCTCGAATCCCGGAGGTTGTTTGACATATACCAACCCATTCAAAGGACCATTAAGAAATGCACTCTTCACATCCATTTGTTGCAACTTAAAATCATGATGAGATGCATATGCAAGCAACATGCGAATAGATTCAAGACATGCAATGGGGGCAAAGGTTTCACCATAGTCGACACCCTCGACTTGGGAGTAGCCTTGTGCCACCAATCTTGCCTTGTTTCGAACAACCACACCGTTCGCATCTTGCTTGTTCTTGAAGATCCATTTGGTCCCAATGACATTGTGTTCCTCCGTTAGCCTTGGCACTAATTCCCAAACTTGGTTGCGCTCGAAGTTGTTGAGTTCATCATGCATGGCTTCAAGCCAATCCTCATCATCGAGCGCCTCATGTACCTTTTGGGGTTCAACACACAAAACAAACACGTGATGCTCACAAAAGTTTGACAATTGTTTACGAGTAGTTACCCCTTTTCTCAAGCTTCCAAGCATGTTCTCCATGACATGTTGTTGACGCTTGAGCTTGGAAGCCACCTTGACGGCACGACGCTCCAAAAGTTCCTCAATAGGTATTTGAGGATCATTATCTTGTTCATCTTGAGCACCGTCTTGAGCTTGCCCTTGATCTTGAGAAACCTCTTGATCTTGAGCTTGCTCGGTATCATGAACTTGATCTTGGGCATCACTTGGTGCAACACCATCATCATGAGGTTGATCTTGACCTTGATCTTGTTCACTTGATTGAGGGTTTTCACTTTGTTCTTCAGAAGCATGTGGGTCTAGTGTTGGTGATGGCTCCACTTGAGTAGAGAATTATCCTTCTCCTTCGGCTATAAGGGGTTCCTCAATGGGGAGTATTTGACCAATACCCATTCTTCTTATGGCTTGAGGAGGAATTTCATCACCTACATCACAAAGAGCACTTTGCTCCACTTGGGAGACATTATTTTCATCAAACTCCGCGTTACACGTCTCCTCAATGAGTCCAGTGGACTTGTTGAGGATGCGGTAAGCGTGAGAGTTTGTAGCATAACCAACAAATATGCCCTCTTGAGCTCTAGGTTCAAATTTAGACAAGCGAACACCTTTCTTGAGAATGAAACACTTACAACCAAACACCTGAAAGTACTTGAGGTTGGGCTTGTTACCGGTAAGTATCTCATATGGAGTCTTGTTCAAGCCTTTGCGGAGGTAGAGCCGATTGGATGCATGACATGCGGTGTTGATGGCTTCGGCCCAAAAGTTGTACGAAGATTTGAATTCCGCCGCCATGGTCCTTGCCGCATCCATCAACGTCTGGTTCTTCCTCTCCGCCACACCATTTTCGTGAGGGGTATAGGGTGCGGCATATTGGTGCTTGATCCCCTCGTCACTAAGAAACTCATCCAAGGTGTAGTTCTTGAACTCGATGCCGTTGTCACTTCTAATCATCAATATCTTTGCTTCATGTTGACGTTGACCTTCATTGGCAAAGTTGATGACGGTTTGTTGGGTCTCACTCTTCCTCTTGAAGAAGTATACCCATGTATATCTTGAGTAGTCATCCACAATCACCAAGCAATACTTTCTTCCACCAAGACTATCAAAGGATGGAGGACCAAAGAGATCCATGTGAAGGATCTCCAAGGGCCTCTTTGAGTAGATGGTAGTTGAGGGTCGGTGAGCCGTCTCATGTAACTTTCCTTCAATACAAGCACTGCAAGCATGATCTTTGGCAAAACTCACATTTGTTAGTCCACGGCCATGATCCCCTTTGAGGAGATTTTGCAAAGATCTCATATTGTCATGGGCTAGTCGGCGATGCCAAAGCCATCCCACATCAACTTTAGCCATTAGGCAAGTCGCGGTCTTAGTGGGTCACTC
Organism: Thinopyrum elongatum; assembly: GCA_011799875.1. Lineage (NCBI taxonomy): Eukaryota > Viridiplantae > Streptophyta > Magnoliopsida > Poales > Poaceae > Thinopyrum > Thinopyrum elongatum. The sequence goes on from CM022297.1 coordinate 249,268,291, forward strand.
TGAAAAGTTCACCACATAGAGACCGTTCTCGACATGCCCAACAAAAGCTACTTTAAGAGTCTTGCTCCACAAAAGGGCCATGATATCAAGATCAAAGAATGTTGCAAAGCCCATAAGTGCAAGTTGACGAATGGAAAGCAAATTGTATGCAAGGGACTCAACAAGCATGACCTTCTCAATAGATAAATCTTGAGAGAGGACCACCTTGCCAAGTCCCAATACCTTAGATGTTGAAGCATCACCGAATTGGACATGGGTGGACATAGATGGAATTGGATGCACATCCACCACCAAGTCCTTGCTCCTGGTCATATGATTTGTTGCTCCACTATCGAGCAACCATGACACCCCACCGGAAGCAAACTCCTACAAGAGATCAATGCTTGGTTTTAGGTGCCCATTTTTGAATGGGTCCTTTGATGTTAGTAACAAGGGTCTTAGAACCCAAATAGACCATTCAATGTACTCATAAGAAGAACCAACAAATTTGGCATAAACTTGCCCATCACTAGCATGACACAAAACATAGGAGGGGTTAAAGTCGCCGGCTTTGTTGGTAGGGGCGGTTTTGCCCTTCTTGGCATTACCACCCAATTCCTTGTTCTTCTTCTTATCATGAGTACCCTCACCCACCTTGATAAAGGTTTCCTTGAGCGGGGGAGGTTGCTTGGTCTTGTTCTTCTTCTTCTTCTTCTTCTTCTTCTTCTTCTTCTTCTTCTTCTTTGACTTGGGTACAAACCCAAGTCCTTCCTTTCCCACAACTTCCTTTTGATTACTCGAAATGTCATTGAGGTTCTTCTCGCCTTGTATGCATGTCACAAGGCCCTTCTCAAGTTTCTCTTTCAACTTGGCATTTTCCTCCACAAGATGCACATGCTCACAACAAGGGTTAGTAGCATGGGCATTATCAATTAGGACGAAAGGAGGACACGTGGAAATCTCCTTGGTTAACTTCACTTGAAGTTGATCATGAGACTCCTTGAGAGATGCATGAACACCCTTCAAGACCTTGTGAGCCTTGTCAAGTCTATCAAACTCTTCCTTGAGTCTATCATGGCCAACCCCAAGTGCAACTTTCTCGGATTTAAGCACACGAGCAAGAACAATAGCATAATCAAGATCTTTTTGCAATTTAGCATGATCAACGTTGTGTGACTCCTCAAGAGTCAAACGCAGACCTCGCTCTTCCTCTAGAGCAATGGAAAGATCCGACATCTCATCAGCATAGTCACGACTATGCCACTCCAACTTGGAGATAGTATCCTCATGGGACTCAATGATATCATTGGCCTCACCAAATTGTTCCAAGAGAGCAACAAAGTGCTTCTTGGATTCACCCTTGAGCTTACTCACTAACTTGGTAAACTCATTCTCATGAACATTCACCACCTCACTAACATCAACACAATCTAACAATGAAGGAGTAGTAATGATGGTGGTTTTGATGTTTGAGGTTACCTTGTTGATACCTTTGGCCATGAGACACTTGGCAATGGTGTTCTCATTGGGGGCGCCGAAGAAAGACACCTTGGAGGGGGAAGATGTGGCAATGGCCACGGTTGCTGTTGCCATTCCTTCACCACTTGTATCTTCATCATCATCATCAGAGGCATACTCTTCATGTGCCACCAAGCCCTTTGGAGGTATCTTCTTGGTGAAGTTGTTCTTGCTTGGGAAAGACTTGGCTTTGTCTTTGCGAATGAGTTTGCCACCATTGTCTTCCCTCTTCTCATAAGGGCACACCGCCACAAAGTGACTCACATTGCCGCAATTGTAGCAAGTCCTCACACGTTGCTTGTTCTTTGAGCCACTTGAGTTGTTCTTGGTGAAGTTGAGCCTTGAGTTCCTCTTGTTGCCCCAAAATTGCCTTGACGCAAGAGCCATGTGCTCATGATAGGCATATTGGTGTCCTCGGGGAAACTCTCCTCTTCTTCCTCCTCTTCTTCTTCTGGAATGGCCTTGGCCTTCAAGGCAAGAGTGGTTGAGCTTTTCTTTGACCGGACATGATCCAGAGCATTGTCGGCGGTCTTGTTCAAGATTTTCATGGCAATAAACTCATCCAACACTTCACTTGAGGTTAAGGTGTGGAAATCCGGCCTTTGACGAATCACGGAGGACATGGCCTTGTCGAATGGCATGATGGCCTTGAGAAACTTGCACTTGATCCAATTATCATCCGTATCCTTGCTCCCATGGTCTTGGAGAGCAACCGCAAGAGTTGTCACCCTCCGGTAGAGATCACGCGGATCCTCATCTTCTAGCATCATGAATTCATCGGCCTCATCAAGGACCACTACAAAGTTGGACCGTTGGATGCTTGAGCTCCCCTTGTACAAAGATATGAAGTGTTCCCAACAATCCTTAGCATGAGTGAAGGGGCGCAAGTGAGATAGATCTTCGGGAGGAGCAGCGTCTTGAAGAATGAACAGGGCGGAGTGATTGTATTGATTGTCCACTTCTTCTCTTGGGGTGAGATTGTTTGGATCATGCGGGTAGAATCCTTGCTCAATGCTTCTCCAAAGGTTTGTTGAGATGTGATTCAAATGAGACTTGATACGAAAAAACCAATTAGCAAAATCACCCTTTACAAGCTTAGGAGGAGGACCAAGATGGTTAATGCGCGGTGTAGGGACCGGTCCTCCATAGACCAGGGGAGGGGGAACCGAGGCAAAGGTTCCCGTCCCATTCTTGTTGTGAGGGGAAGAAGTTTGAGTACCTTTAGCCAATTCCTTGCCAGAATTGGCCTCCGACTCCGATGCGGTGGGGTTAACCACAAGCAAAGGATCGAGAGTAGCTTTCGACCCCACAAGCAATTCTTTAAGCATGGACTTGACTTCGGTCGTCATACATGTCTTAAGTGAAGCCATGGCTTCATATAAGTCGTCTCGTGTGTTCAAAGTCAACTCCACGGCATCGGGCACTTCCTCCTCGGTGTCAACCATACTCTTCGGGAGTGAAACCCTTAATAAAGAGACAAGGCTCTGATACCAATTGAAAGGATTGATATGGTTGACTAGAGGGGGGTGAATAGGCAACTACCAGTTTTTAGCTTTTCGTAAAAAATTAGGGTTTGCAATGAATAGGTTATCTAGGTATGCAACTAGGTGAGCAACCTATATGATGCAAGCAACTCAAGCAACACAAGCAAGCTAGAGATAAAACACAAGTAAAGCTTGCACAAAGTAAAGGTAAGAAATAACCACAAGTGGAGCCGGTGGAGACGAGGATATGTTATCGAAGTTCCTTCCCTTGAGGGGAAGTATGTCTCCGTTGGAGTGGTGTGGAGGCACAAAGCTCCCCAAGAAGCCACTAGGGCCACCGTATTCTCCTCACGCCCTCACACAATGCGAGATGCCATGATTCCACTAGTGGTGCCCTTGAAGGCGGCGACCGAACCTTTACAAACAAGGTTGGGGCAATCTCCACAACATAATTGGAGGCTCCGAACACCACCACGAAGCTACACCACAATGGAATGTGGCTCCGAGGTGACCTTAACCGTCTAGGGTGCTCAAACACCCAAGAGTAACAAGATCCACAAGGGATTAGTGGGGGAATCAAATTTCTCTTGGTGGAAGTGTAGATCCATGCCTTCTCAAGCAATCCCTAAAGAATCAATAAGTTTGATTGGCTAGTGAGAGAGATCGGGCAAGAATAAGCTTGTGAGCAACAATGGAGCTTGGGGTGAAAGAGGTAGTCAACTAGAAGAAAGATGACTCCCTTTTATAGTGGGAAGAAGGATCCAATCGTTATGCTCCCACAACTCGCACATAAGCGGTAGTACCGCTCGGATGAGCGGTACTTCCACTGGCATGAAAGTGCCGGCTACCAAGTTCATTATGAGCAGGTCAGGAGAACGGTAGTGTCGCCAGAGCGGTACTACTACACCCTTCAGCGGCACTACCGCGTGGAGAGCCGATACCCACGGTAGTAGAGGAAGGCAGGGTGGTAGTGCCGCCCCAGGTGGTACTACCACTGGGAAATGCCGCCCTACTGCCGCTAGTGGAAGAGACTGTAACAGAACAAGGCAAATAAGCGGTACTCCCCACGTGTGGTACCCCAGCTCAGAGAGACCAGAACACCCCGTATTCCAGCCCAGAGATCGAGGTAAGTCTCTGGAATACATCACTGCTTGGCATAGAACAAATTCGCTCTTTATTACAATCGATAGGGGTACAAGGGGATTACATCGGCACGACGACACTACGCCTGCCAAGGTTGCTCTATGCAAGCAGCAGAACAACACATAGCAGCGGAATAACTTCTAGCAGCGGAACAACAACGACGATGATGGACTCCACTCCGCAGGGACTCTGGCTGGAACGTTTATCCTAGCTCGCAAACTCAAGATCCTCGGCAAACAAGCAAGCAGACAAGGCATGACCTGCAAACTGGCATGACACGCCAGGTCAGTACATTGAATGTACTTGCAAGCTCACAACAACCAAAGCAATCAAGACAAACAACAGCATGGCAATTACAGGTTACTTAGCAAGGATGAACATGATACAGCTAGAGCAACATGGCATGGACATGGTGAATAAGATAGCACTAGAACAATACCAGATGAGCATGGCATGAACATATGATGATACTAGCATGCAACATGTTAACAATATCATGCACCTTACTCTGTTCGGGGTTACCTCGTAACCACCACATGAATCACTTACCATCATGGTCATCACACGATCACCTCAGGATCAAATCAAGCTTGGTATTAACAATACCGTAGTAATCATTACATGACCACAAGGAGCTTGATCTTTACCCTTGATTCTCGCATAACACCATAAACCTCAACCATCTTCGGTATCCTCGATACCACTGTGATCCTCTCGCGATCACATAAAGATCAACCAACTTCTTTCCTTATCGAACCAGGGTTATTATTAAGCAGGTTATTATTACTGTTGACCCATAGTGTGACCTACTATGAACTGGGCCCATATCCGTGGACGCGGCTATCGATAGATTATACACACTCTGCAGAGGTTAGCACGCTGTACCCACACCACGGAACCCAAGGCCTCATGCTCCCATTCGGGTGGACCAACAGCGTTCCGACAAAACCGATCTATTGCCATGACACTCTCCCAGCAACTCCAACAAACTCCCCTTTGGGCTAAGTCATGGGTGGCCCCGATGTCACCTCGTGACATCCAACGGCCACCGTCATGGCAAAATAAAACAGTCCCAAACGGGGACAACCCGGGTACAACAACAGCGGGTGCACAAGGCTTATGTCCGCCTACCTAATCAGGGTAGCGCGCGCCCATAACCTTCCCTAGTTGGAGGCACCAGCGAGAGGCACGACAATAGACCGCATTAGGGCCTTCCCATAAAGGCAAATGTGGCTGCACTGGTCAGTTTGATTTCGATGGCACTATGACTCAGCCAACAAGTGTTCAAGTTTAATTAATGTCCGGTTAAACTTGAATGCAAAAGATGCTGAGTCATAATATGATGAAATAATAATGCACATGAGCATGATATTAACATAAGCATGGAGGAGCAACATAACCATATGAATCACTAGCATCAATAATAATGCAACACTTAGACTACTAGATGCAGATGAACATGACATCATGATCATATATAACACAGGTACTTTCATAACAGACGATAATAATGCATCGAAGAACATCACTATCACCAGCATGTACTACCAACCAACATGACATAAGAGAATAATACCAGCAAGTAGCACATACTAACAAGGTGCATAAGGGCATAGCATGAAGATGAACATGGATCCACAAGCATAACCGAAACAGCAATAGCAGTAGTTAAAGGAGCAAACATTTATTAAATATTCAAGTGGAAACCATGGCTACTGCAAATCCATCATGCAAGTGGTTGTCGTGGCTTGCCTGGGGTTGCCGGATACTCCGGGAAGAAGTGCGGTGAAATCACAGGACGATTCGACGGACGCTTCACTCTCGGAGGGGCTAGATAAGGGCAAGGGTATAAAGGTCATTTTCAGAGAGGAACCATCTAGTGAAAATGATACCAACAGATAGAGCTTGACGAGACGAAGAAGTAGGCGTTGGATTCACCTCAATCGGAGTTACGGTCGCGGAGATACGTAGGGTGGAAGATCAGGGACCAATCTGTAATAATATTCCTACAAACAAGTCCCTGGGAGGAAAAACAGAAAGCGGTTTATCTGAGAATACGTTTTCAGAACAGAGGAAGCGTATTTCGAGCCGCAGTAGAACCAGAGTACGCTTTCAGAGAAATGAAAGCATGTTTCTGACTGAAGCTTCACCAGAATACGCCTTCGTAGAGAATAAAACGTATTTCCTGAAAACCGTCTTCACTTACTGACGTGGCCTGGGGGTTCGGTCGCTGACGCGTGGGGTCGGGGAAGGACAAGGGGCCCGCCTGGCTCGGTCGTCTTCTTCCCCCTCGCTGCGCCCCGACGGGAAACAGAGGAGGCAGGGGCGGGGCCGCGATGGCCCGGCTGGCTCCGGCCGTCTATGGCCAAGGCGAGGCCACCGGCGAGGTCCTGGCGGAGAGCCGCACCCGCCCAGGGGGCCAGCTACGACGGGGAGTGGAAGAAATGACGGCGGCGTTGGCGAACAGAGGCGCGGGCGGGCGGCGGCCGTTCTTGGGAGCGAGGGCACGGGCGCCTCCGGCGACGAGTGGAGAGGATGGGTAGGGGCGCCGGACTCCGGGGAAGAAGATGGTGGTGGAGGGAAGGGGAGGGGAGAGGAGGGCTAGGCTCGCTGGACCGAGGAGGACCCGCGGCGGTCATGGCGGATGAAGGTGGATACGGCGAGCTCCGGTGGACTAGGGAGGCAGGGGAGGGAATGGTGAGGTGCAGAGGAGGCCGGGCACTCCTTAAATAGCTGAGGGGAGGGCTCTAGAGCTCACGGGTGAGCTCGAGCTCGAAAACAATGGAGGACAGGGGAGGCTAGAGTCACGGGCATGGCTGCCAGCGCTTGACAATGGTGAAACAGGAGGGGGCCCGGGCACAGGACGATGCAGACAAGCACGGGGGAGCTCCTGGACAAGGAAAGGCGTCGAGGCGCGGAGGAAGAGGGTGGCTACAGGGCACGCGGTTGGCCAGAGCGCGGGATTTGGCTCGTTCGCCCCGTGGTCACCGCGTGATCTGGTGCAAGCGGCGCGTTTTGGCCAGTTTGACCATGTCCAGTAGATAGTCCATACTGCCCTTAGTATCAATGAAGAAAGAAATGAGCTCAGGGGCAAAGAAGAGAAATGCACTGAGTGCCAAAGTAGATCAACAGCAACCTATTTGTGCTATGGTGAGGAAGATCCGAGCGGGGATAGACTCTGCTCTTTTGCATGGTGTTATTACATGCTAAGATCACTGAGATGGCCAAGTATCAGCTTAAGATGAGGGGTTTAGCTGGTACTTGCTGTAGAAAGTGCCACACTATCCAGATTTGGAAAACATGAAGTAACACTCACACAAATGCTTTGCATGAGCTGAAACTTGTAGGAGATGAGTTACTTGATGATATGAAGCTGCTGTAAAATTTTCATACCATTTGGAAATACCAAAATGGTACTTGCTTCACAGAGCTTCGATCTGGATAGAAACTTAGGAAAATTGCACAAGGCAAATGGCTAGATGAATTGATCCAAAACTTGGTGGAGAGAGTTAATATGGATAGGGGAATGGCCTGATAAATTTTCAGCCATAATGAAGCAATATAAAATATAGTTGCTTCACAACCTGAAAATCTGGCCAAAAACCAAGAATTGATGGTGTGCTCACATAGAGTGATGAAGTGAGCTCAAATCTTGAGGAGAGTCATGATTTGATCATATGAAGGACCTTGCAAAATTTCAACTCATTTGGATTAACCTAGTTAGTACTTCCTTCACAAAGGCTTCCCTCAGACAGGAACTTTGGAAATTTTCTGAGGAAGGTTCACTAGGAAGATTGAGTTGAATTTTGTCATGTGGCCATGATATCGACAAGAAAAGGTGTCCAAAAAGTTTGGAGTCAATCAAGCAAAGATAAATGACACTTCCTTCTCAAAAAGCTACTTAGGGCAGAATGAGAAAAGGAATATTTGTGAATTATCTTTGATGATGCCAAGGAAGGGTTTTAACATATCTGAGGAAGATATGACCCAAACAATTTATGAGAATTATTTGGGAATTTTGGGAGTGATAGAAATATAGGTTGGTTCACAACCTAGGGCAAAAAGAATTATTCCTGTAATAGAAAAGGAATATTCCCAATAAAAAGAATATTGGGATTTGGGCTAGGATGAGAAATGACAGGGTCTTGGGATGATTTAGAGCATGACAAGCCACTATGAAACCCAGGAAGATATATTCTTCCCAAGTTTTCAGACCACATAGCCACAGAAAAACAAATCAAAGCAATAATCCAAGGAAAAAGAAAAAGCCAAAATCCAGGGTGTTACAAACCTTCCCCCATTAAAGAAATCTCGTCCTCGAGATTTGGTTGCTCAGGTATGAAGCCAATATTCTGACTCAAGGAAACCGTTTCCAACTCGGGTTCCCTTTTATATTATGTTCCCGCTGGATTTTATCTGACTGACTGCCATGCTCTGGGGTGGTTTGCTTCACCACATCTGACTTACCTCATATATTCCTATTCACACTGGCTCCAATTTCTTTCATATCTACTGACTTAGCTGAGGTCCTAAAGATTATCATAACTGACATGCGTGTCCTTCTCAATAGTGATTCTTGATGGAGGTATTATTCTTGTATCCAGTACCGAGAATATTCCACAGAGTATATCTCCTCGGGGAACAAGGAATCTCTTCTATCCAGGTATTGGGTTTTTCGAATATATGCATGCCCTTTGGTTCAAAATAGTGATGTGAATCATACCAGATCTCCTGACGGGTTCTGACTTCTCGTAGGAGTCTCTGAATGATCTTGACTGGCTTCATAGTCTTGAGTATCCAATCTGTACCAAAGATTTTACTGGCACTTGTTGTGACTGAAATAAAAGGGTACGACGATATTATCCACAGACTTGACTGATGGTGTTTTGGGCAAAAGAATATTGTCCATGACAGGCTATTCTTTAATCAATTACCATAAGTGAGGGCACACGTTGTGAGACTGTCGTTCAACATCCGGATTACTCATTCTGTCGGTGTATTCATGTGCTGCCATAACACGGTTGCCGGAGTTGATCTGTTGAGTTAGCCTTTGGTCTGACACGACAGGCATGGATATTCGATACCGACAATACTGAGCACATACGGTTTGCTGAGCGGGTTACCTTGCTATGAGGTCCTTACCAAGACGGAGTAGACCCCTTTGGTGTATCTTCATGGTGATCGGTACTGACTCAAACTGTCTGGGGTATCTGTACCCTGTTGGTCATGCAACCCTAATCATACTTGTATTGCCGATCGTGCTCCTTCATCATTGTTTTACTGGTCTGGATCCTTTATTTGAAAGAGCGTTGCCATATATATTCTTGATTCTTCGTGTGACCGTGGGTGCTGTCATATGCAATATTTGGCAATCATACCTTGGCCTTGTTCATGCCTTGAGTCTCGGGATATTTGCCAGGTTCACATGTGCTTGTACGAAGCTTATTGTTGTCATCAATCATACGAGACAGTGACAAAGGTTAATAATATCACTTTGTCGGGTGTGAGGAGGCTGACCTTGATAACCACTGTCAAGATAGTTGTCTCAATGTTGCCTTTCTTTAAGGCTTGTCGGTTCTTGCATCACCCACTGGCTTTCTTTCTCTTACATACCCGGTGAGGTTGTCGGATGCTCACCTTGAATTCTTCCTGGTACGAGGGTCTTGTATGAATTTGGCAGCATGCTCGCTGTATATAGGAATATCTGATTCCCGAGGTGTACTTGTGTTCTGTCTGATTCTTGTTTCTGACCCATCTATTGTAGACCTAAGACTTGTGATGCATATGCTGCCAACCCATTATTAAATATCTTATGCTAGTGTCGTACTGAGGAAGATTAGGCGGCTTGTGTTGGAAACCATCAAGAGTATCGTGTTGAGGAAGACTGGATGGCTTGCGCTGGAAGCTTTCGCCAGACAGCTTGCTGAAGAAGATTGGGTACCGTACCTCAGAAGCTTCCCCCCTTAGTGACTTGCTAGGGAAGACTCGGTACCTTATGCCAGAAGCTTTTGCGGTATCTTACTGAAGAAGACTAAATATCTGGCACGGGAAGTCATTCATACCTTACCGAGGAAGATTCAGGAAACTTGCCTTATACGCTTTGCTGGTTTACTTTTCTTTGCGAACGGGATGCCATACATATATATATTCTGGACACTCCGGCTGTTGATTACTTGTATGAAAAATATTGCCTGACTGTCCTTCTTGCTGAATACATCGCATATTTGGACTGTCTTCTGGGTGTAGCATGTTTCAAATCTTACTCATAGCAGAATCAAACCACACTTTTGACTTGAAATGTTTGGTTGGCCTTGTACCCAACTTTGTTCTCCTGCTGGGCTAATCATTGCTGCAGTGAAAGTGTCTATCTGACGGGTACCTGATGCTGAAAGTCTGAGCGGGATATAATTTGTATTCAGACCGGATGTCTGCAATACGATGCTGTCAGCTGACAATCTCATTGTGTTTAACTGAGCTTCCTGATGTATATACACTTCCCACTGATTTTTCTGGTCCGGTGTCGGTTGATGAGTAACTTCCATAAGGGGAAAAATAGGATAACACCGAAGATTCAAACCAAGAAGCACAAGAAACGATCGAGTGCAACAAAACACACAACATACAAGCTACAAATAAATTCAAGCAACATCACATATTACTTCTACTCACAACAACAATATGCATGCATGCTTAAGCACATAAATCTCGCGAAAAACTCCGGTACTGCGATCTAATATGCTTTGGCGGTGTGCACGAAAGTGAATCCATGTGTGGAAGGATTGGTGTAAACAAAGCTACACCAAGCGCTGGTGGAACACCGATTGCATCTGGACGGATACGGAGGTGAGGACGGACTTGGTGATCATGTGGCGGAACACGGAGGTCATGACCACATCATCATCAAGTGGACGGAAGGGAAACCGTACATGTCCAAAGAATAGGATGACAGGGTAGGATAGTGGTGGAAAACTGGGCTTGTTGGCATTGCCCTTTTCTGATAGCAAAGATCAGTAAGGGTTACCAAAGTGGCGAGTTGAAGGGCACGATTCGGGATAGAGACAAGTCTATCACCGAAACGATATGGGTGGATGGCGGAAAGATATTGGCGCGATACTTGAGCATAACTCCTGCAAATGGTGTCTGGAACACTTGGTTCCGCGGCATCACTCTGCTGGGACAGAACTGACACCAAACACCAGAAAAGCAGGGATGTAGTGGATCGAAACGACATACACTCACAAGATAGACGGTTAGTGACCAAATAAGTCTATATGCATGCTATGCGGCAAATAAATGCAACAATCAAATGCAGCAGACTGACAAGACTCTATACTACTATTTTCTAACGTTCACGCGGACTAGGACGCTCTACAGCCAGACCTGCTCTGATACCAACCCTTGTGGCACCCCGGCTCAGAGAGACCGGAACACCCCGTATTCCAGCCCAGAGATCGAGGTAAGTCTCTGGAATACGACACTGCTTGGCATAGAACAAATCCGCTCTTTATTACAATCGATAGGGGTACAAGGGGATTACATCGGCACGACAACACTACGCCTGCCAAGGTTACTCTATGCAAGCAGCAGAACAACACATAGCAACGGAATGACTTCTAGCAGCGGAACAACGACGATGACGATGGACTCCACTCCGCAGGGACTCTGGCTGGAATGTTTATCCTAGCTCGCAAACTCAAGATCCTCGGCAAACAAGCAAGCAGACAAGGCATGACCTGCAAACTGGCATGACACGCCAGGTCAGTACATTGAATGTACTTGCAAGCTCACAGCAACCAAAGCAATCAAGACAAACAACAACATGGCAATTACAGGTTACTTAGCAAGGATGAACATGATACAGCTAGAGCAACATGGCATGGACATGGTGAATAAGATAGCACTAGAACAATACTAGATGAGCATGGCATGAACATATGATGATACTAGCATGCAACATGTTAACAATATCATGCACCAACTTACTCTGTTCGGGGTTACCTCGTAACCACCACATGAATCACTTACCATCATGGTCATCACACGATCACCTCAGGATCAAATCAAGCTTGGTATTAACAATACCGTAGTAATCATTACATGACCACAAGGAGCTTGATCTTTACCCTTGATTCTCGCATAACACCATAAACCTCAACCATCTTCGGTATCCTCGATACCACTGTGATCCTCTCGCGATCACATAAAGATCAACCAACTTCTTTCCTTATCGAACCAGGGTTATTATTAAGCAGGTTATTATTACTGTTGACCCATAGTGTGACCTACTATGAACTGGGCCCATATCCGCGGGCGCGACTATCGATAGATTATACACACTCTGCAGAGGTTAGCACACTGTACCCACACCATGGAACCCAAGGCCTCGTGCTCCCATTCGGTTGGACCAACGGCGTTCCGACAAAACCGATCTATTGCCATGACACTCTCCTAGCCACTCCGACAAACTCCCCTTTGGGCTAAGTCATGGGTGCCCCGATGTCACCTCGTGACATCCAACGGCCACCGTCGTGGCAAAACAAAACAGTCCCAAACGGGGACAACCCGGGTACAACAACAACGAGCACACAAGGCTTATGTCCGCCTACCTGATCAGGGTAGCGCACGCCCATAACCTTTCCTAGTAGGAGGCATCGGCGAGAGGCATGACAATAGACCGCATTAGGGCCTTCCCATAAAGGCAAATGTGGCTGCACTGGTCAGTTCGATTTCGATGGCACTATGACTCAGCCAACAGGTGTTCAAGTTTAATTAATGTCCGGTTAAACTTGAATGCAAAAGATGCTGAGTCATAATATGATGAAAGAATAATGCACATGAGCATGATATTAACATAAGCATGGAGGAGCAACATAACCATATGAATCACTAGCATCAATAATAATGCAACACTTAGACTACTAGATGCAGATGAACATGGCATCATGATCATATATAACACAGGTACTTTCATAACAGACGATAATAATGCATCGAAGAACATCACTATCACCAGCATGTACTACCAACCAACATGACATAAGAGAATAATACCAGCAAGTAGCACATACTAACAAGGTGCATAAGGGCATAGCATGAAGATGAACATGGATCCACAAGCATAACCGAAACAACAATAGCAGTAGTTAAAGGAGCAAACATTTATTAAATATTCAAGTGGAAACCATGGCTACTGCAAATCCATCATGCAAGTGGCTATCGTGGCTTGCCTGGGGTTGCCGGATACTCCGGGAAGAAGTGCGGTGAAATCACAGGACGATTCGCCAGGCGCTTCACTCTCGGAGAGGCTAGATAAGGGCAAGGGTATAAAGGTCATTTTCACAGTGGGACTGTCGGTGTGTGACACCTATGGGATCCCAAAGGACCCCTTTACGATTCGACAGGGAGAGAGGTATGCGCAAAGAGCAGAACCAATGATCGACGCGGGGCGATTTTACCCAGGTTCGGGCCGCTAATCAGCGTAAAACCCTACTCCTGCCTTGTTTTATTAAGAGTGTTCTTGAGCCCAGGCTCCAGGAGCGCTTGTGATGAACAGTACATTCAAAGAGCAGCTACGCATGCAGGATGGGCCAGAAGATCCTCCTCCCCTGTAGCAGTTGCCTTGTGCCTCCTTTTACACGTTCAAAGGGGTCACCACAGTGGCAAAATGTACATACATTGAGGTGTAAAGTAGCTACAGGGTCATCATACCTAACCACTGACGGATTAGGACGAATGCATTTAATGCACCGTGAGGTGTCCGTTTAGGTGTCCTCATTTTCTTGGGGATGGAAAAAGGAGCCATCCCATCAACACCGCTTAAGCTCTCCTCCACTGGCGCGTTGCCACGCATCCAGAGAAGGACCCAGAATGTCAGGCTTGTTGCTGTGCTGAAGCGGTGGCACAGTGGCAGAATCTTGCCGAGCGCTGAATCTTGCCGGGCTTCACAGGCCACCCCGGCAAGATCTTGCCGGGGAGGCTGGCTTTCGGTCTTCAGCTCTTCTTATCTGCTGATCCTCCGATCCTTGGCTTGGGTGCTTCTTTGATAACTTGAATTAACCTCCAACTGTTCCCCGACAAACCTGGCCGCGAGTATGGCTACAACTGCTTGTGCACAAGTACGGGGTACTAATGGCCCAATACTTAGTACACCGACAGGAGCCCCCGGGCCTAGGCCACACACGAGTGCGAGGCGTTGTTGGGCTAGGCCCAAACAGTGCACGGGCACGCGTGGCAGGGGATTAACTGCTCGTAAATATCCCGCTTACTATGCCGCCCACTACGCGCGCTAAGTGCGTGACATGGGAAGCGTGCGCTGAAAGGCTGCAACTGCAGCGCGCCTGCAGAGGCGTATTTACATTGGGGAGTAAAAGAGGCGGCCTCACTCCTTCCCCATAAAAAGGGAAACTGCAGAGGCGCAGCCTATTTACCCCCTCTTCTTCTCAATCTGGACTCTGCCATTATTTTCCCCTTCTCGAGTTCAAAGCCAGACTTCTCCTCATCCGCTCTTCGCTTCCGCACCCGCTCTATCCTCAACCCCCGCCTTCGCAATCGCCATGCCGCCCAAGGCTAGCAAGGGCAAAGGCAAGAGCAAGGAGACGAAGGCCGATGTCCCGGAGAGCGAGCTGGTGAAGATGCGGAAGAAGTACGTCGTCTTCGCTCCGATGCTCGACGCGAGGGCCTTGAAGAACCTGTATCAGTGCATGTGGCCGAAGGAGACACAAGCTCACCCCGCAACTCGCGTGATTCCAGGTTCTTGTTCCAAGAGCAGACCTGACAGATATCACTTCTTCACCGCTTATTTCTATTGAGGACTCTGTCCTCCATTCTCTGATTTCTTCAACGACATTATGTACACATACGGCTTCCATCTTCTTGATTTTACGCCGAACACCGTAATGTGCATGTCCGTCTTCGCTCATCTTTGCGAAAACTTTGCCGGAGTAGTTCCCAATACTACCCTCTTCCGCCATTACTTTATTCCTCGCATCCAAAAGGGGGAGGCCCTTTCCGGTTCTATCGCCTGGATTCCACGGGCTTGGAATAAGGAGATATACCCAGATGGGGTCTACCGCGAGAAGTGGGATGAATGGCGGTCTGAGTGGTGCTGAATCAAGGAAGCAGATCCCCATCCGTTCTGTTTGCCTCGACAGCAGAAGGCGGTCCGCGGCAGTGACTGGAGCGATCTCGCCACGGAGGACGAGAGGCTCACGATCACCACCACCAGGATCCTTCGCCTAAAAGCTGCCGGGCTCACAATGGAGATGATTGGCTTCGATTTCCTCCACCGCCGCATCGCCCCCCTATAGAGCAGGGGAAGACCAGCTTGGGAGTACCGGAACGCAGTGGACATCATGAGGCTATGTCCTAGATTGAACAATAATTTGACGGCCATGCAGCTCGGTGCTCTCCGCC
The DNA here is from genome assembly GCA_011799875.1 of Thinopyrum elongatum. Lineage (NCBI taxonomy): Eukaryota > Viridiplantae > Streptophyta > Magnoliopsida > Poales > Poaceae > Thinopyrum > Thinopyrum elongatum. The sequence goes on from CM022297.1 coordinate 249,283,827, forward strand.
ACAAACTATTCCAGCGCGATGACAAACATCGGTTGCCGGCAAGAATTGTCCCTTTGTGCAACAACTCCGCCCTGGGGTCAATCATCGCCTTCATGCCAATGTTCAACGCCCATGGTCTTGACACGACTTGGGCTGAGCCAACCGAGGAGGAAGCACAAAAGTTCTTCGACAACTTGTCGGAGAGGGCCATCCGGGAAGAGACGAACCTCATTCGCGCCACCACTGATGAAGAAGTGGCGTATATTGCCACTAGGGTGGAAGAGGCGAATCTTGCTGCGGAGGCCGGCAGCGTCGGTTTCACAGAATGGGAAACCAGCGACGCGGAGGTTGTGATGGAAGAAAATCTTGCCGAGGAGGCTGAGGCTGCCGGGGAACAGAGCAGCGCGGCCGCCGAGGGCTCGTCCGACGAGGACGTAGCCGAAGAAGAGCCGCAGGAGGAGCCCCCAGCTCCGAAGAAGACTAAGCGCGTTCTTCGAAAGGCCGCTTCTGGTATCCCGGCAAGCCAACCCTCTTCGAGCAATGAGGCTCCCGGCAAGAAGGCGGCCGGCAAGACTGCGCCGCGACAAGGAGTTCCACAGCAACCTGCGCGGCGCGCGAGACCTGCACCTGTGGCAACTGCCGAGGCGGCAAGGGCGTCTCACACAACCGCACCGGAGGCTGAGGTGGCGGAACCACGCCGACCTCCTGCGCCTGCTACAGCCAAGCGACCCAGGACCCCTCCTCCGCCTCCCCACACGGACACTGCAACGGAGGTCGACTTCGACATCTCCGGCTTCAGCCCGGAACGAGAAGAGGAAGAGTAAGTATCCTGTCATATTCTTTATCTCTCAAATTTTGGAGTAATCTCATAGCCTTGCTTTATCTTGTCTCTGCAGCGATGCAGAAACCTTGGCGGAAAGGGCGGCGAAGAGGTCGAGGACTTCCATGGGCGACGAGCTCCCGACAGGCTCTACGAGCGCACCGGAAATTGTCGTCGTCAGCCCGGGGCTCAGTCCTCAACGCAGCCCCCAGCGGGAGTTCTCCACTCGTTTCCTGCTGGCAGGCGCCAAGGTTTTTACCCTTGCCGCTGATATCTTCGGGCTTGCAAGAGAAGAAAAGCAATAGGGAGAGGTGGAAACTGCCCCCGTCGTGCCGCCTCCGTCAACCGCGTCGCCCACAAGCGCATCCCTGGCAAGAGTTACCACCGACGAGCCTATCTTGGTTGAGGAGGAGCCGGTACGCATGGGTACCGGCAACATTTTCCCGGCAGCCAATGTTGCCGGGAGGGGCGAGGCCACCTCTCAACAACTCGACGCAGGTAACTGTTTGCCTTAGAGCGCTTGCTATCCTTTTCTTTATCTTTCTTTCTTTTTGTCTTCTTGAACTTCAACCTTGATCTTATTTTGTTTCCTTCCTTTGTCCTCCAGAATTCCCCGTGATGGAACACATGGATGTCGACGTTGTCATCGAGGAGACCGCCAGAGACGCCGCTGCCGAGGCTGACAGGATCGCCGCTAGCGAGGCCGCCAAAGACGCCACTGTCGAGGTCAGCGAAACTGTTGCCGAGGAAGCCGCCAAGGATTCTGCCGAGAGGGCCGGCGAGGAGACTGATGACCACACTGACGGCATTCCTGCCGCAGGAGCGCCAGGCGCTACATCGGCCACAGAGCCCCCAGCCACCGGTGACACGAATGTCGAGGACCAACCATCGACATTCGAAACTCCCTCATCAACTTGTCGGGCACGGCAAATATTGAAACGCCGGCCGAAGGGGAAACCTTCGATGAAGAAGTCATCGCCGCTGCCGGGCTCGAAATCGTTGATGATCCAAGCGCCAGCAGTGGCAAATCTGAAGAGGATCAGCTCCTCTAGGCCATGGCCGAAAATTTCCGCAAGCTCCAAGCACTCCACCGGGCTCGAAAAGAGAAGGCAGATTCTAGAATGGTAGTTGTCGAAGCAGCCGAAGCAGGCCTTCAGAAGCGCGTTGAGCAGACGCAGATCTGGTACGCCGAGGCTCTTCAGGAGTTGACTGCCAGCCGGGAACAAGTGAGCCAAAGCTGGACGGAGCTCTTCTTGAAACAATCTGACATGGAGAAGGCGCAAGAGGAAGCTGCACAAAGAACTGCCGCTGAAGATGCTCTCCTGACGGAGCGTCGCATTGCGCTTGATGCCCACGAGGAAGATCTTGCCGCACGTGAGCAGGCGCTCGCCGCCAAGCTTCGCGGCAAAGATGAGGAGATCGATAAGCTTGTCGCGCAGCGGATCCAGGAGCTGGAGCAAAAGCACAAAGAGGCGCTCAAAGCTCTAACTGTAGATCACGCCGGCAAACTCAAGGAGGCCGTCGATGCTGCCGAGGCTGCAGAGGCCGCCAAGAACGAGCTGAGCGACAAAGTGAAGAAGCTGGAGGTGGATCTTGAAGAACACGGCAAGGAGCTCTCGACGCTCAAAGGGGACAGGCAGAAAACTCTCCACAGCCTAGCGGAGATGCAAGTTGCCATGTCCGACAAGACCAAGCAGCTCTCTTCAGCCAACGATGCCATTGCCGATCTGAGGCTAAAGCTGACCATGCTGGAGAAGTCCCTCAAGGACGGCAGGGCCCGCGAGAAGGCCCTAAGCAAAGATCTTCAGGAAGAGAAGAACTTGCTTAAGAGCGTTGTCGCTGCCCAAATTGACTATGAGAAGGGTGTGAAAATCTGGACTGATCGCCTTGTTGACACCGCGGAGAGGCTCACAGCACAATTGTCAACCATGGGCCAGGATGGCCTGCAAAATTTCAGGTATTCCTCCGAAGAAAGAATATCTTCGAGCGCCAGGTTGACCATGTTCTTCAAAAGCATCATTGACGCTTTGAAGCTGCTACAGTCCAACCGAGCGACCCAACTGGCCAATGAATCCCGCAAACTTTGCCGGGCCATCCTCCATAAGGAACTCGTCAAGGTGGTGCATAAGAACCCTGATGTTGATCTCACCAACGTGCTCGACCGCTTGCCGAAGGATGCAGATCTCAAAGCACTTGAGGATTTTGTCGCGCCCATCCTTGAGAAGGTAGATTCGATCAAGAGGGTCGAGGGCCAACGCAGGGACTAGCCGCCTCATTTTTCCTTGTCGCCACCATTCCATGCCAAGAGAATCAAGTCTTATGTTAGAACTGCGATAATTTATTGATGTAATATAACTTGCATATGTTTGGGTATATGCATGCTATTTCCCTTGTCTGATTCCTTTATGTACGAAGTACACCCTACGCTTACTGAAAACTTGCCGGCGCGCAACCTGCCGCGAGCGTTGGGTGCGGGACTTCAGCAGCCTGCTGGAGGTGCAGCGGCCGGCAAGACACCTTGGCGTTCTCAGCGCAGCCACTTAAATTGTTGAGCGGACTCGAAACAAAATAAGGGCGCAACCGATTACGACAAGGATTCCTTCGCGTGTAGGTTTTCCATACAAAAGTCGAAATCGTCTAAGGAAAATAACTTCATAATAAAAGAAACTTGCTTAAAGTTTTATAACTTAGCTTTCTGTCGCTGTTCTTCCTCCAGTAAGGCGTCAATTCTGAATGTTGCCCTCTGGTACTCATATCTTCCTCCCCCCCCCCCCCCCCGGCAAATGTGCGCGCGAGGAATCCTTCTATCTTTTGAGAAAAAGAAAGAAGAGAAAATAAAGATATGGAACCTTGGCGGTTCGTTAGTACTTACCGGGAACAAGTGTCATACAACATCTTAGACAAGCATGCATATACATATATATATATATATGAACATGGAAATCGATCAGGAAATGCACAACACTTAAACTTATTCATCTGGGCTTAGGGTCTGCGCCTGGCTTTGTACAAAGGATTACATGCCTTGCCGGCAAGACTTGTACAAAAAGGTGGTTGCCGGGGGCCCCCGGCAACCGCGCCTTATGGGTAGAACTTGCGAAGATGCTCGATATTCCAGGAGTTGCTCACTGGAACGCCATCTTCGGTCTCCAGGCGGACAGCGCCGGGCCTGGTGACTCGTACTACCCGATAAGGGCCTTCCCACTTCGGCGTCAACTTGTTTGAATTCTTGACGGACTGAATCCGTCGAAGAACAAGGTTGCCTTCCTCAAGACTTCGGGCATGAACTTTGCGGCAATGGTAGCGGCACAAAGCTTGCTGGTAGCGTGCAGCTCGCACAGCAGCCTGAAGATGATTCCCCTCAAGGAGCACAGCGTCATCTTGCCGCAGTTGCTCTTGCTCAAGCTCATCATAAGCGGGCACTTGAGGTGATCCGTATATGAGTTCCATGGGGAGAACTGCTTCCGCTCCGTAGACCAGAGTGAAGGGCGTCTGGCCAGTGGCTCGATTTTGTGTCGTTCTGATTGACCAAAGAACCGCCGGTAACTCATCAATCCAGCGTCTTCCGCATTTTCTCAGCTTGTCAAAGGTTCTAGTCCTGAGACCGCGCAACACTTCAGCATTAGCCCTCTCTGCTTGGCCGTTGCTTCTCGGGTGAGCAACAGAGGCAAAAAAAATCTTGCCGCCAAGGTCTTGGACGTACTGCATGAAGGTGCGACTTGTGAATTGCGTGCCGTTGTCGGTGATGATCCTGTTGGGCACACCGAAATGGCAAACTATCCCTTTAAAGAACTTGACGGCTGATTGTGCTGTCACCTTTCTCACCGCTTCCACCTCCGGCCACTTTGTGAACTTGTCGATCGCAACGTACAAGTACTCAAAGCCCCCGGTAGCATGGGGGAAGGGGCCCAGTATGTCGAGCCCCCAGACCGAAAATGGCCAGGAGAGAGGGATCGTCTGAAGAGCTTGAGCTGGCTGATGTGATTTCTTCGAATGAAACTGGCACACTTCACACTTGGTTACTAGTGCAGTTGCATCCTGGAGAGCGGTGGGCCAAAAGAAACCTTGCCGGAATGCTTTCCCGACAAGTGCTCTTGATCCTATGTGAGAGCCACATATGCCTCCATGTATCTCTTCCAACAGCTCTAGTCCATCCTCCCGAGGAATGCACTTCAATTTCACACCGTTTGGTCTCTTTCTGTACAGGACGTCATCGACGAACTGGTACATAGCAGACTGACGGGCTACTTTTTCTGCTTCTTCCTGTTCCTCAGGGAGTTCTCCTGTCTGAAGGAAATGGACAATGTGCTGTGCCCATGCTGGAGCTTGGGGCTCGACAGCTAGGACTAAAGGCATCTCTTCCGCCAAGGGAACATTTGTCTCGACAGCGAAAGCATGAGGTTCCGCCGGGCAGGCTTGTCGCTGATCCCGGCAAGTTCCTTGCCGGCGGCTCCAGGGAGCTCTGTCGAAAAGTACTATCCAGAATTCAACTTTCTTCTCTTTTCTTGCCTCATTGATGGCGCCACAGATGGTTGAGTCAAATGGAGCACAAAAGTTCCTGGTTCCACAGGCAACTTGAGGGCAGCGCGCTTTGACAGGTCGTCAGCAATACTGTTTTCGGCACGAGGAATGTGCTTCATTTGCAGACCGTCAAAGCGCTCTTCCATTATTCTCACTTCATCCACGTAAGCTTGCATCAATGGACTCTGATAATTCTTGTTAACTTGCCTGACAACAAGCTGCGAATCGCCTCTGATGATGAGCTTCTTGATACCCCTCGTACTCCGCAGTGTTGTTTGTCGAACTCTTCCGGGGGAAATGCATCTGGATTACATACTTGAGGTGCTCTCTGGTGGGTGCGACAAGCAGCATGCCAGCACCGGCGCCTTGCTGCGAGAAAGCCCCGTCAAAGTACATAACCCATTCTTGGTCAATTTCCTTGTCGGGGAGAGTCATTTCTTGAACCTCTTCGTCTGGCGTTGGGGTCCATTTCGCAATGAACTCTGCCAAGGCCCTGCTCTAAATTGTCGAAGTACTTTCAAACTTGAGACCAAAGCTTGACAACTCCAACGCCCACTCCACAATCCTGCCGGTTGCTTCTGGATTTCGCAAAATCCGCTGCAACAGAAAGCGAGTGACGACGGTGATTTCATGTGCTTGAAAATAATGGCGCAGCTTCCTCGAGGCCATAAGGAGGCCGAAGAGCAACTTCTGCACACCAGAGTATCTTGACCTAGCTCCTTGCAAAAGGGAGCTAACAAAATAAACTGGGCGCTGCACCATCTTTTTCTTTTGCACTGGTTCTTCTAACTGCGCAGATCCTGTCTTGCCGGGACCAATCCTTGCGGGGGAAGATCCCGCCACGTCGCTTGGCGGTCCTGCCGCTGGTGTTGCCTCCTCATCAGGTTCTCTCTGTGCCACTAACGCAGCACTAACCACTTGATTTGTCGCTGCCAGGTACAGCAGCAATGGCTCTTGTGGCCTAGGCGCGACTAGTATTGGCGGAGAAGAAAGGTATTTCTTCAAATCAGCCTCCGCTTCCGAAGTCCATTTCATTGGACCTGCCTTCTTCAAAATTTTGAAAAAGGGCAGGGCACGCTCAGCAGATTTGGAAATAAACCTACGTAGGGCAGCAACACAGCTGGCAAGACGACGTACATCCTTGACGCGTCTTGGCACTTCAATCTGCTCAATAGCTTTGATCTTGTCGGGGTTCGCTTCAATCCCTCGCTGAGATACAAAGAACCCAAGAAGCTTGCCGGAAGGAACACCAAACACGCACTTCTTAGGATTGAGCTTCAAATTGATCTTGCGCAGATTTGCAAATGTTTCTTCTAGATCTTGTATGAGTGTCGCTTTGTCCTTGGTTTTGACCACTATGTCATCCATGTATGCTTCCATATTTCTATGGAGCTGAGGCTCAAAACCAATTTGGACCGCTCTCACAAATGTAGAACCAGCACTTTTCAACCCGAAAGGCATTCGTATAAAATAATACGTACCACATGGGGTGATAAATGCGGTCTTTTCTTCATCTTCTTTTGCCATGAAGATCTGATGGTACCCTGAGTAGGCATCAAGGAACAATAGTAGGTCACAACCAGCGGTGGAGTCCACAATCTGGTCGATGCGCGGCAAGGGAAAGGGATCTTTTGGACAGGCTTTATTGATGTCTGTATAATCAATACACATCCTCCATTTCCCATTCGCCTTGCGCACTACAACTGGATTGGACAACCACGTTGAAGCACTCCTCTGACCAATCCTGCCGCTTCTAGCTTCCTGATTTCTTCGGCAATGAATTCTTGCCGCTCCAAGGCTTGCTTCCTGACCCTCTGCTTGACGGGCCGTGTGTGAGGACAGACAGCAAGGTGGTGCTCAATTACCTCCCTGGGAACACCGGGGATGTCAGACGGTTGCCATGCAAACACGTCGACATTCGCCCGCAGGAAGGCAATGAGCGCGCTTTCCTATTTGTCATCCAGGGTGGAACTTATGGTGAAAGTTCCTCCCGTTCCGTCCTCCCTGACAGGCACCTTCTTGATCTCTGGTGGAGCAGCCTTGGATTTCTTGTTCTTGCTGGTGGAACTCTCTGGTGCATACTCAACGGAAGCGCAGCACTCCGAGGAGGTGCGCTTGCCGGAGTTTGCGCCAAGATTCTTGTCGGTCTTCTTCTTCCCCCCGGGAGTTCCAACGGCAGGAGCAGATGCCTTGACGGCAGGTGCTGCAACTGCCTCCCGGTAGAGCTAGTCGGCACAGATGAGCGCATCCTTTTTGTCGGAGTGGATAGTGATGAAACTCAACGGCCCGGGCATCTTCAGCACATTATATGCATAGTGTGATGACGCCATAAACTTAGCCAGCGCTGGGCGGCCAAGGATCCCATTGTATGACATAGGGATCTTGGCAACATCAAACACTACCTTCTCTGTCCTGTAGTTGAGCTCGCTACCAAATGTCACCGGTAGCGTAATCTTGCCCTTTGGCTGGGTCCTTCCTAGATTAACCCCTTGAAACATACCCGTTTCCTCGAGATCTTCATCAGGAATTTGGAGCCTCTTGAGCACGTCCGGCGAGATTAGGTTCAGTCCGGCCCCACCGTCAACTAGCATTTTCATCACCTTGAGGTTGCGGATTGTCGGTGAGACCAACAATGGCAAGCACCCGACCGCGGTTGTGCGATCAGGGTGATCCTCGGCGTCAAAAATGATAGGCGTGTTAGACCACTTCAGGGGTTTACGTGCATCGAATGATGGCTCCATTGCATTAACCTCTCGCACCCACTGTTTAAGTCGACGGTGGGAAGAATGCAACTAGGCGCCTCCGTCGATACACATGGCCTCTGTAGCTTTTTGAAATTCTTGCTCACTGGACTCATCTTCTTCATCATCATCATCATCACCCTCTTCTCTGTCACGGCCTCGAGCGGGCCTCTCCCTCTGTTGCTTGGCCTTGCCGCGGCGACCCCCTCGGCCACCGCGCTTCTTGCCGGACCCCTCAGCACCATCCTGGGCCTTCTCCTTGTCTCGTCTCTCATACTCAGCTCTCTGCTTCTCGACAAGCTGCTCAACTTGCTAGCAGTTTTGGAGATCGTGGCCCTTGGTGCGATGGATCTTGCAATACTGCTTGCCGGAGCTTTCCGACTTGTCGGCAGCCTCCAAGGCCTAGCAGGAGGCACACCCGGCAACTTCCTTGCTGGGGTCGTCAACCTTGGCCTTCTTGGCGGTGCCGGGGTTGCCGGATTCCTCGACAGCAAGCACGGCCTTGCCTCTGCGCTTCTTGTTCCGCCGCCGGCCTTTCTTTGGCGAGGTTGCAGCGTCTTCATCTTCTGATTCGCCCCCTGCGCCAACAGCCTCGCCAGGGAGTTTCCTCCCTTCTTCAGCCCGAGCGCACTTGTCGGCCAAAGCGTAAAGCTCGGCAATACTCCTGACCTTGTTCATCGCCAGCTCTTCACGCATTTTGCGGTTACGCACGTTCTGATGAAACGTGCTAACAACAGCGGCAGGGTGAACGTCGGGAATATTGTACTGCACTCGGCTAAATCTCTGGATAAACTTGCGCAGGGGTTCGCCCTCCTTCTGAGGGATGAGATGCAAATCACTCTCTTGACCAGGAGCTTGGTGGCCTCCAACAAAGGCGCCAACAAACTGATGGCACAGATCTGACTAGGAAGAAATGGAATTCTCCGGCAGATGCATCAACCACGACCTGACGTTGGGTTTGAGCACCAACGGGAAGTAGTTGGCAAGTATCTTGTCATCTCGGCCCCCGGCAGCCTGCACCGCAATGGTGTAGATGCTCAAGAACTCCTAGGGGTGAGTCTTGCCGTCATATTTCTCCGGGACCTCTGGCTTGAAGGTTCGGGAATTGGGCCACTGGACTTGCCGTAGCTCACGGGTAAACGCTGGAGAACCTACCTCGTAAGGCAAGTCGCCTGCGTCCCCTGGCGCAGGCTTGTCGACAGCGGGCCCTGCGCACTTATCAGATTGATAGCGCTTCCCGTCGCCGCTCGATGGTAGTTCGAGCGTCTTCTTTGCTTCGTTCCTGGAGAACTTGACGCTGGTCGCGGCGCATCCGTGGATCGGACGACGCCGTGGAATCATCATCACGGCCATCAGTCCGCCGGGTTGCCGACCGCGGCTGGTGTCGTGGAGGGGAGTGCACCGTGATCGCACCGCCTCCGGTCTTCTCCACATCGGCTCGCACCGGATCGATGGACCGCCGTTGTGAGGGCCCTGCCTCCCGCGGCCCATCTTTGTTGGCGAAGCCAATGAGGCTCTGGATAGTAGATCGCGACTCCTCCATCTTCTCCGGAGCAGGAGGGAAATCGAGGAGCAGCTGCGCATGTGCCAAAGCTTCCGCCGGCATAGGCGGCGGCGACAGGTGCGAGGTACGTGTGGTGCTCTGGCTCCTAACAATGTTAGAAGGAGCACCGTCACGATCACGCAACCGCGCGCCACTTCCACCGGCAGTTTGACGTGCACGCTGGGCCTGCGCACCTTGGGATCGATGCGCAGAAGTCCTTTCATGGGGACGCCCTGAACCACCAGCGCCATGGTGCTGCTCATCGCACACGACCTGGGAAGGCCGTGACGCTTGCGCCGGCATGGGAGTCCTAGAAGGCGTCCTCCGATTTCTGGAGTTCGTCACGCCGCCCGTGGGCAGCACAGCCCCATCTCTGGATCCAGCGGCGTGTGGGTTGCCATTGCCGCTGCGAACGACGCCGCTCGCTTGGCTTGGATCACCGGAACGCCGTGGAGGCTCCAAACCTCTTCCTTCTGGATCCACGCCATCACCCGTACGCGAGGGCACAGGCAAGACAGACGTAGATGGTAGCGCCGTTGCGGCACTCTTCTTCTTGGGTGGCATGATGATGAAGATGATGAAGAAACTAAAGCGCCGATCACTGGATCAGGTTCGCGCAACCTTAATCCCCCTACCTGGCGCGCCAAAGATGTCGGCGTGCGACACCTATGGGATCCCAAAGGACCCCTTTACGATTCGGCAGGGAGAGAGGTAAGCGCAAAGAGCAGAACCAATGATCGACGCGGGGCGATTTTACCCAGGTTCGGGCCGCTAATCAGCGTAAAGCCGTACTCCTACCTTGTTTTATTAAGAGTGTTCTTGAGCCCAGGCTCCAGGAGCGCTTGCGATGAACAGTACGTTCAAAGAGTAGCTACGCATGCAGGATGGGCCAGAAGATCCTCCTCCCCTGTAGCAGTTGCCTTGGGCCTCCTTTTATACGTTCAAAGGGGTCACCACAGTGGCAAAATGTACATACATTGAGGTGTAAAGTAGCTACAGGGTCATCATACCTAACCACTGACGGATTAGGACGAATGCATTTAATGCACCGTGAGGTGTCCGTTTAGGTGTCCTCATTTTCTTGGGGATGGAAAAAGGAGCCATCCCATCAGCACCGCTTAAGCTCTCCTCCACTGGCGCATTGCCACGCATCCAGAGAAGGACCCAGAATGTCAGGCTTGTTGCTGTGCTGAAGCGGTGGCACAGTGGCAGAATCTTGCCGAGCGCTGAATCTTGTCGGGCGCGAAATCTTGCCGGGCTTCGCAGGCCACCCCGGCAAGATCTTGCCGGGGAGGCTGGCTTTCGGTCTTCAGCTCTTCTTATCTGCTGATCCTCCGATCCTTGGCTTGGGTGCTTCTTTGATAACTTGAATTAACCTCCAACTGTTCCCCGACAAGCCTGGCCGCGAGTATGGCTACAACTGCCCGTGCACAAGTACGGGGTACTAATGGCCCAATACTTAGTACACCGATAGGGACCATCTAGTGAAAATGATACCAACAGATAGAGCTTGATGAGACGAAGAAGTAGGCGTTGGATTCACCTCAATCGGAGTTACGGTCACGGAGATACGAAGGGTGGAAGATCAGGGACCAATCTGTAATAATATTCCTACAAACAAGTCCCTGGGAGGAAAAACAGAAAGCGGTTTATCTGAGAATACGTTTTCAGAACAGAGGAAGCGTATTTCGAGCCGCAGTAGAACCAGAGTACGCTTTCAGAGAAGTGAAAGCGTGTTTCTGACTGAAGCTTCACCAGAATACGCCTTCGTAGAGAAGAAAACGTATTTCCTGAAAACCGTTTTCACTTACTGACGTGGCCTGGGGGTTCGGTCGCTGACGCGTGGGGTCGGGGAAGGACGAGGAGCCCGCCTGGCTCGGTCGTCTTCTTCCCCCTCGCTACGCCCCGACGGGAAACAGAGGAGGCAGGGGCGGGGCCGCGATGCCGGCGATGGCCCGGCCGACTCCGGCCGTCTATGGCCAAGGCGAGGCCACCGGCGAGGTCCTGGCGGAGTGCCGCACCCGCCCAGGGGGCCAGCTGCGCCGGGGAGTGGAAGAAACGACAGTGGTGTTGGCGAACAGAGGCGCGGGCGGGCGGCAGCCGTTCTTCGGAGCGAGGGCATGGGCGCCTCCGGCGACGAGTGGAGAGAATGGGGAGGGGCGCCGGACTCCGGGGAAGAAGATGGTGGTGGAGGGGAGGGGAGAGGAGGGCTAGGCTCGCTGGACCGAGGAGGACCCGCGGCGGTCATGGTGGATGGAGGTGGATACGGCGAGCTCCGGTGGACTAGGGAGGCAGGGGAGGGAATGGTGAGGTGCGGAGGAGGTCGGGCACTCCTTAAATAGCCGAGGGAAGGGCTCTAGAGCTCACGGGTGAGCTCGAGCTCGAAAACAATGGAGGACAGGGGAGGCTAGCGTCACGGGCATGGCTGCCAGCGCTCGACGACGGTGAAACAGGAGGGGGCCCGGGCACAGGATGATGCAGACGAGCACGGGGGAGCTCCTGGACAAGGAGAGGCATCGAGATGCGGAGGAAGAGGGCGGCTACAGGGCACGCTGTCGGCCAAAGTGCGGGATTTGGCTCGTTCGCCCCGTGGTCACCGCATGAACTAGTGCAAGTGGCGCGTTTTGGCCAGTTCGACCATGTCCTGTAGATAGTCCATACTGCCCTTAGTATCAATGAAGAAAGAAATGAGCTCAGGGGCAAAGAAGAGAAATGCACTGAGTGCCAAAGCAGATCAACAACAACCTGTTTGTGCTGTGGTGAGGAAGATCCGAGCGGGGATAGACTCTGGTCTTTGGCATGGTGTTATTACATGCTAAGATCACTGAGGTGGCCAAGTATCAGCTTAAGATGAGGGCTTTAGCTAGTACTTGCTGTAGAAAGTGCCACATTGTCTAGATTTGGAAAACATGAAGTAACACTCACACAAATGCTTTGCATGAGCTGAAACTTGGAGGAGATGAGTTATTTGATGATATGAAGCTGCTGTAAAATTTTCATACCATTTAGAAATACCAAAATGGTACTTGCTTCACAGAGCTTCGATCTGGATAGAAACTTAGGAAAATTGCACAAGGCAAATGGCTAGATGAATTGATCCAAAACTTGGTGGAGAGAGTTAATATGGATAGGGGAATGGCCTGATAAATTTTTAGCCATAATGAAGCAATATAAAATATAGTTGCTTCACAACCTGAAAATCTGGCCAGAAACCAAGAATTGATGGTGTGCTCACATAGAGTGATGAAGTGAGCTCAAATCTTGAGGAGAGTCATGATGTGATCATATGAAGGACCTTGCAAAATTTCAACTCAGGATTACCCTAGTTAGTACTTCCTTCACAAAGGCTTCCCTTAGACAGGAACTTTGGAAATTTGCTGAGGAAGGTTCACTAGGAAAATTGAGTTGAATTTTGTCATGTGGCCATGATATGGACAAGAAAAGGTGTCCAAAAAGTTTGGAGTCAATCAAGCAAAGATAAATGACACTTCCTTCTCAAAAAGCCACTTAGGGCAGAATGAGAAAAGGAATATTTGTGAATTATCTTTGATGATGCCAAGGAAGGTTTTTGACATATCTGAGGAAGATATGACCCAAACAATTTATGAGAATTATTTGGGAATTTTGGGAGTGACATAAATATAGGTTGTTTCACAACCTAGGGCAAAAAGAATTATTCCTTTAATAGAAAAGGAATATTCCCAATAAAAAAGAATATTGGGATTTGGGCTAGGATGAGAAATGACAGGGTCTTGGGATGATTTAGAGCATGACAAGCCACTATGAAACCCAGGAAGATATATTCTTCCCAAGTTTTCGGACCACATAGCCACAGAAAAACAAATCAAAGCAATAATCCAAGGAAAAACAAAAAGCCAAAATCCAGGGTGTTACACCGCGGTACTCTCTAGCAGTAGTTCCGCACAAGCGGTACTACCGTGGAGAGCAGCGGTACTTCCGCTTAGCTCAATGAGGCTTTGTAAATCCGCGGTAGTAGAGAGGCATTTAGCCCCGTAGTACCGCAGGAGCGGTACTACCGTGGCAAACTGCCACTCTACTACCGCTCATTTACAGAACCCACGAAATAGGTGGAAGTAGGAGCCGAACTACACAGCGGCAGTACCACTGGAGCGGTACTACCGTTGTGAGAAGCGGTACTACCGCTTAGCCTATTCTACCAATGTTTGAACATAAGGATGAACAAGCTCAATTGCCGGAAAAGGAAATAGGGTAGTGTACATGAAGATTCCACCCAAACCATTCCAAAGCGGACCCCCTCTTAATAGTACGGTGTTCCTATGATTCAGGTCCACCGAAAAAGAAACGCAAGAAAACACCGTCTTCCTAAAACTTCTGAGGGGTTCAAATCGTCTTGTGCCACGAGGTAGAAGTATCTAAAATGCTCAAAGCACACGATTAGTCCGCAAAAGTATTGTCATCAATCACCAAAACCACAAAGGGAGAAATATGCCCTAACAAAGGGCCTATGTAAGAGCTTTGATTTGGCAAATTCCACATACTCAACTATCATATAGTCTTCCATGATTGTTGACACTCAAAGCATATTTTTCGAACAAATAGCATCCATCAAACACAGAGAAAGATAGGGGCTTAATGTTTTGCCTCCCAACTTATTTATCATATAGATAATTGTCAACAATAATAATTCATGATCAAATATATTTGAATGGCCATATTTGCTTGGATCTTTCCCCACCACATGGTACTTGCCAACTAGAGAATAATTGAGGTTGAAATGAGAAGGAATACTACTGACTCTTGCATAAAAGTAAAAGATAGGCCCTTTGCAGAGGGAAGCAGGGATTTGCAGAGGTGCCAGAGCTCGAAGCTTTTAAAACAGAGATGAATATAACTTTGAGAGGTATGCTTTCATTGTCAATGTAACGACTGAGAGTTCCCAATATCTTCCATGCTAGACACATTATAGGCGGTTCCCAAATAGAAAGGTAAAGTTTTTACTCCCCCTCCACGAACAAACACAAGCCATGGCGAGCCAAATCCTCGGGTGCCCTCCATACCAACAACGATCCGGGGGAGTTTTGTTTCATTATTATATTTTGATTTTGATTTTGATCATAGGACTGGGCATCCCAATTACCAGCCACTTTCTCGTGAATGACAAGCAAATAAACACCCATTGTGAGAATAACCCACCTAGCATGGAAGATACTGACTGCCCCTGTCGCTTCATGAGCGATTTGGGCATACAAAACAGATTATTATTTGAAGATTTAGAGTTTGGCACATGCAAATTTACTTGGAACGGCAGGAAAATACCGCATATAGGTAGGTATGGTGGACTCATATGAAATAACTTTGGGTTTAAGGAAGTGGATGCACAAGCAGTATTCTCGCTTAGTACAGGTGAAGGCTAGCAAAAGATCCTAAGCAAGCACCACATATTGGAGGATCCATAACAATATAACTTCTATACAAATATACCCAAACATAACTCATTACGTTGTCTTCCTTGTCCAACTTCAACTAATTTGCTCAAGTTTGAAAATAATTAATGGGGCTCACAATCATAGAATATGTCCAAGATAGTATATTTATATGTGAAATCTCTCTTCCTTCAATATTCTTTCATGAATTGTTCAAGTGACCAATGTTGTGTTTGCTAACTTTCAATAAATTTTACCATATATACTTCTTATATGTGAAGTCATTACTCCCCATGGGATAAGCATATGAAACATATATAATTTCAGATTTGTGATATTCAATTCATTTAACCATTTACTCATAGGATATAAATGAAGCACGAGAGTAAATGACAAACTACTCCAAAAAGATATAAGTGAAGATCAATGAGTAGCCAAATAATTAAGTAGCTATGTGAAGACTCTCTCTCATTTAAGAATTTCAGATCTTAAGTATTTTATTCAAACAGCAAAGAAAACAAAATAAAATTACATTCCAATTATAGCACAACCCATGTGAAGAAGCAAAAAATTAGGCTCAACCGAGGCTAACCGATAATTATTGATGAAGAAAGGTGGGATGCCTACCGGGGCATACCCAAGCTTAGATGCTTGAGACTTCTTGGAATATTATCTTGGGATGCCTTGGGCATCCCCAAGCTTGAGCTTTTGTGTCTCCTTAATTCCTTTTATATCACGGTTTCCCTAAATCTTAAAAACTTCATCCACACAAAACTCAACAAGAACTCGTGAGATAAGTTAGTATAAATCAATGCAAGAACCTTATCATTCTCTACTGTAGAAAATCACTAAAATTATTATTTAACATTGCACACTAAATGCCTCTGCATATTTAGTACTCCTAACCTCAAATAGAATTATTAAACAAGCAAACATATGCAAACAATGCAAACATAACAGCAATCTGTCAAAACAGGACAGTCTGCAAAGAATGCAAGAAGATTCATACTTATATAACTCCAAAAATTCTGAAAAATTAACACACTGTAGAAAATTTGTTGTAGCTTATTGTGTAAAAATTTCAAGATTTTATCACGTCCTGACTTTCCAGAAGAATTCAAAAAATGATAGAAAACTTTCTGTTTTCAAACAGCAACATATAGACTTGCAAAATAAGCATGGTAAAGGCTATATTTGACACTTTTATTGAAATAAAAGATGCAAAACATTACTCTAAATAACAGCAAGCAAATACAAATAAAATAAAATGATGCTCCAAGCAAAACTCATATCATGTGACGAATAAAAATATAGCTCGAAGTGCGGTTACCGATAATGTTGGAGACGAAAGAAGGGATGCCTTCTGGGGCATCCCCAAGCTTAGTTGCTTGGGTCTTCCTTGAATATTACCTTGGGGTGCCTTGGGAATCCCCAAGCTTAGGCTTATGCCACTCTTTATTATCGTCATATCAATATCTCACCCAAAACTTGAAAACTTCAATCACACAAAACTTAACGGAACTTCTTGAGATGCGTTAGTATAATAAAGCAAATCATTCACTTGGGTACTGTTTACAAGATTCATAATTGTTATCACACAATGCCTACTGTACCTTATCATTTACACAATTTATATCACTTAATATAAGTTATGGAAACACTAAAACAAGCAAACTATGCAGTGAAAACAGAATCTGTCAAAACAGAATAGTCTGTAAAGATCTGGACAATGACCATACTTCTGTAAATCCAAAAATTAGGAAAAATTAGGAAAACGTAGGAAATTTGTATATACATCATGTGTAAAAAAATCAAAATTTTATCACATTTCAGTGAATTTAAACAATTCCGTTACTGGAAGTAAAAGTTTCTGTTTTTGCACAGAATCAAGTCAACTATCATCCACACTACCCCAAAGGCTTTACTTGGAACTTTATTGAAACAAAAGCTATAAAATGTGATAACTACAGTAAATTAATCATGTGGACACAAAAAAACAGTAGGTATAAGTATTGGGTTGTCTCCCAACAAGCGCTTTTCTTTAATGCCTTTTTAGCTAGGCGTGATGATTTCAATGATGCTCACATGAAAGATAAGAATTGAAACATAACGGGAGCATCATGAAGCATATGACTAGCACATTTAAGACTAACCCATTTCCTATGAATAGGTATTTTGTGAGCAAACAATTTATGGGAACAAGAATCAACTAGCATAGGAAGGCAAAACAAGCATGACTTCAAAACTTTCAGCACATAGAGAGGAAACTTGATATTATTGCAATATGTAAAAGCATATGTTCCCCTCTCATAATAATTTTCAGTGACATCATGAATGAATTCAACAATATAACTATCACATAAAGCATTCTTTTCATGATCCACAAGCATAGAATTTTTATTACTCTCCACATAAGAAAATTTATTCTCATCAATAGTAGTGGGAGCAAACTCAACAAAATAACTATCACATGATACTTGATCCACATAATCAATTTGAGCATTAAAATCATGATGACAAGTTTCTTGGATATCATTACTCTTTATACCATACATATCATCACAATAATCATCATATATAGCAACTTTTTTATCATAGTCAATTGAAACCTCTTCCAAAATAGTGGATTCATCATTAAATAAAGTCATGATCTCTCCAAATCCACTTTCATCAATATAATCATCATAAATAGGAGGCATGCAATCATCATAATAAATATTCTCATTAAAACTTGGGGGGGGGGGGGCTAAAAATATCATCTTCATCAAACATAGCATGCCCAAGCTTATGGCTTTGCATATCATTAGCATCATGGATATTCAAAGAATTCATACCAACAACATTACAATCATTCTCACCATTCAAAGATTATATGCCAAACATTTTATTGAATTCTTCTTCTATCAATTGAGCACAATTTTCCGTTCCATCATTTTCAAGAAAGACATTATAGAGACGAATAATATGAGGCAACCTTAATTCCATTTTTTTTGTAGTTTTCTTTTATAAAACAAAACTAGTGATAAAACAAGAAACTAAAAGATTCAATTGCAAGATCTAAAGATATACCTTTAAGCACTCACCTCCCCGGCAACAGCGCCAAAAAAGAGCTTGATGTCTACTACGCAACCTTTCTTCTTGTAGACTCGTGTTGCGCCTCGAAGCGCAGAGTTTTGTAGGACAGTAGCAAATTCCCTCAAGTGGATGACCTAAGGTTTATCAATCCGTGGGTGGCGTAGGATGAAGATGGTTTCTCTCAAACAACCCTGCAACCAAATAACAAAGAGTCTCTTGGGTCCCCAACACACCCAATACAATGGTAAATTGTATAGGTGCACTAGTTCGGCGAAGAGATGGTGATACAAGTGTAATATGGATAGTAGATATAGGTTTTTGTAATCTGAAAATATAAAAACAGCAAGGTAACTAGTAAAAAAAGTGAGCAAAAATGGTATTGCAATGCTTGAAAACAAGGCCTAGGGATCATACTTTCACTAGTGCAATCTCTCAACAATGATAAGATAATTGGATCATATAACAATCCCTCAACGTGCAATAAAGAATCACTCCAAAGTTCCTTTCGGAAAACGTAGGACGAAAACTTGCATCAACCCCTATGCATAGATTACCCCAATGTCACCTCGGGAATCCGCGAGTTGAGTGCCAAAACATGCATCAAGTGAATCAATAGAACATCTCGTTGTCACCACAAATATCCCATCGCAAGACATACATCAAGTGTTCTCAAATCCAATACTCAATCCAAAATAACGAAACCTCAAAGAGCAAGACTCAATTCATCACAAGAAGGTAGAGAGGGAAGAACACCATAAGATCCAAATATATTAACAAAGCTCGCGGTACATCAAGATTGTGCCAAATTAAGAACACGAGAGAGAGGGATCAAACACATAGGTACTTGTACATACCCTCAACCCCGAGGGTGAACTACTCCCTCCTCATCATGGTGACCACCGGGATGATGAAGATGGCCTCCGGTGATGATTTCCCCCTCCGACAGGGTGCCGGAATAGGGTCTCGATTAGTTTTTCGCGGCTACAGAGGCTTGCAGCGGTGGAACTTCTCATCTAGGGTTCTTTTAGGGGTTTTTGGTATTTATAAGAATTTTTGGCATCGGTCTCACGTCAAGGAGGTGACCGAGGGGCCCACAAGCTCGGGGGCACGCCCTGGGGGGGTGGGCGCGCCCCCAGGCTTGTGGCTCCCTCGTCCACTTCCTGGCCCAGCTCCGGTGCTTCAGGGGTGTAAGTGCATCTAGTGCCCCTTAGTGATTTTGGTGTATTCAAGACTTATAGAACCTGTGTACACTCACAAACACATTAGTCACGCTTCATTATCCTCGCATCAATATCAATGTCTTCAAGGTCACACCAATTTCCTCAGTTTCAAAGTCTTCAATTGAAGACATTCATTTTTAGGGGTCAACTTTCTTCGTAAACATCAAACTCCTCATAGACTTATAGAACCTGTGTACACTCACAAACACATTAGTCCCTTAACCTATAAGTCTTTAATACACCAAAATCACTAAGGGGCACTAGATGCACTTACAATCTCCCCCTTTTTGGTGATTGATGACAAATAGGTTAAGTTTTCAATGGGGATAAAACATATGAAGTGTAAATACTGATATTGAGGAATTTGATTGCAAGATATAGAAGAACTCCCCCATAGATGTGCATATTGAGGAATTTGTATTGGATTGCAAATGCACATTGTAGAGTAATATCATGGAGATCTCCCCCTATATCTTGTAATTCATACACGCATTTAACATATGATATGAAGAATTTGAAATGCATGATGAAATATGGTGTCTGACGAAATTCAGCATGCGTGCATTAAAGTACTTGAGGAAATAAGCATGCAGAAAGCAGTTCAAAAGTATCAAACCACCATCGGTCTTAAGTTTACAACTCAACCAACAAACACTTCAGAAGAGCGAGAGTTGTAACTTAACAAAAAAATAGCCCATATATAAGACCCACTTGAAGACTAACTCAAATTTCTCCCCCTTTGTCATCGAATGACCAAAAGGGACGAAAAATGAGGACTAACGCCCCTGAAGAATATCATCATGATGTCGATGGAGGAGCGCAAACGTTGTTGGGGTCGTTCGTTGAAGTAGGCCCTGCCGCAGTGTCATTGAGATCTTTGGCTTCATCCGTCTCGTGCGATGAAGAATATGAACTTGTGACTAGCTGAGGAACTTTGACCTTCTTGAATTTCTTTGAAGGAGGCTGAGACCAGTCAAAGTCCTGTTGAAATCCCATCTGCTTGAGATCTTCATCACTGTAAAGATGAGACAGAATAGCCCAAGTGCGGTCGAAGATTTCATGTGCATAGTAATGATTCTTCTTCATAGTGTTTTGTGTGACAGTCATGTTCTGAAAAATTGAGCCAAATTGACACTTGACCCACTTGTGATTGCGTTCGACCTTCTGATGAAGACTTAGAAGAAGCTCACGATCAGTCATCACGCGTGGGGCAGTGGCTTGAGGAGTTTGCTTTGTGGCTTTTGCGGCAGAGTCTTGAGTTGCAGAGTCATCATTGGTGGAATAAGATGCAGCTTTGCGAAACTGACCATCCAATGGACGAGTGCCTTCATCAATGACTGTAGCTTTGCCTTTTTCATCAACTGAGGAAATGGTCCTTTTGAGGACTTCAATGGGAGGCAAAAAGCTGAGGTGATTCTAACAATCTGCCTTGTAGTGAATTGAAGACCTGGTTCTGATGAATTTCATAATCCATGGAGCATAGGGCTTCAACTCAAATGGTGACAGTGCAACATTCGCCAAAGTCCTCATGAAGAAATCGTGATAGTTAATGGGAATACCATGTATAATGTTGAACAGTAGATTCTTCATGATGTCAACAACTTCTTCTTCGTCTGAGTTGTGGCCTTTGATTGGACTGAGGGTTTTGGTCAAGATGCGGTAGATTGTCCTTGGCACATATAACAAATCCTTCACTAAGAAAGTGGTTCTTGGAGCTTGGCCAGGCCGCAAAGGCTTCATTAGCACTTGCATCAGATGATGAGGAAGTTCAGTTTCTTCATAAATCAGCCTTGCGCCTTCAGCAGGAGGACTGACTGGAACGATATGAAATAATTCAGAGGCCGAAGCTTTGTAGTGAGTGTTCTCAATCATCCAATCAAGCACCCATGAATTAACATCATCCACATTCCCAGTGAGGTGCAGAGTAGCATAGAATTGAAAAATTAGCTCTTCGTTCCAATCGCAGATGTCAGCACAGAAATTCAGGAGTCCAGCTTCGTGAAGAACATTCAAGATAGGTTGGAAGCACGGAATGGACTCCATATCTACATGAGGAATTTGACAGTGCTCAAATACCTTGTCCTTATCAAACAGAAGTGATGAATAAATGTTCATTTGGCTTGCAGTCCAGAACCGCTTGCGTCGAAGTCTTGCTGAGTCATATGGATTGAAATCAGTGAAGAAGTGATGCTCAGCGAAGAAATCGTCAGCCTTGAATTTTGGCATTTTTGCATGAGGATTTTGTTGCTTGGGCTGAAGATTGGCAGTTGAAGGTCTCACAACCTCTTGTGTCATAATCTCTAGAGCTGCTAACTGAGGAATTGAAGCTTCAGGTTCTTCAGTAGCGGTTTGATTCTCCATTTCTTTAGCTGTTGCAGCTGGAATGTCTTCATGAATGGAAATGAGAGAAGTTTGATGTCCTTCAGAGGCTGTTAGTATTTCTTCAGTTTGCACAGGGGACTGAGGAATTGGATGCAGAGGTGTGGCCAATGGTGAATAGGGGTGAAGATTATCCCAATAGTCATCATTCAACACAGGCGTAGTCGAGCCAATATCCACGTCTTCTTCAATTTCTTCAACGCCCGCCTCTTCAGCTGTGAACTGAGGCACAAGCGATGATACCAGTGGGGTGGAAGGGATATCTTCCACTTCAATTTCTTCATCCAACTGCTCTGAAGAAGCAGCAGAAGGATTCTCTTCATCAGTGTCATCTGGAATGACATATTCCTCACCAAATGGAACAAGTTCCTTTGCTGGTACAATCGAGATCAGAACAACATCAATTGGATTATAGAAAGAGCTCGTCAAAGTCCTCACTTTCTTGGGAGCTGAGGACTCTGTAGAGGTTGATGCTTTCCTCTTCTTCACAGCTGCCTTCTCCGCAGCCTTGGTTTTCTTCACCTCTGACGCAGAAGGAAGCGTGACATTCTTCATCCTTGAGGATTTGGCAGGAGGAGCAGATGAAGTGGTTTCAGGTTCTTCAGGCACGACTGATGTAGTCGCCCTGGTATGCTCAGTTTCTTCAGGCGCAACATTGGTGGTTGCCCTGGCATGTTCTTCGGGAGCTGGAATTTCTTCAACAGCCCTGGTACTCTCAGTTTCTTCAGCAGCATGATTTTCATTAGCTGCGCTTTCATTTTCTTCAGTTTGCTGAGCAGATGCTTCAGCCTGAGGAATTTCTTGTTGCGATGGAGCTGCAACATTAGTCTTGAGGTTCTTGGCAAGCTTGACAAATCTGACTTTGGCACCGAGCTAGTCTGCATGATATGAGTCAAATTCATCACTGAGGCCTTTGATTTCCTTTTGCATATTTACAAGTTCTTCAGGAGACATGTTCAGAATGTTGTTCTTCAGAAAACGCTCCTTCTTGTACTGAGCCTTCTTGACTTGTCTGGCCTTCTCAAATTTCTATTTCTCTTCGCCTATGAAGGAAGTCAGCATGTGACTTTGACCAGGAGTGAGGTTCAAGTCAGGCAGCGAAGTGTTGGGATCTTTGTGCCAGAGGTCAATGAAATCGAGGATCTTCTTCGGATCCAGCATGAGAGGCACAGAACTGCCTTTGGCTCTAGCAGCCCTTTCTTGTATGTCCCTGATGATTTTAGCAAGTTCTTCATCATCAGCTTCATCGTCATCAGACGAAACATGGAACGCCACTTGCTTCTTATGAGGACTTGGCCTCGTTCCACGTTCAACAGTGGTTTTGACCTTCAGTAAGGTTGGACCTGTTGAGGACTGTGGTGGAGCTGAGGAACTTGCAGATGCTCATGAAGCAATAGAAAAACCTGTAGTCCGTTGACATGTTGCAAGGTGCACAGGTGTTGAGGACTTTGCGGTAGCAGCTGAGGATTTTGTGGCAACAGAGGGAATTGGCACTGCCCTTGAAGAAGTTGCCTGAGGAATTTGCCTTGAGGACTTGGACGTTGAATAACTTGGCCGTGAGGGCATTGCTATTGAGGAACTCGGCTTCACAACAGATTTCTTCGGCATAGCCTTCTTAGGCTTACTGGCAGAGGCCTCAGCAGCAGCAGCTTGAGAATCCTCATTGAATTTCTTCACTGCTTCCTTAGCAACTTTAGCCAGTTTGGCTTGGCTCTTGGCCCATTCTTTTGGAAATTCCTCACCGCGCCTGACGCTGGTGGGATCAGCTTCTTGGTCAGCTGCCAATGGAGGTCTTGGACATGGAGGGTTTACGGTGAATTTCTTCATGTACTTTGGAGTAACATAGCGGTATTCCCTCCATTCCTTAGCCCATCTCCTCTCAATTCTCTGGATGCGCACTTTGCGTTGATTCTTGTTTTCTTTGCCATGAGTTGCTTCATCAGGTGTGCAGCACTCAGCATAGATATCTTCAGGGATCTCAAAAGTTGTGTTGTCTCAGGCCTCTTGCCTCCCTTCTGAGGTCTTTTCCCATCTGCCATTTTCCTCACTTGAGGACTTTGAACTTTGGATGTTTCTGAGGAAGTATGCAAATTATCTTCGAGGAACGCTGCAAATGAGTTAAGTTGATGAGAACCTAGTGATTCAGCAGCGGACATTTTGTACCTGTGAACAGAGTATAGGTGCGAAGAATTTGGAGAGGTCATATGCGTTCTCAGATTTTTTTTTCAAAAGAATCAAGTTTGAGGAATTTGACCATAGGTGCCTTGAGGAATTTCACTAAGCGTTCTTGACTTAACTCCTGAAGGCTGGGCTCAAGAACATCAATAAGAACACAAAGCAGGAGTAGGGTTTTACGCTGATCAGCGGCCCAAACCTGGGTAAAAACCTCCCGCGTCGGTCACTGGTTCTGCTCTTTGCGTATACCTCTCCCCCCGCCGAATCGTAAAGGGATCTCTCGGGATCCCATAGGTGTCGTGCCCCGACAGGTCGGAAGGCTCTGTGGCCATGCAGTAGTGGTAGATGAGGACATGATGGCGCATGCACAACTGGGCGACGGCAACCTTCTGATCTATGTTGGGACGACCGCTGGTGTACTGGAGGTCGATGCCGACCACCTTGTACTTGTCTCGAGCAAGCAACTGCTCAACGGTGTTGATGTAGTCGTCCACCACGGCTGGGTCGATGGTGTACACCACCGAGAGATCCGTCTCCCTCGCGTGGGTCTCCACTTTATGCTCGCCGAACTCCATTGGAGCACCGCTAGACATCCCCTCTCTATGTGTCGTCGTGGGTGTGCTTGTTGTGTTGTCGGGTGCAATCGAAAGGTTGAAGAGACTAAGGTTATTATAATGGCCGCGGGAATTAAAGGGGAAGCCGGACGGCCTAGAATATCGGCACGCCCGGATGGCAGTTCTAATTTGCAGCGCGTAACTCCATCATGCCACACGTAACTGCATCGCGTAGCGACACGCGCGGCGCAACCGCATGCATATGGGGCCCCCGACGTGATCATGCGCAGGCCCAACCGCTGGCAGAGCGCGCGCGGAGGGACGCGAGCAAAGCGCTCCACGGTCGCCTCAACGGCGAGCAACCATATACTCCCTCCGTCCCAAAATAAATGTCTTAACCTTAGTACAACTTTGTACTAAAGTTAGTACAAAGTGGAGAGCCTTATTTTGGGATGGAGGGAGTATATGCATATAGCAGTTGAACACGCAAGGAAAAGCTGTCCACAAGCCGAGCGCGTGGAGGTACGCGAGCAGAGCGCGCCGCGGCGCCTAACGGCGAGCACAACACGCCGCGGCGCCTAACGGCGAGGACAGCGCGCCGAGGGACGCGAGTAGAGGCCAACACAGTGATACGTGGCAAATAAGAAGAACTGTGCGAGTGATGGCGGAGACATCAAGCACGAATCAGATTAGAGTTGCGTGTGCGATACGTGGCATACAGTTGATCCATCCGAGCTGTTTGTGATGGAATAAGCCGTGTGTGTTGTGGGCAAACGCTTGCTGGTATACAACCGTCTGCGATTGATGAATTCATGACTGACGGGTTCCCTAGTGTGGTCCGTGTGCGATGTGATATGCTTTGTCTACAGAACATCAACATATATACTTATAAGAACAGCATTGCATGACCAAATTAAGCATACAATTACATAAGTGACTACACACATAACATTTCCACACAGCAATTACATGCATACTAAACAAGGAGAAACGAGCATCTAATCATCTACATCTTGTTGCGACGGCGTTTGCCATTGCTCTGCTTCCGACTGGATCCCTGGTTGTGAATGGTTAATAAAATCTAAGTCTATTGCATATTAAGGTCAAAATAGTACTACCAATCTACGAGTCTCATACGATGCCATTTCAATGATTGTACCACAAAAGCCCGAAATATTACAAGGTTTAAATTCCAGAGTTACATGGCTCAAATTCAAAGATTACAAGGTTCAAGCTGATATTAGAAATGAAATTCAGTTCATTCAGCTGCAAACGCCCGTGCTGATCAGCTGAACATGTATATAAGAGAGGTTCAAACTAAAAATTAAAATAGTAAGGCCGCTTTCCAAACCTCGTCATTTCTGCAAAGGGATCAGCCGCTGAAAAGTCATGTATGGGTTTGACACAATGACTTTCAATTACTCTGTCATATGCTCTTCCAATACGAAGTTTAGCTTTTCTGGAGCCTCTTCCATTCTGCAGTAGCTGCCGGCTCTGATCAACAAACCATTCATCTTTCCTAATTAAATGCGTGTTCAACCTCAGTACCTTCAGCACCCTTGCTCTGGCAAGAAAGAACCTGGTGAACGTAATCTCTGGTAAGGTCCCTCGGTAGGAGTTCAAAGTAATATTTGAGAGATGCAGATCCAGGCATTCGATGTGATTGTCATTATAAACATTATCCAGCTCCGGGCCTATTATTAACTGCAAAAGAAGAGAACGTGTTAGTGCCTACATGCAGCTTTGAACACTACTACACGCCTATTTGGTTTGCAGGATTTGTAAAATGCACCAACGTGCCATCTTCTATCTGACATGATTAACATGGGCATTTGATTACAATCTAGAAAAATGTAGCCTTCTTCACAAGAGGTTGGATTGGATGAAAAATTCCCTAAGAAAACTAGTACAGATGAATCCAAAGGAGAAATGCTTATGGATTGTAACCATATGAATCAAGCAACCAATATGGGGTGGGGGGGTGTATGTCCTGAAATCCTCCAAAATTCCTTCAGAAATCATAGTACATTGTCATTGTAAACTTGGGAAAAGGTGCAAAAAATTGAACTCCCTTATGGTTAACATTTAATAGGAAAGGAACATCACCTCGATATACAACTTCTTCAGGCACGGAAAGCATCTCAGGAAACTGACAACTTGGTCTAGGTTGGGGCCGACAGATTCTAGTGCCAAGACCTTCACTGTGCGCAGAATCTGGGTGAAGCTTTACTGGATGACAGACGAACATACATCTTCAAAACTAGAAATAATGTTGATATCAAGAAGGAGAGGTAGAAGGCGACTGTTGTACCTGAAAGTAGTAGTATTTGACAGACGAGTAGCCCACGACTGTCAATTTCGGCGCAGAAATGACATTGATTCTTGTTGGACCTTGTTGATCAACTACAAGTAATCTCTCAAGTGAAGGTGTGTCCTCAATGACCATATTGTGGTCCACCTTTTGTGATCTCTCGTTGCAGCACCAGCAACACATATAAATAGTCCGAAGAGTCCTGGAGGTGATGTGGAAGCTACTCGACCAATTCATCACCTGAAGACGAAGGAACTCGAGTGCAGTACAGCCGCGGAGCAGGCGCTCCATGCCATCCTTCGGGATGCAAACGGCGATGAGCTCGAGGTGCTTTAGTTGTGGTAGAAAAAGAGTGGGCGCGTCATTAAGGGGGGGGATGGCAGTTCATGAACTTGGCGAGGTGCAGTGTGGGCGCGAAGCGGAGCGCGGACGTTGGCAGCGAGCGCATATGCCCATCATTAAAACTGAGCTCCTCGAGCTGATCTAGGGTGGGGGATCGGAACCACTCGTCAAGCTTGGCTCGGTCCTTGCCATTGGAATGGAACTTGCCCGTGATAAGGCCTCTGATTGGGCCATGGTGACTGCCGAGGATCTGGGAGAACGCATCCAAGCTTTTACGATAGCCATGGCAGAGCTCGTGAGCATCGAGGAGGTCGAGAGGGGTGGAGATCCATAGGGGACACCACCTCCGGGAAAGGGCGGTTGTCCTCGCCCCATATTTGATTGGGAGGAGGGATATGATGACTGTCAACATATCATCGGGGAGGCTGCTGATGAAGTCTAGGCCTGCTGGAGTCGCTTGCGGTTCTTTCTCGACCCGCCTCCGCTTGTTGGCAGCCTCGTTCTCCACCTCATCAGCGGTAACAGATACCTTTGTCTCCATATTCACGCCGTGCTCTGGTGCTTCAGCAGCCCCGGCGTCGCCACTCCCTCCGATGGGGCACTTCGACGGCATCCTCATACACTGACGGCTTTGAGGACTGAGAGCAGCGTCGAGAATGCGGGCGGAGAGATAGGATTGTGTGTGTGGCAAGGATGGGGGGTGCCGGCTTTGAGGACTGAGAGCGGCATCGAGGATGCGGGTGGAGAGAGAGGATTGTGTGTGTGGCGAGGATGGGGGGAGGGTGCGGCTGCTCGGGCGCGCCATTAATACGGACCAGTGGGAGCGAGGCGGGCGGCGGTCAAAGGCTGTCTCGCTTCCCGGCGAGCCTGCATGGCGGACTTCTGGCATTCCTATACCATCATTTCATGGAGCGAGGCGGGCGCGCCATTAATATGGAGCAGTGGGAGCGAGGTGGGCGGTGGTCAAAGGGCTGGCTCGCCTCCCGGTGAGCCTGCACGGCGGACTGCTGACACGCCTACCGTCATTTCACACAGCTACTAGCACGCCCCACGGTGAGTGCGTAGCGAACACGCGCATGCCACGGCCTCCAGGTCTGCCTGCTAGCATGCGTCTCATCAACTCACGCATGCTCGTACGGCACATGGGACACGTGTGCGGCACGTATTATATTGATTTTTCCTTTTTGATGATTAATTCTGCCACTTTATTGCTTAACTGAAGCACTGCCCTTACATTATTGGTCTAAAGCACACGGTTCGAATAAAGAGTTCGTTTGCGATATTGGTTGATAATTATTTATAATTTTCTGTATGTAAGAAGATTATATCAAAACTTGTCTCAATTTAAAAAAAAATATCACAGTCTATTGGTGTCCATATGACACCACGATAATTTTCATGAATTTCAACTTAGTTTTGGATTTATTGGATTTTAAAATCAAGATTCTAGATGTTAGAAATTTCTTGCATGGGGACTAAACATGCACCCAGGGACATGTACACATATGATTTTGCAATCCATTTTCGTGCACTATCACGGGTCTCATGTAGATCAAATTTGATTTTGCACATTTAAGTCCCTGGGAAACTAATCTATGTATAAAAAACAAATAGATGTTATCTATTTTTTTAATTTTCAACACTAAACTCCTTTGGTCACATGTTCGCTGCAGAATAAGTTTGGCATGCATCTTTGGGCTACATGCACGCGGTGGTCCTAGGACACTTACTCGCGTGGGCCCGCGAGGTCGCCGTCCAGCACTATGACATGCGATGAGAGAGGTTAATTTGACCAACAAGGATGGTCATTTTTTAGTTTTTGTTATACGTACGGTAGGAGTATATATATAGTACGCGTTGAAGAGGGTGGCCGGGGGCAATACTACGCGTCATATAGGACACTCATTCACGTGTGATGCTTCCATCCATGGGCCTGCGAGGTTGTCCTCCATCACTTTGACCCAGCAAGGAGGTTTCTTTTTGGGTTGTGTTGCGGTAGGAGTATATAGTACGCGTCGAAGAGGGGAGGAGGGGGCCGGGGCAGCACATATACACTACACACATCATGAATCGATCTCGCTTCGTGTGGGGACTTTTCGGTTTCCGAGGCAGGTGCCACAAAGAAGTTGTGCATATTGGGTATTAAAAACATCACCAACACATTGGGCCACGTACAGACGATGGTTGTCACTCATTCGCCTGCGACTCTTCCCTCTATGGGCCCGTGAGGTCGTCGTCCATCTAATATATGACACAACGAGAAAGGTAATTTGACGAACAAGGAGGATTATTTTTGGGTTGTGTTACGGTACATAGGAGTATATATTACGCGTCAAAGAGGGGAGGGGGGCAACATATATGTACTACGTGTCATGAACCTCAGTTCGTGTGGGGGACTTAAAGGTTTCCGAGGCAGGTGCCACATCAAAGTTCTGCATATATATATTATGTATTCAAACATCACAACCACACATCTCCATACATGTGTTTGGCCCACAAGCAAGCGATGGTGTTTGTCCTCTAGCATTCACTCACGGGGTTATCAGCGAGATGCTTTGTCCATCTCTGTGCCCGCTTGGTCAATCACTTCGACCGACAGTGATAGAGGTTAATTTGACTTATAATTAGGAGGGGATTAAATTTTGGTTCGTCTTATACGGTTCGGTACATGGAACTATATACTTCGCGTGCATGTGTACGCACGAATCCCTCCCACCGGGTCGAAGTGTGTGTGGGGGGGGGGGAGGTGAGCACGCGACGCATCATGAACCAGATCTGTGTGGGGACTGTGCGTTTTTCGACGCATGCATGCGCCACATCAAAATGTTGTGCTTTTGGTATTCAAACATATATGCATGCATCACGCATGTCCATACATATGTTTGGGGCACATATATACATGCAGTGGTTGTCTTTGGACACTCTCCCTCGCTTGGTTATCATCGACGGCCTATATATTCGTGGGCCCACATGGACGTCCATCACTTCGACCAACAACGCGAGAGAGCTAGGTTACCAGGGTGGATTCTTATTCTCTTGGTTCGCGTTACCGTATAGTCGTACGTCGATCATGGTGAGATTCGAGACCTAATTAAGTTTGAGGGCTCGCATTCACATGAATCCCTATATATATATAGTATACTATGCGTCGTGAACCCTCGCTCCGTGTACGGACTTTCCGGTTCCAAAAGCACACGGCCACATCAAAGTTGTGCATTGGGTATATTCAAACACCACATGACACTTCATACATATGTTTGGGCCACATGCACGCAGTGGTTGTCTTCAGGCACTCCCTCGCATGGTTATCGGCGACAAGCTAGCCTATTTTTGTGGGGCCGCGTGTGGAACACCAATGCATGACTTTGACCCAACAAACAAGAGAGGTTATACGACCAAGGTGGTGATTCTTCTTGGTCAGTCTTACAATACGCCTTGGTGAGATGCCCGGCCCCTCCCACCAACTCAAAGTGTGTGCGGGGGGGGGGGGGCATAGTACTACTTTTTACTAGATGAACCTTCGTGGGGTCGGGGATGCCCGGTTAATTTGCGATGCACATGTGCCACATCAAATTTGTGATTTGGTAATGCCAGAAGAACACATCTGTGGGCCCGCACACGGTCCACATTTGATCGGAAGCAAAGGGGGGAGGGGGGGTTGATGTACTCCTTTCAGTTTTGTGTTATGGTACGGTGAGATGTCAGACCTAGCTATTTGGGGGCATGCGTTCATAGCTAGGATTCCCCTCCCGACAACACGAAGTGTGTGTGTGTGTGTGTGTGTGTGTGTGTTTGGGGGGGCGGGAGGGGGTCTAGCAATAATAACGTGCGCTTTGTGCGACAGGTGCCACATCAAAGTTGTGCATTGGGTATTTGAACATAAAACCACCCTTTTCATACATATATTTGGTCCACATGCAAGTGTGTTCGTGTTCTGACCCTTTCCCATGTTTTTTGGCCAAATTTATAAACAGCAGATGAGTCGGACGCAGCAACCGTCTGCGATCGGGTACGAAACAGACACGGTTCCCTAGGACTACCCGTGTGCCGCACCCCTGCCCCTGTCACCCACATGATCACGGTAGATTGGGCTCCACGAGGCTTCCCTCCCCCTCTCGAAAATATCTACTCCCTCACAATCTCAAAAATATCTACCCGCGTCCGCGTAGATGGTTTTTCTGTTTGATAGCACATGATTAGTATGTCTGGACCGTGTGCGATGTCTGTTACTCCCGCTCTGCTTCAATCAGTAAATCCAAATTTTCAGTAGCCCGACATTTTACTCCCGCCCCGCTCTGCTTCAATCCCTTGATCAAAATTTTTGGTAGCCCCGCCATTTTACTCCCGCCTAGTAAAATTTTCAGTACCCGCGGCATTTCCTCAAACACCACCTTGGACCCCCTCCACACACACACCCCCACATCCTTCGCTCACCCCAAATCCCCCGCTCACACACATACACACCACCCCTCCCTCGCTCCAAACCTAGCTAGGTCGCCGCCGCCGCCGCGCCGCCTCCATTGTCAACCTCTGTCGGTCTACCCATGCAGTTTACCCACCGATATACATACCCTCGCCGCCCTGAGTTTCTTAGATGACGCCTGTGAAACGCCCCCTTTCCCAGAGATCCCCATCCCCACCCCCCTCCCCCACTCCATAGCATCGCAGCCTAAGCCCGGCTACGCTTCCCGGGGAGCTCGAGGAGCGAATGGCCCAAAAGAGCTTTACCGCGGCCTCTTCGCCCGAGGTCGGCGAGGTGGCCGTCAAGGAAGCTGACGACAATGACTGGACCTGGATTGAGCCTTCCAATCAGCGGGCTAGAGTATTCTGGCATGTCACGAACGCCAGCTACGACATCGAGGTCGTCGACACCAACGGCTTGATGCGGGTTATGTCACAAGTTAAGTTGCCCACCCCCAACCCTTCAGGTTCGACAGCCATCGATCTCATCGATGACCCTGCCGCTGATCTCCTGCGGCTCGTTATGAACAATTTGCCATCCTTCATCGCCATGGAGCCCCTTTTGTCATTTCTGAAGGACACGTTCTACGACGCTGGCCTAGGATCCTCAGCTAGCAAGTCAGACCTCATCGACGGCGACCACGAGGAGGAGCCAATCTGTGACAAGTGAGGAAACCCATGATTTGTTTTCTCGAACCCCTTTTGTAGTGAGAATATGTCCAGTATTTATTGCTATATTAGGTTGTTTGCATTACGCCTTGTTTATTTCTACGGTTTATGGTTGTTCGGTTGTTTGTAGTTAGCATATGTCCAGTTTCAATTGCCATCTTTGGTTGTTCGTAGTATGCCTTGTTTATTTCAGCTATTAACAGTGTGATGTTCTATATGTGCTAGTATGAACTGTGCAGTTCAATTTCATCAATACCAAATTTAACAATAGCTCTATGAATGACTATATTTGGTTGCTGTTAAGCATGTTGTACTCCCTCCGAATCTTTTTAGTTCGCATATAGGATTTGTCTAAAGTCAGGCCTCTTAAAGTTTGACCAACTTTATAGAACAAAATACCAACATTCACAATATGAAATAAATATTAGTACATGTGTCATGACTTAAATTTTCATATTGTATAACTTTAGCATGCTAGATGTTGATATTTTTTCATATAAATAAGGTCAAACTTTATGAAGTTTGACTTCAGACAATTCTTATGTGCAGAGTAAAAAGGACCGGAGGGAGTATTGAACACGCCTTTCCATTTGATTTAACAATGGCACTATTTGGATACTCTAACTTAGCTAGAGGTTAGAGTTAGTTTGTAGCTCATGACAGTTAAAAGGGAGAGAGAGAGAGATTGGTGGAATAGTTGATTGTATTGCTTGAGCCTCGTGGGCATATATATAGGAGTACATGGTCATCTTGGAGTACAAGTCAAGGTAGAATAAATCCTACGCTATCCTACATTTCCTAAATAACAATGATACTCAACAATGACTAACCCTGAACTAACTCTAGCCAAAGAGGTGTTTGGATGACAGTGTTAGATTGACAATAAATGCACTAGGAGAACTAGCCCCAATCAGCACCTCTTGGGTGGGATAGTTGTTTTGGGTGGGTTTCACGCAACTAGCTCAAACTAGCCCTCATGTTTGGATACTTTAGGGCTATTTGAGCCCAAACTAGCTCAAACTAACTCTAACCCATGGATTCAAACAGGGCCAATAACTAGTGTACTTAGACCTGCACAATACAAGTTTGAATGACTACGTTTGCTTGTTTTTAAATATTAGGCCTGTTGCAGTTAATAACACACCTTTCCACTTCTTGTTTTTAAATATTAGGTTTTTAACAATTTGGTTTTGCACATGTAGGTCCTGCTGTCAGAGGTTTTGACCCACTGTTTGACCCTTTTTGCATTTGTGGAAATGAGTTGTCCATTAATATCAGTCAAGTCACTACAAAAAAAACCACTTCCGTGATGATACGTGTTTGTCACAGTAGGTCACGTTTTTTGTCATGCATATACATCCATGATGATTTTATGACAGAATCAAGATAGTCATACCTGTGCTGTCGTAGAAGTGTTCCATGACATTACCAAAATTATCATCACGGAAGTGCCCACTTCCATGACGATAAATGGCGCGTCATGGAAGTGCTTTCGTCAAGGGTAACTGACACGTGGCATCCACCGTAATGGGTCGCTGTTAAGCTATCCGGTTCCGGTTTGAATCCGATAACCCGTCAACAGCCCGGACCAATGGGGATTTTCCACGTGTAAAATTCTCAATGGCCAGAGGAACCACGTGTTGGCTCACCATTGGGACAGATGTCATCCACTCATTGAACCGGAGGCGCCTATGATACGTCGACACGTGGCACAGCCCAACAGAGGCCCATTCCGGTGAAAAGGCCGGCCCGTTTGACTTGGTCAAAAGGTAGCGGGCCGGCCCACGGAAAGCCTGTTAACGGCTTGTTCGCATATAGCCTATTTACAGCCCGCTAACTCACGGCCCGTTACGGCCTATCCGAATTAGGCCCAGTAGCGTCATCTGGGCCGTCCAATGTGATTCCAGCCCGTTGTAACTTCCGGCCCATGTATGGCCCATGACGTCTTTCGGTCCATATGAGGCCCTTTGTAACTCTTGGCCCATTAACGGCCCGTGGTTAAACTGGCCCGTAATGAACAGTGTATTGCTTTATACCCATTAAAGGCCCATTATTCCATTGGGCCATTTCCAGCCCATGTTATCTTTCGGCCTTCTCAGGGCCCATTTATTCTTGGGCTGATTTGCAGCATTCGATTACTTACGGTCCGTTACTGGCCTGTTCCGGTTGTGGGCTAAATTCAGCCCGTGGTTAAAGTCGGTCCGTTTGTGGCCCGTTAATCCGTTGGGCCATTTTCATAGCGTCATCAAATACGGCCGATTAACGACGGCCCGTTATGGTCGGCCCATGAACGGACGATTCCAACTCTAGCCCATTTACGGCCCATAATGCGGTCTGTTATTGGCCCATGTTTGGCCAATCGATCATACGACCCGTAGAAGGCCCATTGATGCTACGGCCCGTAGAAGGCCCATTGTTTCTACGGCCCGTAGAAGGCCCATTGTTTCTACGGCCCGTAGAAGGCCCATTATTTCTATGGCCCGTAGGAGGCCCATGGTCACTACAGTAAATATGTAGCCCATGGTTATTGTGGCCTAGTTTTAAAAAATAGGTTATTGAGGCCACTAGCAAACCACGGAAAAAGAACTGCACTGACTACAAGCAAACAAATAAACAAGACAACAAGGAAATAAATAAGCAAGCAACTTACGCTAGGCTATCACGGCTATTACACATATTACATCCACTGGGCATCAAAGTTCGCCACCAGTGCAAATATGGGGAACAAAGTAGCATATTACATACACTGGTTGTCAAAGTTGGCGACCAGTGCAAATAAACGCCGCAGCAAAATAAGTCCAGCACTGAAACCACTTCACAAGAGCTCAAGAAACAATATCCTGGGTATCCACCATGCTAGCAAGACGATTAGCAAGCTTATTAGCTTTCTCTTGCTTGGCGCTTAAATCCTCCACCAATTGATGTTGCACCAGAAAGTATGCATCTGAATTCTGCAGGGACTTCCTTAGTCCTTCGGCTTCCTGTCACAGCACATCTAATCGATGTCTTTCAACTTGAAGTTGAGACTCAAGAAGCCGAACTGATTCAGGCAGCGAGTTCGAAGAGCTGGTGCCAGCAGTAGTGGCCAGTAACTCGAACACTACATCAAGACAGGACTTTGGGGTTGTCTCAGTGTCTTCAATATAGTTTTTATCAGCTTTCTTGGAGACCAACAGGGATGTCTCACTATCTTGAACCTTATCTGCATTACTTCCTTTACCATTGCATAACGGGGTACTCTTCTCCAATATTTTGTCTGCATTCTAAAAGAGAAACAAGCAGACAGATCACATGTTTACCATGTTGTATATGAAACTCATTTTGGTAAACCAGTTCAGTAGTAAGGTGGACAGGATAACAACATGAAACAAACATATATCTATGTAGTATGGTCACTGTATGGTCTATATCATTCTAGTTTATGTTGCCAAATGAAGATAGAGACAGTTAAAATCATATCTGTTTAAGACAAAGCAGCATAGACAGAATATAAGTGTGGGAAACTACATAGCAACAACAACACTTGTAATGTGCATGGCATGAGAACGTAACTGTTTATTCAATTGAAACTGAAATCAACATAGAGCAAGTTACAACAGCAAACACGTTAAACAAACAGGTTTACAACATACCTGTTGCGCCATTGGAGTTTCAATTGCATCCTTCAAATTTGAAATTAGTTGGTATGAGTAAATACAGTGATGCAAGAGCAAAGGAGTATGAACCATAGCTACAGAACCTGACCTGAGAACAATTCTTCTTCTGCTTTAAGCGTTGACTTGGGGTTCGGAGTGGTGGTCCTCGTGCTTTGGGCACTGCAGTTGCCTTACTAACTACTCGTGTTTGGGTGCTCTGTGGTGGAGACGGTGCTGTGGCAACTGGAACTGGGTTACTATCTGCTGGGGTTGGGGTTAGAAGGGGTGTAGCTGGTTCTCTGTCCAACTGGGTAGGGGTACAATCTGCGTGAGTTTGGGTTATGTGTGGTGGGGTTGGTTCTTGGGCAAGTACAACCGTGGTTCTATCTACATCGACGGGTAGCATGATCTTTTCTGAAGACCGTGTTTTTACTCCCATAGATACTACCATCACCCCTTCCAATTCAAATGGCTGATAAACAAGAAAAGTAATTGAATGTACAATCATTGTAAGATAGACAGGTGCAATGGATAGTAGGGAAGAAAACAGGGCATGAAATAATTCACATTTATGTTGTCTAACCAAACAGGATAGCATGACATAATTTCACATATATGATGGCTAATTAAACAAGATAGCATGACACAATTTCACATATATGATGGCTAACTAAACAGGATAGAATGACATACTTCAAAATATGATGACTATGTAAACATGATGACATGATATAACTATACGATGTGTCTATTAAAGTGGCTGGCATGCCATAATTCACAAACATGTCGTCGATGGAAACATGATGGCATGATATAATTCACGGATAGAATGACATAATTCAAAATATGATGACTATGTAAACAGGATGAGATGATATAACTATATTATGTCTTTAGAAAATGGGTTGGCATGCCATAATTCAGATACATGCTGTCTATGTAAACATCATGGCATGATATAATTCAAATATATGATTTATATACTAAGCAAGTGAGCAGAGGGCAATCGCATATATGATGTGTCAACTAAGGAGATGGCATTCAATATTGTGTATATGATGTAAAAACTAAGCACTGCAAGATAACATATGCATGATATGAGTAATATAACCCTGCTAAGTTTGAGCATACACCTCGGGGGAAAATAGGACTGGTCATCTGCCTCTGAATCCTCCTCTGAGGAGCTATCTGTAACCAGCAAGATATCTGCTTCACCAGGTAGCATTGTCTGCTCTAAAGACCTTGTTTTCACTCCAGATTTCTCCATCACCAATTCAAATGGATGATGGACAGGAAAAGCAGTTGAATATACAAACATTGTCGACAAATGGGATGAGTAATACAAAAAAAGGATGGCATGATATAATTCACATATATGACGCTTGGCTAAATAGCATGGCATTGCATAATTCACATACAAAATGCCTTGGAACAAGATAACATTGCATAATTCACATATATAATGTCTTGCAACAAGATGGCATTGCAAAATTCACATATATGGTAATCAGACACTAAACAGGTGGCATTCACACAAAGCATGTCTAAACTAAGCAAATGACATGCCAATGCAAGACACCATATGCACGATATGAGCAATATAACCCTGCCAAGTTAGAGCATGCACCTCGGGGGGGGGGATATGACTGGTCATCTGTCTCTGAATCCTCCTATGAGGAGCTATCCGTAACCAGCAAGACATGCGCTTCGTCAGATAGCATTGTCTGCTCTGAAGACCTTGTTTTCACTCCAGATTTTTCCATGACCGTGTCGAATGGCTGAAGCACAGGAAGAGTAATTGAATGTACTAAAATTGTTAACAAATTGCATACGTACTAAAAAAGGATGGCATGATATAATTCACATATAAGATGACTGGCTAACCAGGATGGCATTGCAAAATTCACATATATGATGCCTGGCTAAACAAGATGGCATTGCATGATTCGCACATATGATATAGAAACTAAACAGATGGCATTCACACAATGCATGTCTAAACTAAGCAGATGACATATTTTATGTATAAAGTAAGCAATGCAAGGCACCATATGCATGATATGACCAACATCTGCATGCCAAGTTAGAGCAAAATACCTCAGGGGGTAAATAGGAGTGGTCTGCTCCCTCTGAATCCCCCTCTGAACAGTTATCTTCATCTTGATTACAGTCTAGAATGGGGGGAGGGGGGTTGCTTTTGCGCCCACCATGGAGCGACGCCTGCATGAAGTTTTATTGCCACGCAAGGCTCGTCCCTTTTGCTCTACATGTTCAGTATCATTGTATACAATAACTGAAATGCATAGGAATAAAACATAGTGAGATTATGTAAGGAGTGCATGCACAAATCCAGAGTGATGGTAGCAAACTATGGATAGACCCAAAACCAATGATAGCAGGCAGATAATAGCTTCAGTTAAAAAATACAGATAATGGCTCCTTTAATGTTTGTTTCCACCCAACATGAAACTCATAGTAGATACCCGAGATTAACCAGATAGTAGACAGATAGTATTGATTGCTGCCCCAATATGTACCCCACAACCATTTAAAAACTCAAGTTTGAGCATTAGTTTGGACCTGACTCGGAGTCTAATCGGTGAACAGGACGATAAAGTAGCATGTCATCATATTAAGCGATGCATAACGAAAGCAGACACGAAAGAGTGCGACCTCTCTTGCGGACCCGTGTAGTCCTCAAGGTCATCTGCTCAGTTGATGATGGTAATGCAGTTATCGTGGCGGCCGGCGGCGGGAAGAAGATCTGAGGCGGCGAAAGACAGTCTGGAGGGTGAATCCCTGCTGTGGTGAACCCGTCCGTCATTGGAGCAGCTGAGCTGGGGTGGACCACAGCGCAGCAGGAGCGGGACAAACCACACAAGGTTTTCTTTGACACATATCTGTAACAGAAGTAATTCTGTAAGGGCTTGTTTGAATTGGAGGATTCTAACAATGCAGGGATAGGAAATACACAGGAATAGGATAGGAATGCGCATGCAAAACAGAGAATTTAAAAACACAAGATTTCTGCCAATCTGGGTGTTTGGTTCACAAGAATTGGAAGATCACATGTGCAAAGAAGCATGGTGAGATTAAGTCAAACCACAAGAAAATGTACGGTTTTAATGCTATTATGCTACTATCTCTCCGTTTTACGCTTCATGAATAGGAATTTGAAAAGGAGGACAAGTGGATATTAAAATTCCTACGGTTTTTCTTTCAAGGAGACACTAAAGGAACAAATCCTACAGTTTTCCTTTCCTCCATTCCTTTGTACCAAATGCATGAATAGTAGTACCATAGGAAACTTTCCAATTTCTATGTTTTTCCTTCGCTTTTCCTTTCAAGCACTGGCGATTCTAGTAGGCAAGCTTGAACAGGTAAAAGCCTACACTCAAAAAATATTTTTGTGCTACTTCTACTACTTTGGACCCATGCCACTGCCCTACTAGCTCAACTCCCAGGCCCATCTACAAATGCACAGCTCAAACGCGCAGAAATAAATAATGATGGCGTTCAAGAGAGTCCATCACGGATAGCTAAGTTGCTTGGTACCTCACTGCTTGTCATATAGTAGGAGAAACTAATCGTATTTCATATTACTACGTGTGCTCAGTGGACAATATATATAACATGTAGAGTAAAAAAGCGATGCAACAAGTGTACAACTTCTTTGGCAAAGCCATGTCGATTTCAGCATGATTGGGTTGGTCGGTGAGGATGCTCCGGCTGATTTGGCTGTCGGAGGAGGGGAAGATGATCTTACGCGTCTGGAGATGGAGCCAGGGGTACTGCTTTGCTGTGATGGAGGGTTTCGTTGTTGGAGCAGCTCCGGTGAGTTGTACGACGGCGAGGCTGAAGCAGGACAAGAGAGATAACGTTAACCTGAGTGGAATTCTAATAGCATCTCCAATAGATGATGGAAAATACATAACCACAAAGTGTTAGATGTAAAATACATCAGCCGCTCATCTCTGAACTTAACTGTCGAAACTGAATTTAACTGTCGAAACTGAATTTTGCTGTCGAAACTGAATTTTACTGTCGAAACTGAACACACTAGTAGCAGAAAAGCAGTAGCAGTGCCCGGAGCAGCAGCGCGTGCGAGAGTCGGGGCAGCTGGTCATGTAGCAGCATCTCGGGTAGCAGCTGTAGGGGCTTGAGCGAGAGCAGGATCTGCTGCTCGTGCAGCAGCAGCGCGAGCAAGAGTAGAGCAGCAGCGCAAGCAAGAGCAAGAGTGAGAGAAGCAGCGCGAGCAAGAGCAAGAGCAGACCAGGCAGCGGACCAAGAGCAAGAGTAGAGCAGCAGCTCCTACTGATGTGGACGTCGCCGCCGAGGGAGCGATGCCGTGGAGGAAGTGGCCGGCGACGCCGCCGTAGATGGAGCCGCGCCATGTCGGCTCGGGACCGAGCGCTGGCAGCACCATGAGATCGAATCAAGAAGAAAATGCAGCGATTAGTGTAGAACCTCTTTGGTGGCACCGATTAGGCCTCAGCTTCATGTGAGGAATCGGTGATGATGCTGCTCTTTCGGTGGTGCATGTGAAGACGGTGGTG
Organism: Thinopyrum elongatum; assembly: GCA_011799875.1. NCBI lineage: Eukaryota > Viridiplantae > Streptophyta > Magnoliopsida > Poales > Poaceae > Thinopyrum > Thinopyrum elongatum. The sequence continues at coordinate 249,324,213 of CM022297.1, forward strand.
TGGGAATGGAGGTGGCGCGAAAGACGAGGGGAACATCGGGGTAGCTCCATGGAGGTGGAGGACGGGGTGGCTGAACCAGCAGAACGACGAGATCGATGACAGATCCTCATCCGGTGCGGTGGATGAGGGACGTCGAGGTGTTGCTGTGGACGACATCATCGGGGAAGAGACTCCGGCTGGGTGGGCGGACGGAGGAGGGTGTGGGGCTTCGTGGGTTTTCGCGGCCTCGGTGTACGAATGGGGGGCGGAGTGGATGGGAGGGGGGAACCATGGCTTAGGGACGCACTTGTCCGAAATGTGGGGTAACTTATGAAAGTACCCCCACCGATTTGAGCTAGGCGGTTCTTTCGGTTCAGGGCTATCACGGGCATTTCGCGTGTCGTGATTTCGCAGGAGGTGGGAGTTTTCGCGCGCGTTGTAATTTTGGGATAGCAAGGCATGGGTTGAGATGGAGGTAGTTTTCGGAGCACAACGAGACAAAGAGATATCTTAAAATTTCGGGGTAACAAGGCGCGGGTTGAAGAGGCGGGAGTTTCGCAGCACGATAGACAGAGATGCTAGCTTGAAATTTCGGTATAACAAGGCGCAGCTTGAAATTTCGGGAGAACAAGCTTAACGTGTACAAAAAAAAGACAATTCGCACCTCACTAGAGAGAGCCATGTCCCGTTTTACTATATTACTAGAAATGCATTCAAATACAACAACAAAAAACTAAAAAAATCAGGACAACAAACTTAACGTGTACAGTACCAAATCAATTTGCACTTCCCTCAACAATAAAAAAACAATTCATGTTGTCTAGCATATGAACTAAATTTCAGTACATTTTCCCTGTTTCAATGGGATTGTACTCGGGTTAGTTATACAACCATCTAAATATTATCTTCATAACACATGACATGAATATAGGAGTAGTAAATTCCCATGTAAATATGAACTACATGTACATACGATCTCGAATTCAAATATATGTATCCATTTTATGTTGAATTCAAATCATATATAGTACATGTACGCTCTAGCTAGATGTTCGGAATCTAAACCATGTATGATACTACGTACAATGTGTTTAACACGCACAACACACACACACACACCCCATTTAGACCAGTAAGGTACACATGCATTGCACGCATGAGATTTGGCAACCAAATTATGAATAAATATCACATTATAGCATGTAAGCTTTGAGTCATATATGCATGATGTAGATGTTTGTTTAATTCCTATAGTTCATCTCATTCAAAATCAATTAGTTTTTATAAAAAAAGCTAATCTATTTTAAGATTCATGGAATTGTGCATTGTAAAGCATAAAGTAAAAACAAATAATGGCAATTCATCTAGAAAAAAAGGGCAATTATGATACGGAAGATTCTAGAACAAACGAGAAGTGCTTGTGTTTTGAGGTTTGTGCATTATGCTTAAGTTCAACCATGGAGTCTTCTAGATTGTACATGTGGCAAAATCTGGTGGAATGTAGATGATATCCAACGGCCAATAGTGCTTAGATTTGCCATCTCTGCACCGTCGGATTGGCTTCATCCAACGACCATCTTTCAAAGTTATTCGCACACTATATAGGGGTATAGATATGTGACGCGAAAGCCACCCATCATCTCCAATTTGAATAGTATGTCCATGCACGGATGCAATGTGGCCAAACGATGCCTGCCATCGGTATCTCAAATTCAAATCAGTCTGACCTTGTTCAATGTGTATACAGTATAGCATGCTTGTTTCCAAACCACACCACGCATATCTCAGTTATATTCATGCATGCATGGGTTTCAAACATCATGATCCCTTATTCAAATATTTGAATTCAACTTTACATTGATTATGACCTCATCTAGTCTTTTACACCCACACAGTCGTCTTCTCTTTATATTTGTACCACTAACTTTCTCTCGTGCATGCATGCACACACACTACCACTCGGCATTATCCATCGCACACATGCAATCTTTTTCTTCAGGTCGGTCTCCCATGCATGCACACACACACCTCCCCCTCTTCATCACTTTGGGCATTCTTTATCTCTCACATGCATGCGCAATGATCGATGTTCCTCTATGTGTGTATATATATAGCTAGGTCTTTCCCAGTTTACCACACAAACCGATCGATCTATATATTAGTCAGGTCTCACCCTCTTTCCCACGTACACATCGATCAATCTATACCTCTCTATATAGGATTACATAGCTGATACACCCACATTATCTATCCATCATCCCCCTCTCATCATCCATGCCTTCCGCTTCATCTCTCAGACGCATGCACAGTGGCGAAGACAGGGGGCAGCAAGGGCCCTGGCCCCCCTAACATCACTATATACTGAGGCTAATATGAATGTGATCAGTAGATCAATTGCTGGTAAAATGGTTTAAGTTGATGAATTGGCCCTCCCCGTAAAGGATTAGCAATGCTTGCCCCCCTAGCTCATTTATTTTTCATGGCTCCGCCACTGCGCGCAACCGCGCACACGTTCTCGCCCCCTCTCTTTAACTATCGATCTCGCAATTGTGCACTCCTTCATAGTCTCCCTCCACTTGGCCCCTCGCACCATCTTCCAGCACCCTACCCCCCATATCCCAGTGCTTGTACGCTCGTAGAGCTCCTCCCTCTATCTATCTCTATCGATATCTCGCGCGGTCGACCCCTCCCCTCCCTTCTCATATATCACCCCGGCCCCATGCACATACATGTATGTATATAGGCCTCTCCTTCACATAAATTGCATTGACACATATTCCCTCACCATATCTTAGTATCTCTCACACACACGGACTACATGTGCGAAAGAGAAAAGGTGCACACACTACTCGTTCCCACATACAAACGCGCGGGTGCACGGTGGAGCACACTTATACAAAAAATGAGCGTGTAGAAAGGCTTTAGACGATGTGCCACTAGTCTATATCTATACCTCTATATCTATATCTATATCTATACCCTTGTATTGAGTGCGAATAAATTTGAAAGATGGTCGTTGGATGAAGCCAATCAGACGGTGCAGAGATGGCAAATCCGAGCACTACTGGCCATTGGATATCATCTACATTCCACCAGAATCTGCCACAGTACAATCTAGATCGACTCCATGGTTGAACTTAAGCATAATGCACAAACCTCAAAACACAAGTACTTCTCCTTTGTTCTAGAATCTTCCGTATCATAATTGCCCAAACTTGTTTTCTAGTTGAATTGACATTATTTGTTTTTACTTTATGCTTTACAACGCACAATTCCATGAATCATAAAATAGGTTAACTTTTTTATAAAAACTAATTGATTTTGAATGAGATGAACTATAAGAATTAAACGAACGTCTACATCATGCATATATGACTCAAAGCTTACATGCTATAGTGTGGTATTTATTCATAATTTGGTTGCCAAATCTCATGCATGCAATGCACGTGTACCTTACTAGTACTTCCGGTATGTGCAAAACACGTAAATTAGAATTCCAATGGCATGCTACACAGTGTCTCTCCTTTTTTCAATTAATATATTATGACTAAAATGATGTGGGGGCATCTATGAAGCCACGTGGCACATGCGGAGGCGTTGTCGCGACCTCCTTGTGTGGATTGATCACAGTGACGTGCTGCTGGTTCCAGAAGAATGTACTCGTCCTCTCTCACACACACTGGCAGTACATGCACGAAGCAAAGATGTGCACGCACGCACTCATTCCCTCGCACGCACACGCGGGTACATGGTGGGACGCATTTTTGTACGAAGATCCACCCCATGTGATAATTTGACGCGTGTAAAGTCGTTCACTTCATTGATGTTCAATTAATACAGTGCATGCAAATTGAGTGGACGTGAGGGAGGAACTAGTTGAGAAAGACATTACTACTCCACTGCGTGCATGCGAGTAGTTAAATCATGGGTTGCTACTTCCTTAGTCTCCTTCGTATTTTGTGCCAATTTTTTATCATAATTTTAAGTAACACAATATTTATGCATGTCATAAAAATTAATGTCATCGAAAACTATCTTCAAATGTGATTCCAATGATATAATTTTTTGTGACATGCATTAACATTTTCTTAGTTAAATTGTTGGTCAAAAATTGGCACAAAATAAAAAGGGGGCCAATAATCCAGGACGCAGGCAGGATGATCAATTTTTGCCTGTATTACTGTTGGTGGCCTTTGTATTTAAATATGGATGGAGTGGAGTAGTACTATCTTTATCTTAGCCTCGTAGGGCTCTCCCATCGCCTACGCTCGCCTCCCCGCCTCGCCCACCGGATCCCGCCATGGATAATTCCTCCCAGGATCCCGTGGGCTGCCCTCTCGCTGCGGCCCGCGACACTGCCGCCTTTGAGCGAAACCCACATGTGTGTCAGAGGGGATCCATTGCTCTGGAATCACAGATCGATGGTGCCGGAGGACATGCCAGGGCTACGTTTCAGGTGGTGGGCAGCAAGGGCAAATCGGATCGAGGAAGCGTCGCATCGATTGGAGACAAGTTCAAAGGAGCTGTGCCTAGCGAAGCACAAGGTGGAGGCGCAAGTCGATCTCAGGGGAGAGATGCTGAGGGATGTCAGCATCTGGCAGCGTCGCGTTGATTTCGAGCTGGGGCTAATGGCGGAGATCATATTCACGGAGTCGACTGCGGAAGAAAGAACGCGCATGCTTGCGGAATGGCATGAGCAGCTGGTGCAACTGTTCAAATGGGCGGTAGGAGAAGCCAAATCGCAGGACCAGCTGCGGTGGCGCCGCTGGGCATGCATCGTAGGCGAGGCGAGCTGCCCTCCTTCCCCGCCAGTGATGCAGTGACCTACTCGGTTGCTCCTGCAGTGAACTTGCGGCGCCATGGCGGTTTGCAACCGTGACAATCACTCCATCTATATGTATTGTATTCCTGTGAAAATACTTGGTCGTTTGGAAAAAGATGGTAGTAATTGATTTATCACTAGTTTTTGAATGCTTGGTCGTAACAATCACCCGAAGCCACAACCAGAAGTCTCCATCGCGTAATACTTACGGTCGGTCGCACCAACAGACGGTCGGTCGGACTCGTGTCTCACCGAAGGGACACGCATCGGCTTGGTCTGACATGTACGACCAGTTACATCACTGACTTGTGCGACCGCATTTGAGCAGTAGTACTTGAAATTTGTGTTCCAGGAAACTCATCGGGAGCCGTTTCGGGCCTCGAAACCAAAACCATCAATTAATCTTTAGCTTGTTCCCTTCGCATTCCAAAGTAGTACTACCATGCTATAATTAAGTGCAAACCTGCTCACACGTAGTACGTATCAAACCTGAACGTCTTCCCACTATGCAGGTTTTAGTACTAGTGTTAGTACTAGGTTATAAAAAGGGGAACTACCTAGCCGAAAATCACTCTACCTTCCTCCTCATAAGTCTTTCTTGTTCGTCCGTCCTTGCCATGACTGGTGTGCAGAGCTCTAGGTCGAGAACTACTCGTAACAAGGGAGCGGCGACCAAGGCCGCGGAAAAAAAAAGAGGGCTCACTGCCTCGCAGAGACCTCGAACTCACGGGTAGGCGAGGGCTCCCAGGAGCACCCTAGCAGCGGAGGCGAACATGCCGAGCAGGCGGCGCTGGAGTCGTTATCCCTTGACGACATGCCCGATCAGCTCAATAAGCAGAAGGAGTTCATCGACGGCTTGGTGGAGCTGCTGAAGGAGAGCCTCGACGACATGCCCGCTGAGCTCAATGAGCAGGGGGAGTTGAGCGCCAGCTTGGTGATGCTGCTGAAGGAGAGCATTGCCTCGGGTAAGAAGGCAATCGGTGAAATCCTGCAACTTCAGGAGGACAAGGTGAAGCTCTGCCACGAGCTCGACCTGCTGAAGGAGGAGAACGCCGGCTGGAAGAAGCTGCATGAGAAGAGTAGTTCCTCGATGAAGATGCTGCACGCCCTCGTCATGGAACAGAAGGAGGAGTTGGCGAAGCTCCGCATCGAGCACCCGGCTGCTGTCAAGGTACGTAATGTGGCCGTCGAACAGATGATGAAGGCTCGCGTCGAGAAATCCCGCGTCATGGACAGAATGAAGAAGATGGCGGAGGAGACGCGCGAGGAGATGGAGGTCGTGGAGGCGATGAAGAAGCAGTTACGACTCCGCGGCCAGCAACCCTTCATGTAGTAGAGAGCAGCGCCCCAGACTTGTGTGTGCGTCTTCCTTCTTTTTTTGGGGGGATAATCTTCCTTCTTCTTTTGCTCATGTGTTTCTTCTTTTGCTTCGGGTGTTTTGCCGCACGTGTCACGTTCTCTGCGATGCATGAATAGAACAATGCTAACGATGAGCGACGCCGTGGGATCGATGACTAGCAAATTAGATTATTTTTTATCGCCATATCGCACTAAGCTGCGGTGTTTCATGCTCCTCCGTCGTACTAGTACTAGTACTCCAGTGGAAAACTTGAGTATACCGCACGGTTCTTTGCTCCTTCTCAGGTCGTCGGCAACATTTATACGAGCAGTCAAATCACAAGGCCCCGCCTTCCAGCAGTAATGAGCCGTCAAATCACAAAGGCCCTCGCCTCTCGTGAAACCGACCAAGTGAGACTGCCCCGCCCTCTAGCCTTTAAATGTACTAGTAGACCCGTTGTGCCAAATGGCGCAGGGGCACACTAAATCCATGTTCGCGATGAAAAAAATATTCATGGTTTAATCCCCTTTAATAGGAAACACGGTGGATTGTTGTCTACAATGAGACGTGTATACATATTTTAATGTTATAGCACAAAATATGTGCTACCATTTTCGCAGAGACCCATTTGAAATCATGTTCACATTGAAAACATTTGTGTTTTTCAGTGACTTTGTGTTTGAGCAAAAAAATACATAGGCTCTTGTTTAAAAATATATGTACCTTCAAAATCATGAGTGCCTTCAAAACATTTTCATTAGTTAGGAGCTTTAGGTTTAAGCGAACATGTATGATTGGAGCTTTAGCCCTTCTGTATGAAAATAACGAAGGAGCATCAAACAATAAATAGCAGACGAACAATAGTTCGAAACGTCTCCATAATAGCAATAGCTATCGTCTATGATTTTTGTTTCATAACTATCAAACATGCCTAAAACATCATTTCTACTGAATTCACATAACAAGTATTTATGGTAAGGGACACCATCACATAGATTAAAGAAAAAAGGGAGTGATCAATAGTTCAACAGTAAAGCATCGACAACTTGCATGGTGATAGGAACAAGTGGCACTGTGTCCAGTCGTTTCTCTAAGTTGTGGTACATATCCTGAAGCCTTGCAGTGCTCCATGGTCAGCAATGCATCGTCCTACACACATCTTCACTACAACTGTACATGCACCACAAACAACATGCTGGTATTTTTACCTGATAAAATTGATAGTGATACAGATTTATTTGCCTATTGTACCAGCGAATGAAAAAATGCAATGTTTCATTAAGATCACTATCCGACTATTTTTACAAAAAGAACCAAAACTGAATCCAGAAAACAAATGTTGTTTTGCGCCAAATGGCGCAAGATACCAGGTCAAACCCTTGGTTATTTGAGAGAAGATGAGTTCCAATTTAGCAATATTCTGTATCCCGTTGCACCAAATGGCGCAAAGTCCAATTCAAACCAAGAGCTAAATGCAAATATTTGCTTAATAATGTAAGAATGTAACATATTAGACCATTAGTAGCTTACAATAGTTGAGTCTGCAATTAGATGATCCAAGTAGTTGTACACATGGGCAACACAATAAATAAAATGTGCTCAAGACATGATAAAGCACTGTGTCCGTGCAGTTCTTAGGAATATTGTCCATTGCATCATATATGTTATCATGTCACAGTAGTAATTTGGATTAAACAATAGAGATAAAGAACGACAACACAGAATCAAGTTTGTCTTAGGGATGATAGTAAATTACAAAAGACACTAAGATTCAAGAAAAGTGCCCTTCAGTCGGAGGAAAGATGATTTCTTCAGTGACCATATAAGGACCTTGCTTCAGTGGTCAATGGTGTAGTTGTTGTCGTGGGCTGCACCAAACAATGGCCTCCTCGATCTTGTTTATCCAGAGACCCTATACACCAGCGTGTTGGTTGTTTGATCAACAACCAAAGAATAGCCTGACATGATATTTTTGGTTGTTTATATATCTTGGAATGTGGGTACCTAATAGTCTGGTTTCAAGTAAGCGAGTAAAGGAAAAGGTAACATTTTTACTTCTGAGGAAATATCAACAATCTGGTTCTACAAAAGAGTTAATGGACCTACCTCGTGTAGGTAGCTACTGAACTACAAAATGCAGATAGGTTAATCAGCAAGATTCTAATTTTGAAAACAATAAACTGATAAAACTTGTACAAAAACCGCAAAATTATTATTATCCTGATTGGCCAAATAAGCATGTACGCACAATAAATTCAGAATTTTTGTTGCTAAGAAAATGAGCTAAGGTCTACATCAAAAGAAGGTAATAAGAGCAATATTGTGGGTATGGCCATCATCTTTGTACAGAAAAGAAAGCTACCATCTTTGCAAATAACTCTTCTTCTTTAACTACTCATTTGAACATCTCCTAATGTTCCAGGTCATGTAAGCAAATATTAAACCTCGTCTCCTTCGGAGGACAAAAAACATCAATGTTCATTTTCACATTGAGTTAAAAAAAATAAGAAAATCTATTGTTCCTGAAAACAATCGAATGTGCAATGTAGTTTATCAAATTATGCGCATATATATAGCACATAGCCAATGACTTCTGATCATGATATCGTTACTTACCTGATGATGTTAAATATGATTAAAGGCTGAATAGCCTGGGCGACCACAAAGTTTTGGACTATCAGTACAGAACTTTATCCAATAACCTATATTAGTATAGGATGTTGAGAAGGAAGCCAGCTTGAAAAAAATCTAATAAGAAAGCATCAATTGATAAAAATATATAAACTGTTGTGAAGTGAGCATATATTCCATCGGGCCAACAGGTCAGCACATATACATGAAGGGAAATAAGCAAAGAAGCCCCTATACAATATGATAACTACACACACAACACAACCCTGTTCTAACACCCCCCCTCAAACTCAAGGAGGATCTTGGACACCGAGTTTGGACAGGAAAAAGCTGTGTTGGGACCGTGTCTGAGCTTTCGTCAGAAATTCAGCAAGCTGAAGCTCCGAGGGCACATACTGAGGGGCCACAATTCTGTCTTGCACCTGAGAACGCGTGTAGGAGGCATCAACACCGATGTGCTTGGTGAGCTCATGCTTAGCAGGATCACTGGCAATGCTGAGTGCCCCAGTGCTGTCGGAGAGCAGAGGGGTCGGTGCAGCAGTGGAAATACCAAAATCCTGAAGAAGCCACCGTAGCCAAGTAATTTCTGCAGTCACGGACGCCATAGCTCGCAGCTCAGCCTCAGCACTGGAGCGAGATACAGCAGTCTGCTTCTTGGTCTTCCAGGCAATCAGGGAGGAGCCAAGAAAAACACAATAGGTAGAGAGAGCGGTGATCAGTGGGATCGCTGGCCCAGGTAGCATCACAGTAGGCCTGAAGCTGAAAAGAGCTGGAGCGAGGGAAGAATAAGAGACGAGTCACAGTACCATGAAGGTAACGAAGAACACGAAGAAGGTGACTGTAGTGAAGTTGAGTGGGAGCAGAGACAAACTGTCGGTGTACTAAGTATTGGGCCATTAGTACCCCGTACTTGTGCACGGGCTGTTGTAGCCATACTCGCGGCAAGGCTTGTCGGGGAACAGTTCGAGGTTGACTCAGGCCATCAGGGAAATTCTCAAGTCAAAGATATGAGGATCAGCAGATAAGAAGAGCTGGAATCCGAAGGCCAACTTCCCCGGCAAGATCTTGCCGGGGTGGCCTGCAGCGCCCGGCAAGGTTCGGCGCCCGGCAAGGCTTGGCGCCTGGCAAGATTTTGTTGCTGTGCCGCCGCTCTGGCACAGCAACAAGCCCGACATTCTGGGTCCTTCTTTGGATGCGTGGCAACGCGCCAGTGGAGGAGAGCTTAAGCGGTGCTGATAGGATGGCCCCTTTTTCCATCCCCAAGAAAGTGAGGACACCTAAACAGACACCTCACAGTGCATTAAATGCGTTCGTCCTAACCCGTCAGGGGTTAGGTATGATGACCCTGTAGCTACTTTACACCTCAATGTATGTACATTTTGCCACTGTGGTGACCCCTTTGTGGTATAAAAGGAGGCCCAGGGCAACTGCTACAGGGGAGGAAGATCTTCTGGCCCATTCTGCATGCGTAGCTGCTCTTTGAACGTACTGTTCACTGCGAGCGCTCCTGGAGCCTGGGCTCAAGAACATCGATAATAAAACAAGGCAAGAGTAGGGTTTTACGCTGATCAGCGGCCCGAACCTGGGTAAAATCTCCCCGCGTCGATCGTTGGTTCTGCTCTTTGCACATACCTCTCCCCCCGCCGACATCTTTGGCGCGCCAGGTAGGGGGATTGAAGGTTGTGTGAACCTGATCTAGTGATCGGCGCCTTAGTTTCTTCATCATCTTCATCATCATGCCACCCAAGAAGAAGAGCGCTGCGACGGCGCAACCATCCACGTCCGTTTTGCCTGCGCCTTCGCATACGGGCGATGGCGTGGGTGCAGAAGGAAGAGGACTAGAGCCTCCACGGCGTTCCGGTGATCCAAGCCAGGCGAGCGGCGTCGTTCGCAGTGGCAGTGGCAACCCACACGCCGCTGGATCCAAAGACGGAGTTGTGTTGCCTACGGGTGGCACAACGAATTCCAGAGATCGGAGGACGCCTGCTGGAGCTCCCGCGCCGGCGCAAGCGTCACAGCCTACCCAGGTCTTGCACGACGAGCGACGTCATGGCGCTGGTGGTTCAGGGCGCCCCCATGAAAAGATTTCTGCGCATCAATCCCAAGATGCGCGGGCCCAGCATGCACACCGAGCTGCTGGCGGAGGTGGAGCGCGGTCGCGTGACCGTGATGGTGCTCCTTCTAACATGGCTAGGAGTCAGAGCACCTCACGTACCTCGCACCTGTCGCCGCCGCCTACACCAGCGGAAGCCTTGGCACGTGCGCAGCTGCTCCTCGATTTTCCTCCCGCTCCAGAGAAGATGGAGGAGTGGCGAGCTACTATCCAGAGCCTTATAGGCTTCGCCAACAAAGATGGGCCGCAAGAGGCAGGGCCCTCACAGCGAAGGCCCATCAATCCGGCGCGAGCCGATGTGGAGAAAACCGGAGGTGGTGCAACCACGGTGCACTCCCCTCCGCGACACCAGCGGCGGCCGACAACCCAGCAGGTCGACCGCCGTGAAGAAGTTTCCACGGCGTCGTCCGATCCACGGATGCGCCGCGACCAGCGTCAAGTTCTCCAGGAACGAGGCAAGGAGGACGCTCGAACTACCATCGAGCGGCGACGGGAAACGCGCTATCAGCCTGATAAGCGCGCAGGGCCGGCTGTCGATGGGCCTGCGCCAGGGGACGTAGGAGACTTGCCTTACGAGGTAGGGACTCCAGCGTTTACCCGTGAGCTGCGGCAAGTCCAGTGGCCCAATTCCCGAACCTTCAAGCCAGAGGTCCCGGAGAAATATGACGGTAAGACTCATCCCTCGGAGTTCTTGAGCATCTACACCATTGCGGTGCAGGCTGCCGGGGGCCGAGATGACAAGATACTTGCCAACTACTTCCCGTTGGTGCTCAAGCCCAACATCAGGTCGTGGTTGATGCATCTGCCGGAGAATTCTATTTCTTCTTGGTCAGATCTGTGCCATCAGTTTGTTGGCGCCTTTGTTGGAGGCCACCAAGCTCCTGGCCAAAAGAGTGATTTGCATATCATCCCTCAGAAGGAGGGCGAATCCCTGCGCAAGTTTATGCAGAGGTTTAGCCGGGTGCAGTACAATATTCCTGACGTTCACCCTGCCGCTGTCATTAGCGCGTTTCATCAGAACGTGCGTAACCGCAGAATGCGGGAGGAGCTGGCGATGAACAAAGTCAGGAGTATTGCCGAGCTTTACGCTTTGGCCGACAAATGCGCTCGAGCTGAAGAGGGGAGGAAACTCCCTGGCGAGGCTGTTGGCGCGGCGGGCGAATCCGAAGATGAAGACGCCGCGACCCCATCAAGGAAAGGCCGGCGGCGGAACAGGAAACGCGGAGGCAAGGCCATGCTTGCTGTCGAGGAATCCGACGACCCCGGCGCCGCCAAGAAAGCCAAGGTTGGTGACCCCGGCAAGGATCTTGCCGGGTGCCCTTCCTGTCAGGCCTTGGCGGCAGCCGACAAGTCGGAGAGCTCCGGCAAGCAGTATTGCAAGATCCATCGCACCAAGGGCCACGATCTCCAAAACTGCCGGCAAGTTGAACAGCTTGCCGAGAAATAGAGGGCTGAGTATGAAAGGCGGGATAAGGAGAAGGCCCATGACGGTGCTGAGGGGTCCGGCAAGAAGCGCGGTGGCCGAGGGGGTCGCCGTGGCAAGGCCAAGCAACAGAGGGAGAGGCCTGCTCGAGGCCGTGACAAGGAAGAAGATGACGATGAAGAGGACGATGAGTCCAGTGAGCAAGAATTCCAGAAAGCTACAGAGGCCATGTGTATCGATGGGGGTGCCTCGCTGCATTCTTCCCACCATCGACTCAAACAGTGGGTGCGGGAAGTCGATGCAGCGGAGCCATCACCAGATGCATGTAGGCCCCTGAAGTGGTCCAACACGCCTATCATTTTCGACGCCGAGGATCACCCTGATCGCACAACTGCGGTCGGGTGCTTGCCATTGTTGGTAAGTAACCTCAAAGTGACGAAAATGCTAGTTGACGGTGGGGCCGGGCTAAACCTAATCTCACCGGATGTGCTCAAGAGGCTCCAAATTCCTGATGAAGACCTCGAAGAAACGGGCACGTTTCAAGGGGTCAATCCGGGAAGAACCCAGCCAAAGGGCAAGATTACGTTGCCGGTAACATTTGGTAGCGAGCTCAACTACAGGACCGAGAAGGTAGTGTTTGATGTCGCCAAGATCCCCATGTCATACAATGGGATCCTTGGTCGGCCAGCGCTGGCTAAGTTCATGGCGGCATCACACTACGCGTATAATGTGCTGAAGATGCCCGGGCCGTAGAGTGTCATTACTATCCATTCCGACAAAAAGGATGCGCTCATCTATGCCGACCAACTCTACCGAAAAGCAGTTGCAGCTCCTGCCATCAAGGCATCTGCTCCTGCCGCTGGAACTCCCGGGGGGAAGGAGAAGACCGGCAAGAATCTTGGCGCGAACTCCGGCAAGCGCACCTCCTCGGAGTGCTGCGCTTCCGTTGATGATGCACCAGAGAGTTCCACCGGCAAGAACAAGAAATCCAAGGCTGCTCCGCCAGAGACTAAGAAAGTGCCCGTCAGGGAGGACGGAACGGGGGGAACTTTCACCATAAGTTCCACCCTAGATGACAAATAGGAAAGCGCGCTCGTTGCCTTCCTGCGGGCGAATGTCGACGTGTTTGCATGGCAACCGTCTGACATCCCCGGTGTTCCCAGGGAGGTAATTGAGCACCACCTTGTTGTCTGTCCTCACGCACGGCCCGTCAAGCAGAGGGTCAGGAAGCAAGCCTTGGAGCGGCAAGAATTCATTGCCGAGGAAATCAGAAAGCTGGAGGCGGCAGGATTGGTCAGAGGGGTGCTTCATCCAACCTGGTTGGCCAATCCGGTTGTGGTGCGCAAAGCGAATGGGAAATGAAGGCTTTGTATCGATTATACAGATATCAATAAAGCCTATCCAAAAGATCCCTTTCCCTTGCCGTGCATCGACCAGATTGTGGACTCCACCGCTGATTGTGATCTCCTGTCCTTCCTTGATGCCTACTCAGGGTATCATCAGATCTTCATGGCGAAGGAAGATGAAGAAAAGACCGCATTTATCACCCCATGTGGTACGTATTGTTTTATATGAATGCCTTTCGGGTTGAAAAGTGCTGGTTCTACATTTGCGAGGGCAGTGCAAATGGGTTTTGAGTCTCAACTCCATAGAAATATGAAGGCATACATGGATGACATAGTGGTCAAAACCAAGGACAAAGCAACGCTCATACAAGATTTAGAAGAAACATTTGCAAATCTGCGCAAGATCAACTTAAAGCTCAATCCTGAGAAGTGCGTGTTCGGTGTTCTTCCGACAAGCTCCTCGGATTCTTTGTATCTTGTCGGGGAATCGAAGCGAACCCCGACAAGATCAAAGCCATTGAGCAGATTGAAGCGCCAAGACGCGTCAAGGATGTCCGTCGTCTTGCCGGCTGTGTTGCTGCTCTAAGCAGGTTTATTTCCAAATCTGCTAAGCGCGCCCTGCCCTTTTTCAAAATTTTGAAGAAGGCAGGTCCAATGAAATGGACTCCGGAGGCGGAGGCTGCGCTGCAAGATTTGAAGAAATACATTTCCTCTCCGCCGACGCTAGTCGCGCCTAAACCACAAGAGCCGTTGCTGCTGTATCTGGCAGCGACAAATCAAGTGGTTAGTGCTGCGTTAGTGGCGCAGAGAGAAGCTGATGAGGAAGCAACACCAGTGGCAGGACCGTCAGGTGACGCGGTAGGATCTTCCCCGGCAAGGATTGATCCCGGCAAGACAAGATCTGCGCAGTCAGAAGAACCATTGCAGAAGAAAAAAGGTGGTGCAGCGCCCAGTTTATTTTATTAGCTCTCTTTTACAAGGAGCTAGGTTAAGATATTCTGGCGTGCAGAAGTTGCTTTTCGGCCTTCTTATGGCCTCGAGGAAGCTGCGCCATTATTTTCAAGCACATGAAATCACCGTCGTCACTCGCTTTCCGTTGCAACGGATTTTGCGAAATCCAGAAGCAACCGGCAGGATCGTGGAGTGGGCGTTGGAGTTGTCGAGCTTTGGCCTCAAGTTTGAAAGCACTTCGACAATTCAGAGCAGGGCCTTGGCGGAGTTCGTTGCGGAATGGACCCCAACGCCGGACGAAGAGGTTCAAGAAACAACTCTCCCCGGTAAGGAAATTGACCAGCAATGGGTTATGTACTTTGACGGGGCTTTTTCGCTGCAAGGCGCTGGTGCTGGCGTACTGCTTGTCGCACCCACCGGAGAGCACCTCAAGTACGTAGTCCAACTGCACTTTCCCCGGGAGAGTTCGACCAACAACACAGCAGAATACGAGGGTTTGCTTGCCGGTCTTAGGATCGCGGCAGACCTTGGTATCAAGAAGCTCGTCATCAGAGGCGATTCACAGCTTGTCGTCAGGCAAGTTAATAAGAGTTATCAGAGTCCATTGATGCAAGCTTACGTGGATGAAGTGAGAAAAATGGAAGAGCACTTTGACGGTCTGCAAATGGAGCACGTCCCTCGTGCCGAGAACAGTGTCGCTGATGACCTGTCAAAGCGTGCTGCCCTCAAGTTGCCTGTGGAACCAGGAACTTTTGTGCTCCATTTGACTCAACCATCCGTGGCGCCATCAATGCGGCAAGAAAAGAGGAGAAAGTTGAATTCTGGTCAGTACTTCCCGGCAGAGCTCCCGGGAGCCGCCGGCAAGGAAGTTGCCGGGATCAACGACATGCCTGCGGGGGAACAACAGGCTCCAGCAGGGGCTCAGACCCTTGCCGTCGAGACAAACGTTCCCCCGGCAGAGGAGATGCCTTTAGTCCTAGCTGTCGAGCCCCAGGCTCCAGCATGGGCGCAGCACATTGTCCATTTCCTTCAAACAGGAGAACTCCCGGAGGAACAGGAAGAAGCAGAAAGAGTAGCCCGTCGGTCTTTTATGTACAAGTTCGTCGATGACGTCCTGTACAGAAAGAGACCGAACGGTGTGAAATTGAAGTGCATTTCTCGGGAAGATGGACTAGAGCTGTTGGCAGAAATACATGGAGGCATATGTGGCTCTCACATAGGATCAAGAGCACTTGCCGGGAAAGCATTCCGGCAAGGTTTCTTTTGGCCCACCGCTCTCCAGGATGCAACTGCACTAGAACCTAAGTGTGAAGCGTGCCAGTTTCATTCGAAGAAATCGCATCAACCAGCTCAAGCTCTTCAGACAATCCCTCTCTCCTGGCCATTTTCGGTATGGGGGCTCGACATACTGGGCCCTTTCCCCCGTGCTACCGGGGGCTTTGAGTACTTGTACGTTGCTATCGACAAGTTCACAAAGTGGCCGGAGGTGGAAGCAGTGAGGAAGGTGACAGCACAATCAGCCGTCAAGTTCTTTAAAGGGATAGTTTGCCGTTCCGGTGTGCCCAACAGGATCACCACCGACAACGGCACGCAATTCACAAGTCGCACCTTCATGCAGTACGTCCAAGACCTTGGCGGCAAAATTTGTTTTGCCTCTGTTGCTCACCCGAGAAGCAACGGCCAAGCAGAGAGGGCCAATGCTGAAGTGCTGCGCGGTCTCAGGACCAGAACTTTTGACAGACTGAAAAAGTGCGGAAGACGCTGGATTGATGAGTTGCTGGCGGTTCTTTGGTCAATCAGAACAACACCAAATCGAGCCACCGGCCAGACACCCTTCGCTCTGGTCTACGGAGCGGAAGCAGTTCTCCCCACGGAACTCACGTACGGGTCATCTCGAGTGCTCGCTTATGATGAGCTTGAGCAAGAGCAACTGCGGCAAGATGACGCTGTGCTCCTTGAGGAGAATCGTCTTCAGGCTGCTGTGCGAGCTGCACGCTACCAGCAAGCTTTTTGCCGCTACCATAGCCGCAAAGTCCATGCCCGAAGCCTTGAGGAAGGCGACCTTGTTCTTCGACGGATTCAGTCCGCCAAGAATTCAAACAAGTTGACGCCGAAGTGGGAAGGCCCTTATCGGGTAGTACGAGTCACCAGGCCCGGCGCTGTCCGCCTGGAGACCGAAGATGGCGTTCCAGTGAGTAATTCCTGGAATATCGAACATCTTCGCAAGTTCTACCCATAAGGCGCGGTTGCCGGGGGCCCCCGGCAACCACCCTTTTGTACAAGTCTTGCCGGCAAGGCATATGGTCCTTTGTACAAAGCCAGGCGCAGACCCTGAGCACAGATGAATAGATTTAAGTGTTGTGCATTTCCTTATTGATTTCCATGTTTATGTATATATGCATGTCTGTCTAAGATGTTGTATGTCACCTACTCCCGGTAAGTTCTAACGAACCGCCAAGGTTTCATATCTTTATTTTCTCATCTTTCTTTTTCTTAAAAGACAGAAGGATTCCTCGCGCGCACATTTGCCGAGGGGGGGGGGGGGAAGGGAGATATGAGTACCAGTTGGCGACGTTTAGAATCGACGCTTGCCGGAGGAAGGACAGTGACAGAAAGCTAAGTTCTAAAACTTAGAACAAGTTTCCTTTATTGCAAAGTTATTTCCTTGGACGATTCCGACCTTTGTATGGAAAATCTGCACGCGAAGGAACCCTAGCTGTAATCGGTTGCGCCCTTATTTTGTTTCGAGTCCGCTCAACGATTTAAGTGGCTGCACTGAGAACGCCAAGGAGTCTTGTCGGCCACTGAGCCTCCAGCAGGCTGCTGAAGTCCCGTACCCAGCGCTAGCGGCAGGTTGCGCGCCGGCAAGTTTTTCAGTAAGTGTAGGGTGAACTCCATACATAAAGGAATCAGACAAGAGAGATAGCATGCATGTACCCAAACATAAGCAAGTTATATTACATTAATGAGTTGCCGCGATTCTAACTCGAGACTTGATTGTCTTCGACATGGAATGACGACGGCAAGAAGAGGTAGAGCAGTTAATCTCTGCGCTGGCCTTCGATCCTTTTGATGGAGTCCACCTTCTCAAGGATAGGCGCGACGAGCTCTTTAAGTGCCTCAAGATTTGCATCCTTTGGCAGATGGCCAAGCACATTGGAGAGGTCGATGCCGGGATTGTGATGCACCACCTTGATAAGTACTTTGCGGAGGACGGCCCGGCAAAGCCGGCGGGTCTCGTTGGCCAATTGAGTCGCCCGGTTAGACTGGAGCAACTTCAGGGCATCAATGATGCTCTCGAAGAACATCGTCAACCTGGCACTTGAAGATATCCTTTCCTTGGAAGAATACCTAAAGTTTGACAGGCCCATGGTTGACAGTTCTGCCGTAAGCTTCTCCGCAGCGTCGATGAGACGTCCAGTCCAGATCTCCACCCCCTTTTCGTAATCGATTTGGGCGGCGGCAGCGCTCTTGAGCAGGTTCCTCTCTCCTTGGAGATCTTTGAGTAGAGCCTTCTCGCGGGCCCTGCCGGCCTCGAGAGACTTCTGCAACGTGGTCAGCTTCAATTCCAGAACGGCAATAGCATCATTTGCTGAGGAGAGCTGCTTGGTCTTGTTAGACATGGCAACTTGCATCTTCGCCAGGGTGTGGAGGGTTTTCTCCCTATCACCTTTGAGCGTCGAGAGCTCCTTGCCGTGTTCTTCGAGATCCACCTCCAGCTTCTTTACTTTGTCGCTCAGCTCATTCTTGGCAGCCTCTGCAGCCTCGGCAGCATCAATGGCCACCTTGAGCTTGCCGGCGTGATCTACAGTTAGAGCTTCGAGCGCCTCTTTGTGTTTCTGCTCCAGCTCCTGGGTCCGCCGCGCGACAAGCTTCTCAATATCTTCATCTTTGCTGCGAAGCTTGGCAGCGAGCGCCTGCTCACGTGCGGTGAGATCTTCCTCGTGAGCATCAAGCGCAACGCGACGCCCCGTCAGGAGAGCATCTTCAGCAGCAATTCTTTGCGTAGCTTCATCCTGCGCCTTTTCCATATCAGATTGTTTCAGGAGGATTTCTGTCCACTGTTGGCTCACTTGTTCCCGACCGGCAGTCAGCTCTTAGAGGGCCTCGGCGTACCAGACTTGCATTTGTTTAACGCGCCCTTGAAAATCTGCTTCGGCCGCCTCGACAACTGTCATTCTGGAATCCGCTTTCTCTTTCCGGGCGCAGTGGAGAGCCTGGAGCTTGCGAAAAATTTCGCCTATGGCCTGAAGGAGCTGGTCCTCTTCAGACTTGCCGCTGCTAGCGCTTGGATCATTAACGACCTCGAGCCCGGCAGCAGCGATGATTTCTTCATCAAAGACTTCTCCTTCGGCTGGTGCCCCAATGCTTGCCGTCCCCGGCAAGTTGACAAACAGGTTCTCACCAACCTTGAGATATTTGCTAGATGAGGGGACTTCGGATGTTGACGGTTGATCCTCAGCAACCGCCTCACCAGTGGCAGGGGGCTCCGTGGCCGGCGCAGCGCCTGGCGCTCCTGCGGCAGGAATGCCGTCAGTACGGTCATCAGCCTCCTTGCCGCCCTCCTGCACAATCTCGGCGGCCTCGATAGTGGCATCTTTGGCGGCCTCGCTGGCGGCGATCCTGTCTGCTTCGGCAGCGGCGTCCCTGGCGGTCTCCTCGATGACAACGTCGACGTCCATGTGTTCCATCACGGGGAACTCTGGAGGACGAAGGAGGGAAACAGAATAAGATCAAGATTGAAGTTCGAAGGGACCAAAGACAGAGACATAAAGGAAAGAATAGCAAGCGCTCTGAGGTAATCAGTTACCTGCGTCGAGTTATTGAGAGGTGGCCTCGCCCCTCCCGGCAACTTCGGTTGCCGGGGGAGGGTTGCCGGTGTCCATGCTTGCCGGCTCCTCCTCAATCAAGATGGGCTCGTCGGTAGGATCCCTTGCCGGGGACGTGCTTGTGGGCGGCGTGGTCGATGGAGGTGGCACGACAAGGGCGTTTTCCAATAACTCTCCTTGTTGCCGTTCTTCTCCTGCAAGCCCAGAGATATCAGCGGCAAGAATAGAAACCTCAGCGCCCGCCAGCGGAAAAAGAGCAGTGAACTTACGCTGGGGGCTGTGCTGGGGGCTGCATTGAGGGCTGAGCTTCGGGCTGACGATGACAATTTCTGGCACGCTCGTGGAGCCTGCCGGGGGCCCGTCGCCCGTGGAAGTCTTTGTCCTCTTCGCCATCCTCTCCATCAAGGTTTCTGCATCACTGCAGAGACAATACAAGCAAGTCAATAAGATTGATCCAAGACTGGAAGATAAAGGCTGTGGCAAAGCACTCACTCTTCCTCTTCTCGCTCCGGACTAAAGCCGGAGATGTCGAAATCGGCCTCCATTGCGATGTCTGAGTGGGAAGGCGGAGGAGGGGTCCAAGGTCGCTTGGCTGTGGCAGGCGTCGGGGGTTGGCGTGTTTCCGTCGCCTCAGCTTCCGATGCGGTAGTGTGAGACACCCCTGCCGCCTCAGCAGTGGCCGCTGGTGTGGGTCTCACGCGCCGCGCAGGTTGCTGACGAACCCCTTGCCGCGGCGCAGTCTTGCCGGCCGCTTTCTTGCCGGGAGCCTCGCCGCTTGAGGAAGGCTGGCTTACCGGGATGCCAGATGCAGCCTTTTGAAGAACACGCTTTGTCTTCTTCGGGGCTGGGAGCTCTTCTTGCGGTTCTTCTTCAGCCGTGTCCTCGTCGGACAAGCTCTCAGCGGCTGTGCTGCTCTGTTCCCCGGTAGCTTTGTCCTTCCCGACAGGTTTTACTTCCACCACTACCTCTGCATCGCTGGTTTCCCAATCTGTGAAGCCAGCGCTGCCAGCCTCCGCGGCAAGATTTGCCTCCTCCACCCTAGTGGCGATGTATGCCACTTCTTTGTCGGTGGTGGCTCGGATGAAGTCTGCTTCTTCCCGGACGGCTCTCTCCGTCAAGTTATCAAAGAACTTTTGTGCTTCCTCCTCGGTCGGCTCGGCCCAAGTCGCGTCAAGACCGTGGGCGTTGAACATCGGCATGAAGGCGATGATTGACCCCAGAGCAGAGTTGTTGCACAGAGGGACAATCCTTGCCGGCAACCGATGCTTGTCGTCGCGCTGGAACAGCTTTTGGCGAAGGGCGCCAAGTTGCATAGCAGTCAAATTGTTGTTCAATCCAGGGCGCAGCCTCATGATGTCCGCTGCGTTCCGGTACTCCCAAGCTGGTCTTCCCCTGCTCTGTAGCGGGGTGATGCGGCGACGGAGGAAATCGAAGGCGATCATCTCCATGGTAAGCCCGGCGGCTTTCAGGCGAAGGATCCTGGTGGTGGCGATTGTGAGCCTCTCGTCCTCCGCGGCAAGGCCGCTCCAATCGCTGCCTCGGACCACCTTCTGCCGTCGAGGCGAACAGAACGGATGAGGATCTGCTTCCTTGATCCAGCACCACTCAGACCGCCATTCGTCCCACTTCTCCCGGTAAACTCCCTCTGGGTATATCTCCTTATTCCAAGCCCGCGGAATCCAGGCGATAGAACCAGAAAGGGCCTCCCCCTTTTGGATGCGAGGAATAAAATAATGACGGAAGAGGGCGGTATTGGGAACTACTCCGACAAAATTTTCGCAAAGATGAGCGAAGACAGACATACACATTACGGCGTTTGGCGTGAAGTCAAGAAGGTGGAAGCCGTATGTGTACATAATGTCGTTGAAGAAGTCAGAAAATGGAGGACAGAGCCCGCAATAGAAGTATGCGACGAAAAAGGGGTATTTGTCTGACCCACTCTTGGAGCAAGAACCTGGAATCACGCGTGTGGCGGGGTGAGCCTGCGTCTCCCTCGCCCAAATGCACTGGTACCGCCTCTTCAAAGCTTCCGCATCGAGCGACGAGGCGAAAACGACATATTTCTTCCGCATCTTCACCAGCTCGCTCTCCGGGACATCGGCCTTCGTCTCCTTACCCTTGCCTTTGCTGGTCTTGGGCGGCATGGCGACTGCAAGGGCGGAAGCCGGGGATGAAGCGGGCGTGGAGGCGACGAGCGGATGAGGGAAAATTTTGCCCTGAGCTCGAGAGAAGGAAAGCAATGGCGACGGCCAGATTGAGAAGAAAAGAGGGGGTAAATAGGCTTGTGCCTCTGCGGTTTCTCATTTTTATGGGGAAGGAGCGGGGCCGCCTCTTCTACTCCCCAATGTGAATGCGCCTCTGTGGGCGCATTGCAGTTGCAGCTTTTGAGGCACGCTTCCCACGTCGCGCGTTCGGCGCGCGAAGTGGGGAGCACAGTAAACGGGATATTTACGAGCAGTTAATTCCCTGCCACGTGTGCCCGTTCACTGTTTGGGCCTAGCCCAACAACGCCTCGCACTCGTGTATGGCCTAGGCCCGGGGGCTCCTGTCGGTGTACTAAGTATTGGGCCATTAGTACCCCGTACTTGTGCACGGGCAGTTGTAGCCATACTCGCGGCAAGGCTTGTCGAGGAACAGTTCGAGGTTGACTCAGGCCATCAGGGAAATTCTCAAGTCAAAGATATGAGGATCAGCAGATAAGAAGAGCTGGAATCCGAAGGCCAACTTCCCCGGCAAGATCTTGCCGGGGTGGCCTGCAGCGCCCGGCAAGGTTCGGCGCCCGGCAAGGTCCGACGCCCGGCAAGATTTTGTTGCTGTGCCGCCGCTCTGGCACAGCAACAAGCCTGACATTCTGGGTCCTTCTTTGGATGCGTGGCAACGCGCCAGTGAAGGAGAGCTTAAGCGGTGCTGATGGGATGGCCCCTTTTTCCATCCCCAAGAAAGTGAGGACACCTAAACAGACACCTCACGGTGCATTAAATGCGTTCGTCCTAACCCGTCAGGGGTTAGGTATGATGACCCTGTAGCTACTTTACACCTCAATGTATGTACATTTTGCCACTGTGGTGACCCCTTTGTGGTATAAAAGGAGGCCCAGGGCAACTGCTACAGGGGAGGAAGATCTTCTGGCCCATTCTGCATGCGTAGCTGCTCTTTGAACGTACTGTTCACTGCGAGCGCTCCTGGAGCCTGGGCTCAAGAACATCAATAATAAAACAAGGCAGGAGTAGGGTTTTACGCTGATCAGCGGCCCGAACCTGGGTAAAATCTCCCCGCATCGATCGTTGGTTCTGCTCTTTGCGCATACCTCTCCCCCCGCCGAATCGTAAAGGGGTCCTTTGGGATCCCATAGGTGTCGCACGCCGACACAAACTGACTCAGAATGTGCACAGCATAAGAAATGTCAGGACGAGTGATGCCTAGATAGACAAGGCTTCCAACAAGATGGCGGTAGCGTGTGGGATCTGCAAGGGGTTCACCCTCACCAGGACGAAGATGGAGACCAAACTCCATAGGAGTGTCAACTGTGCGCTGATCAGTGAGGCAGGCACGAGTGAGAAGATCTTGGATGTACTTCTCTTGAGAGATATAAATACCCTCAGGGGAAGAAATGATCTCAAGTCCAAGAAAGTAGCAAAGAGAACCCAAATCAGTCATCAAGAATTGCTCATGTAGACGTTTCTTCACAAAATCAATGAATTGGTGGTCAGCCCCTGTGATAATCATGTCATCAACATAGAGTAGTAAAAGGGTGCGACCGCGAGGAGAAGTGTGAATAAACAGAGCAGGATCATGAGCACTAGCAGAGAACCCGATCCCTGTGATGACGGCGGAGAAACGCTCAAACCAGGTATGAGGAGCTTGTTTCAGCCCGTAAAGAGCGCGCCGAAGGCGACATACAGTGCCATCAGAGACAGTATAGCCAGGAGGCGGCTGCATATAGACCACTTCTCGCAGCTCACCATTCAAGAAGGCATTCTTGACATCTAATTGAGAGATGGACCACTGCCGAACAGCAACAACAGCCAAAAGAGTGCGAACAGTGGTCATGTGAGCAACAGGAGCAAAAGTCTCATCATAGTCACGACCATACTCCTGCTGGAAGCCACGCGCAACAAGACGAGCTTTGTAGCGCACGAGAGAACCATCTGAATGTGTCTTAACCTTGTAGACCCATTTGCAAGTGATGGGTCTAACGCCTGTAGGCAGGGGTACAAGGTCCCAAGTGCCTGTGTGCTCAAGAGCATGAACCTCCTCTGCCATAGCATGCTGCCATTCAGAATGAGCAGCAGCCTCACGATACGTAGACGGCTCAACAAGAGTGGTAGCAGCAGCAACATAGTATGCAGGAGGCTGGAGAGTGTGGCGATCACACATATTATACCGAGGAGCAGGAGGGGTAGGTGGTTCTGAAGGAATGGGACCCAACAGGGAAGGAGTGGAAGTGGAAGTGGGCGCATCCGAGGGAGAAGGGTGTTGAGCACGACGGGAGTAGACAAAAGGAAGCGGAGAGAGAGGGGAAGTGGAAGGTGGCGCATCAGAGGGAGAAGGGTGCTGAGAACGACTGGAATAGGTAAAAGGAAAAGGAGAGAGAGTGGATGGCTCAACCCGGGTAGGAGAGTCAGGAATAGAAACCTCATCCTGTGTAAGCTGAAGCTCATGAGCAGACATAGGTGAAAGGCTAGGAGTGGACCTACCAGGTGACGATAAAGGTGAAGAATCAGGTAGAGTCAAAAAAAAGAGAGGCTCGACTAACGACTCGGTGGTGGCAGTAGAAGAATGACGAGGGTAGAAGGAGCGAGACTCATCAAAAGTGACATCTTTGGAGATTCTCAGTCTCCGAGCAATAGGATCCCAGCAACGGTAACCTTTGTGCTCCAAACTGTATCCAAGGAAAACACATTCAACAGATTGAGCAGTCAATTTGGTGCGTTCATGAGGGTGGAGAAGAACAAAACAGGCACAACCAAACAGGCGTAGACCACTATAATCAGCTGGACCATCACCTAGATGATCAACTGGTATCCCTCCCTGAAGAGCAACAGAAGGCTGAATATTAATGAGATAAACAGCGGTAGAGACAGCCTCAGCCCAAAAGTGCGGGGAAACAGCAGAAGATAAAAGAAGAGCCCGAGCAGTCTCAAGGACGTGATGATGTTTGCGTTCAGCCACCCCATTTTGAGCATGGGAACCAGGACAGGAATACTGAGGAAGGGTACCCTGTTCAGCAAGGAAACTATGAAGCGCACGAGATAGGTACTCGCCAGCCGAATCAGCACGAAAAACTCGAACAGAGGAATCATACTGAGTGCGAACCATGGTAGCAAACGACTTGTAAATTTGAAGCACTTGACTACGAGATGACAAAGTAGATCCAAGTGTGGCGAGAAAAATCATCAATGAAAATTATATAATATTTGTGACCCCCTTTCGAAACCAAGGGGGCAGGACCCCATACATCAGAGTGAACAAGTTCAAAAGGTCATTGAGAAACAGAATTACTAGAGGGATAGGGGAGTTGTATCTGCTTGCCAAGCTTACAACCCATATAAGTTAGTGAACTATCACCAGATACAGACCCTAGAACACCACTCCTAACCAAAGAAGACAAGCGGGAGCCACAAATGTGACCCAATCGATGATGCCACTGAGCGAAGGATGTGGTGGAGGTGGCAGCTGAAGCAAAAGGGGTGGTGATGTCTGACTGGCTAGAGGACGCAGCGGAAGGAAGGCGCAGCCAATCGAGCTCCCAAAGGCACTGAGAGTCATGGCGCCGAGGACCGATCCCAGCCAGAGTCCCCGTACGACAATCCTGAACACAACAAGAGTCAGAATCCAGAATAACACGACAACCCAAGTCAGTAAGTTGACCAGCAGATAGAAGTTGCATAGTCAGTTTAGGAACATGAGAAACGGTAGGGACATGAAAAGAAGACGTGGAAAGAGTCCCTCTTGCGGCAACAGGAAGAGAAGTGCCATCTGTAGTCTGAACCGTAAGTGGAGAAGGCAGAGTTGACAACAGAAAGGTGATCTCTGTGTGGTGTCATGTGGAAGGAGGCCCCAGAATCAAGAATCCAGGGCAAAGATGTACCGGACGAAGAGTGCGGTGGTGAACCAGACGTCTGACCAGCAGAACCAGCAAAACCTGAGGATGGTGCAGAAGCAGTAAGGCGGCACAGCAAGGTGAGCATCTCCTGGTGAACCTTCTCAAGGGAGCCCTCACGAGAATTAGAGGAGCCTCCCGAGTCCTTTTTAGGACGGCCACCTCGGCGACCCTGTTTCCTCCTCTTGATGCACTCCGTGATCACATGACCATCCTGCTTGCAGTAGTTGCAGAAAGCACTAGTGGAGGTTGCTGCCACCTGTGTAGAAGAGGGCACACCAGGCAGTGGTGGTGGAACGCGGGCAGCCAGGACTGCTAAAGAGGATGGCAACAAGCCCGTGCTCCATAGACGCACCTCCTCAGATCGCACCTCAGCAAGGGCCTCCAGAGTAGAGACCCGAGGATGGCGTGCCAATAGCTGAGCACGACTCTGCTCGAACTCCGGCCGGAGGCGAGTGAGGAAGTCTTAGAGGCGACGAACCTCCAGTTTAGCTTGTTGCCACACACAACACTGACATCTGCGACAAACATCAGCTCCCAGAGAGACCAATTGGCGCCACACTGCCGACATCTCCTTATAGAAATCATCCACAGTAGCATCTCCCTGTTATAGTTGTTGCTCTTGACGAACAACAAAGAGATACATGGCATCCCCTGTAGACTCATAGCGATGGAGAAGGTGCTCCCACATCTGATATGCAGTGGTAAGGGCCACCACATCCATGGTGAGATCAACATCCATGTTGTTCACCAAGATAGAAGAGGCTCGAGCATCATCATTTGTTCATTGCTTGTACAAGTGGAGTTGATTCTGATACTCTTCAGTGGCCTCTTCAAAAGCATCTACCATCTCACATTGCTTGGTTTCATCGGCATCAACAGGGAAGGCCAACTCAGCTGGAGGAGTGGGCAGCAGGGGACAAGGCAGAGCACCAGAGAGGTGCTCCCAAACCAGCTGGCCCCTCATATGCAGCTTCATGTGCTGCACCCAGTCCCTGTAGTTCTGTCCGTTGAAGATAACAGGACATCGTGGGACTGGGACAGCACCGGTGGTGGTGGAGGGCGCCATTCGAGCAGAGCAGCAGCAGCAGCTCGTTGAAGACCAGCAGCAGCAGAAGGCACAGCTTGATGGCGGCAGCAGACCAGGAGGAGAAGAGCAGCAGCAGCAGCAGCAGCTTATTGAAGAGCAGCAGCAGCAACAGCAGCACGTTGAGGCGGCGGCGCCAGCCGGGAAGGACGGCGGCAGCAGCGGCCTGGAACGGCGGCGGCCTGGACCAGCAGGCGGCAGCGGCTACTAGGAAGAAGAGGGGAGAGGCTCGATGAAGAGAGGAGCGGCGACCGGCGACGGCCGCGGCAGCGGCCGCGGCGACCAGAGGCGGCGGCAGCTGGGGAACCTAACCCTAGCTCTTATACCATGTTGTGAAGTGAGCATATATTCCATCGGGCCAACAGGCCAGCACATATACATGAAGGGAAATAAGCAAAGAAGCCCCTATACAATATGATAACTACACACACAGCACAACCCTGACCTATAATACTATTACGATATATGAACTTTAAACTGTAACTGAATGGTAGACATTATAGTGCTTCGATGTAGGCAAGAATAAACTCTTCTAATAATTTTATTGCTAATGTTTCATTCAATACTTAAAAGAGAGACATATTCTGGGTGTAAGAAGAAATAAATATGGAAGTGGACTGTCCATTGAATGTGTGGGAAAGGCATCGTACCATAAATATCTATGGCATGTCAATTTATATATAGTAAAACACATTATCCCTTTTGTCTATGAAAAGAGAAGAACATTTGATATTGCCACTTAAGTTATTTCATATTGTACAGCTAATGATATATTGGCCTACAATCTCTATATCCCCTTATCCGGGTGCCTAAACTCTATCTCTACCCATATGTTAGATGGCCGAAGCAAGCGCACCGCGCTACCAATTGCCTATGCAGATACCAATTCTTCTGGATTATACAAAGCGGTTGTTGAAGGACAGCGCAAAACTAATTTGAAAGTTCACAGAAAATCAGGTAGCAGCAATACAGGACACTCCATCAGCATCTTGTTTCCTTGGTCCATGCCTGAAATTTCCTACTGAACTGTAGCAGGTCCGTCAATTGTGCAGGCTAAAGTACGTATATGTGGTAAATAGCATGTTGGGCAAGAACTTACTTGAAATAGAAGATGAAATGTAATAATAATATATATATATATATCAAATTAGCCAGGCAAATGTATAGAAAGACCTTAGGTCATGATTCCTTTTCAAAATGAAGGTTTCTGTAACAGTTGTCATTGGATAATCATCATATATCACAGCTACTAATCATGGGTTAGTGCAGAGTTCTCTATAAAATACTTTCCCACAAAAGGGAAAAAGAGAGTGCTCTCCAAACATAGAACAGAGCTGAATAATAGACTCCTACCAAGTCCACTCTATGCAGCGAAAATATGGTTGAGGAAATCCACCAACAAAAACTAAATTTGCAGCTCACACTAAACAACATAGTTTTTTTTTCCTGAATTTACACTTGCAGTATCACATACCAAAATGGATGCAGTAATTACATGGAGTAATTAGACTGTTGAAAAAAGGATGCTCCATGTATATTAAAAGTCAACCTAGTGTATTTTTCATTTAAGAATAATATAGCATTCACCTTGCGATATACTTGTATGCGTATTTTCTTGGGATCTCACTTGCTTCCCTATTATATACACCCACGCGCTCTCCTCCATACTAAGTATATGTTGGCTACTTCAGTAGCACCTATCCATATCTTCATTTCACTAGGAGATCCGTTGGAAGAGAAGAAGTGAAGACTCTGTTCTTCGCCTTTATTGCCTATACATACATACACATATTCGGTTGACAAAGCATGGTTTACTTTATAAGTATCGTAACTTTGAAATAAAACGCGTCTCTGCAGCAGTTCTCTTCGTCTCGGATGTCAATACAAAGACTGAAATTCTGAATTTCGGAGTTAACCTGTGCATGTCGTTCCCCCAAAACCCGAACGACCACTGCTCCTTGCCATAATCCTGCACACAAAACATCAGAAAATAAGAATTAGGCATCTGGCAGAGAGCCTTGTCGGATGATCTGAGCACGCGCTGGAAGAGAACCTAGATGGCGACCATATGGGAGAGGGAAGAACGCAAGCCAAAGTTGAGCGACGCAGTCAAGCAAGCAAGAAATTTCAGAGAAATGCAGCGTAAAGTTCAGTAAAAAGCAAGAAATTATGTAAAAAGACACATGTGAACTAATCTGGCAGCAGTTTTAACACATAACAGTTTTCTGAACATTTGACAGGACAACTCATGTGCATTTTGATAAACTCTGTACACTGGAAGTAGGCGTCACTCGCCAATCTCAGTGCCACATTATTACATTACTTCCACACTCTCCATGGAACGAATATGCAAAATTTGGCATGTGTTGGCAATTGAAAAACATTGGATACAATATCTTTGACTTTAGCAGAAAGCAAAACATTGGTATAGTGCTAAAAAAATCCCAAAATGGTATTAAGAAATGAGAAATGGTAAACCTGTTAACATTGTTCAGTGCTCAAACAATCCCAAAATGGTATTATGAAATCTATCCTGGCCTTCTAGTTTATAGAAAGAAAAGAGACGGGAGCTTAGACAGACTTTACACAATGCTAATTCATCCACTAAGCTTCTACCAAAAATAAGCATGCATTGCAGATTCGGTAATTAGCTGTGTTGCATGTAGAACTATGGAGCATTCATGGCTGTATATAATTTTCACAAGCTGCGATTATTTTGTCAGGGACTCATGGCTGTATATAATTTTCACAAGCAGCAACACCTATGTGACAACCTAACCTCCAGTGACAAAGCTATAAACTATCTAATGGACCAAAATGAAGCTTTCGACATTCTGGACATGATATCACCATTTTTTTAGTCTCTTTGTGGGCTCTTCAAAATAGGGAAGAATACAAAGTTTCTTAAAAGCACACATGTTCAGAACGAAATGTAGATGAAATAAAGCTCAACAATCAATATGCTATGCTAATTAACCAATTTAAAACCAAGATGGAATAAAAACAACTTGTACATACCCCTAGAAATTGGTTCTGAACCTGCAATGTAGTTTCTTCTAATTGTTGTTGTAGCGATTCCCATCAAAACTGTAAATGAGAGGTAAAATTCAGAAAACTCTTACATTCATGACCATAACTATTTGTAGTGATTCCCATCAAAACATCAAATGAGAAGATAAAATTCAGAAAACTCTTACATTCGTTAATATAAATATTCACATGTCAACTATATAGACAGAAAAAGGCACTTTCTTTTCATCTAAAAGGACTTTACCAACACATCAATACCATGTATGCAATCTCGACAAGCCAGACAGAGTTAGATGCAAAGGTTACATGAACTAACTGGACATGCCAAAATAGTAACCCCTCTTCCGGTGAACATACCTGAAAAATGACATCTTCGAGTTCCTCCAGAACTGCTACTTCCCTGTTCGAGGAGCTCTCTATATCAGCCACTGACCTCCTCTTCTCATGGTGCTCACCTCAGCCTGCAATTTCAGTGGACAGGGAGGTCCAGGAAGAAGAAACAAGTGGAAGAATAGAAATAGGGAAAAAGGAAAGAAAACCGAGGTGTCTT
The DNA here is from genome assembly GCA_011799875.1 of Thinopyrum elongatum. Lineage (NCBI taxonomy): Eukaryota > Viridiplantae > Streptophyta > Magnoliopsida > Poales > Poaceae > Thinopyrum > Thinopyrum elongatum. The sequence goes on from CM022297.1 coordinate 249,354,416, forward strand.
GATGCGTCAACGAACATGCGACCTCGGCAGGAGCGAGAGGAGGGACCCAGGCAGCGGCAGCGGTGGCAATGCGATACCTCAACCAGGAGGCGGCTACTCCAGCATGGTAGACGGGGAGGCATGGATGCGTGGTCCGATAGAGATGCTCATGTCGATGAAGACGATGAGACGACGTCGATATTTATTTATCAAAGTTTTTTCATCAATTATCTGTAGAACATAAAGAGAGATGAAGGAGAACAAGTCAGAATGCAGAACTACCTCAGATATTCAAGCATACTAACTGAAGGAGCTCCTTAAAGAAAATGAAAGAACAACTTGAAAATTGTGTTTAGTTTAAAAAAAGTTGATATAAATACTTCTTGATCTCAATGTTGAAGAGTAATAAACACGTGAATTGCATGCCTAAATCTGCAAGGAATATTTCCAGATCTTCTATTCCGAAATCAACTAAATATTGCAATAGGAAAAAATGCATGGATAAAAAGCTTGCCTCAGACATCCCATACTCTTTCTGAAGACCTAAATCTAAAATACTTATCGCTAGTGATTCTATTCTCAGATCAAATCAAATAAATAAGAGACAAAGGGGCAGAGAAAGAGAGAGATGAACCTGGGTATGCAGCCAATGGCGAGGAGGGTACCGAAAGCGAGTGAGAGCAAGGGGAGGGAGAGAGAGGAGGAGGCCGGCTGCACCATCTGCTCTGCTCGCGGCAAGGGGAGGGGGAGAGAGGAGGAGGCCGGCTGCACCATCTGCTCTGCTCGCGGCAAGGGGAGGGGGAGAGAGGAGGAGGCCGGCTGCACCATCTGCTCTGCTAGCTCCTCTGCACTTACCCAGACGCCGAGGTTCTGGTCCAAGCCGGAGAAGAGCAGCCGCCGTTTGAGGTGCCCTTGGCTACCCTCTGTCTTGTTCACCGGCCGGTGCTAGACAAGGGGAGATAAAGCCCCGGTGTTCTGCCCCTACTGAGGCATCTCTGCTCCAGCACGGGGAGAAGGGAGGTGGCCGGCGGCACGGGGAGAAAGGAGGGGGCCGGCAGCACGGGGAGGAGAGGAGGCGGCTGAGGCGAGCGGGAAGAGGGGGCGGCGGCGTGGGAGAGGATGGAGCGGGGAGGAGACGAGGCGAAGGGGATGCGGGGCTCGGGACGAGAAGGTTTGGCGGCTAGGGTTTGACCCTTTTGGTTGTTCTGCCCTCGAGCATGGGGCGCGGGCGGAGCGGATTGGCGAATCCCTCGCGAACATGGGAAAGGCACACCCAGCCAATGAACGCACGAGACGAGCCCACCCGTCATTGGCCAGTAAAAATGACTGCGAGGTAAAAATTGAATTTGACCACGAAGTGAAGATCAGACAGCCCAAATGCGCCTGATGGCCGATCCAATGGTCAGAAGTGGACCAAATCGAGGGAGCATCATGGAGCCAAGTTGGCTAGCATCCTTATAGGTTAGAATACTTTTGTACAGTAGTAGTATCAATGAATTGCGCCATGAAGCAAAACTAACAAGATGAAATTAAAGAAAAAAGATGGTACATATAAAGAGCGCTCGTCGCCAAATTATGCATACATGAGTATTAAAAAAGCTAGTACGTGCTTAGATGGGGTGCTAAAGTCTATTAAAGAAATTAGCATACCTATTTAATTCTTTGACAACTAAACTCCTTCATGCTTTGGGTAAACTTCTCTCATTTAAGTTTTTTTTTAGAATTACATATCTCATTTAAGTGTTTTTGCGTATGTGGCATGCTTAGAGCGTGGTTAATAGTATAGCCAACTGTTGGCAATATGATGTTGGTCATATATGTTGTACGTATATAATGTGAAGAAGTGAGTGGTAGTACTACCAACTACAAGATGAACTGTAAGAAATACTAGTATGTACGTACTGAAGAGTTAAAGTAACGAGAAGGAACATAACATTGTTCTACTGGGGGCTCAGCACAACACACCCCTCAAATAAAACTAAGCACCCTGAAATTAAACTAAGCAACTAATCCGGTAGACACTGCATTAGAACCACCATGAGCAACGGCACTGCCACCTTACTCGGACTCCTCGTCCACGTGCTCGACTTCGTCCTTGTTCCTCTTCCTCTTGGCCGATACTTCTTTGCTTGAACCACACACTTGGCTCTCGCTCTTCATCCAACCCTTGTAGACATTGAAACAAAGGTAGGCATCCATTGCAGCGTACTGGATGTGGTCTCTATCTAGTACATTCCACAGCCATGTAAGATGAAACTCGGGCGGAGGTTTCGTCAGTTTACCGTACGAAGGATCAACCATGGATCCTGCCAGGGTCAGCATTGAAGGCTGACGGGAGGGCACCAGCCCATTCTTCTGGAGGTCGAAGGGCTGGCCTACAACGAGGCCCATCCGACTCAGGACTCTTCTGTCATTCGTAAAGTCTACAGTAACGAATTTGACTTTGCCGCCCGCGAGGAAGTTCTTAAAATCCTCGCACTCAACGTCGGCATGGCATATGTGGTATACCAAGCACAAGTTATGCACGCAAACCTGGATCACGGCAGGCTTCTTCCTCTCTTCCTCCTTTAGATTCTTCTCTTTTCCCACGACTGTGGTGTACTCAACATCTAGCCCAGCGACCCACTCATCACCATTTGACTTTTCGAACATGCGTCTGAAGCGAGCAAGGCATCCTTTCACCGTCGCGGAAGAACGGGTGTAGATGACGTCGAACTCATCGCCGGTGATGGTTCTAACCTTGTACTCACCGCCGATCATGGAGATTTGGGACGCCATGGATTTGGGAGGAGGGTTAGGATTAGTGGAACCGATGTAATGTGAAAGGACGGGACGACTAGGAGCGAACTGCCGTAATGTTAAAGGACGGTCGGGGACGAGTAGGAGCGAACTGCTAGCGGTTTTCCGATTGTAAAAATGCTTGAGTGGGTCGTGCGAACGAAATGGTGTGGCTTGCCCGGTGGCTAAATGGATTCATGCACAGTATTATGGGGGCCCAATTAGATGTCATGTCTACTAGATACCCAATTAAATGGCTTCATGCATCTGCGTGTTCGCACGTCAAGCGTCGGGAAAATTACAGGTGATACGAAGCTTGCCATGCTCCCATGATACGGGCTTCCAAGAGCCCTTGGATCTGAGATCGAACGGTTGCATGGCGTGATTCTAGACCTATGGGTGAATATCCAATCCTGGTGGGTTATTCTGCAAATTTTTAGCAACTTAGCATGTGACCGTTCGATCTCAGATCCAAGGGCTGTCAGCAGCCCGTATCATGGTCGCGCCTACCACAACCATCGCCTCGCTCGCGCGGTCGCGCCCTTGGAGATTTCAGACGGCTATAAATGAGCATTTTTTCCCTACTTCGCATGCATGAAACTACTTCCTCCGTCCAGGTGCGTTAGGCTATCTGATGTTGGTATGTCATACATAGTCATCACTTAGTCACTCATACAACAAGGTTAGCTATAAGGTTGGCTATAAGAGTATTTTTTTACTTCTCTCTATCTCTTTCTTCGTAGTATTTACTGCATTTGCCAAGGAGTAAGGAGTACTAGTACTTGGCACTTGTATACCATGGAGGTGGTCAGGAATCGGGAGACTCACGCCGGTCGTAGCACCGCAATAATAATGATAATGGCAAGTCAAATCATAGGGCCCCACCTGTCCAGCAGTAACGAGCCGTCAAATCACACAGCCCTACGTTTGCAGCAGCCTACTCCCTCATCTTCTCGCCTCTCTGTCGAACCGACTAGGCAGAACTGCCCTGTCTGTGCAACAAACCCTGGGTCTGTTGCCCAGACTGTGCACAAGCACGGGGATGAGATTGAAGCACCAACCCAAGTCGGAATACAAGGGACTAAGAGGTTCAAAGGACTAACATGCAGATCAGAGGGACCAAGATCAAACCAAAGAAGCAAGACACCATCAGGAGAAGGGCCTCCTTTGCCGGGCAGGCGAGCTCGGGAAGGGGCGAGGCCACCCCCGGAAGACGACATCCAAGACGTCCCGGCAGGGCCTGCCGGGACACACGGAGGCAAAACCACCTCACCAACTACTCCACCACGACCCACGTCGTCAATCAGTGTGGTGTCGAACCGCGGAGTGACTAAGTGGCAGTCATTCACCACATGGCAGCCTCTCCCTACAGGAAACACCTGCAGATAACACCCGTCCTACGACGTGTCCAGCGAGCAGGCGTGGAGCTGGCGAGATAGCCCGGCAAACCTTGTCGGGCAACCAACGATGTGACGTTGAGCGGTGCATTTAATGCGCCCTGTCAGCCCGTAGTGTTAGGTATGATAGCACTGTTTGCTATCTTATCAGTGCATAATGACTGTTTTTGCCATTGTGGTGGCCCCTTAATCTATAAAAGGAGGCCCATGGCAACCGTAGAGAGGGTTAGAAGGTTGGATAACTCAGACCCCCATACGGGCGTAGCCACTGCCGCCCTGAGGCAACCCTTGCCTGGCAAGTGTACTACGCTCCACCACCACCTTTCCACCATCAATCCACCAAAGCATGAGTAGGGTTTTACGCCTCACGGCGGCCCAAACCTGGGTAAAAATGACTGTGTGATCTCTGTCGTGCTGCCACACGCTCGTCTGCTCTTTGTGCAACACGACGCCCCCTGCTGAACCAGCAAGGGGCCTCCTGGTCCCATAGGTGGCCGTGGTTTCCTGCGACATCTTTGGCGTGCCAGGAAGGGGGACCGCTTGCGCGAACCTGAAGGCGTGTGTAGCGCATCACCTTCATCACCATCAGCATCATCGACGACACCATCGACCATGGCGCCCAAGAAGAAACCCGGTTCTTCGGCTCGTCCTTCCACCTCGAAGGCTCCACTGCCCGCGGCCTCTAACGCTGCGGGGGGTGCGGAGACACGCGAGGACGCGGACGCTGCTGGGGATGTGGTCGGAGCAGGCGGCGCCGTCACCACTTCCCCCACGGCCGACGCAGGAGCAGGAGACATCGGAGGAGAGCAGCATCAGCAACATCCCGACGGCCACGCTCCACAAGGTCCGAGTGAAGGGGTTACTCCATCTGTGCCCCTTCCGCCCGCCGACGGGCACAGCCGGAGCAACGGGGCTCGGACCGGGGCGAATCGCCGCCCTCCGACCACTCCCACCACGGGTGCGGGCGCAGTGCGTGCACCTCCCCCGGGACGGGTCGACCAAGCCGCTGCGCCCGACGGAGCCACTGGCCCTCGAGCACCATCGCCGCACCACCCTGCCATCCAGGTGGTCGCCCCGCAGCAACGGGGGCGCAGTGCTGCCGCCACTAGCACCGTCAGGAGCCGAGCGACGGTGCGGTCGACTTCATCATCACCCATGCCAAGTACAGCCTCGGAGGCCATGACGTGGGCTCAGCTGCTGCTGAGGTTTCCGCCAGCAGCCGAGCAAATGGACGAATGGTGTGCCACCATCCAAAGTCTACTCGGTTTCGCCGAAGCTGGGGGCTCATGGCGAGCTGGCCCGCCACGGCCGCCCCAAGCGATAGCAACGGCTCATGCTGCTGACCATACAGAAGGGGCCGTCCCCACGGTGCAGTCCCCACCACGGCAGCCAGCGCGAGCGCAACAGAATCAAGACCCCGACGATGTCTCGATGGCCTCTTCTGACCCTCAAGCGCGTCCAGGCCAACGACGAGCCCCGGAGGATAGGCGGAGAGGAGACACGCGCGCCGTTGTCGAGCAATGCCGGGACGACCTTCGCCGGACCAATGGGTGCGACGGCCCCGGCGTCGACGAGCCCGCGCTCGGTATTGGCGGGTGCCTACCTTTCGAGGTTGGCTGCCCTGCCTTTACACGTGAGCTGCGGCAAGTCTGTTGGCCGTCCGTTCGCACGTTCAAGCCAGAGATACTTGAGAAGTACGATGGGAAGCTGAACCCGGCAGAGTTCCTGAGCATCTACACCATCGCTGTTCAAGCTGCCGGGGGAAGAGATGAGAAGGTGTTCGCCAACTACTTTCCTTTGGTCCTCAAGTCCAATGTGAGGTCTTGGCTGATGCACCTGCCGGAGAACTCCATTTCGTCATGGGCAGACCTGTGCCATGAGTTCATCGGTGCCTTCACCGGTGGCCACCAAGAGCCGGGCCGACCCAGCGACTTGCAACTTCTCCAACAGAAGGAAGGAGAGACCCTTCGTAAGTATTTACAGAGATTCAGCAAAGTTCATAGAAATATCCCAAATATCCATCCGGCAGCCGTGATAGCCGCCTTCCAGTCCAATGTGTGCAACTGCCGGATTCGTTCCAAGATGAACGTGCGGTTGCCCAAGACTGTGAAGGAGCTCTACACGTTGGTGGATAAGTGTGCTTGGATGGAGGAGGGAAGAAAGTTGCCCGGAGAGGAAGATTGCACCAATATTAATTCAGAGGATGAGGATGAATCAACCAGTCAGAAGAAGAGCAAGAAGCGCAGTAAGAAGCGAAGGGATAAGACAGTAATGACTGTTGAAGGATCGGGTACGCCTAGTACCGGCAGGAAGGCCAAAGCCGAGGCCCCCGACAAGGAAGCTGCCGTGTGCTCTGACTGCCGGGAAGCCGCTGCTGCCGAGAAAGCCAGGAAAAGTGATGGGTTGTATTGCAAGATTCATCAGACCAAGGGCCACGACCTTCAAGAGTGTTATCAGGTTGAGCAGCTTGTCAAAAGATAGAAAGCAGAGTATGAGAAGCGTGACAAGGAAAAGGGTCAGAATGTTGCTGGCGGCAAGGGCCGAGGTGGTGATGTAAATTGCCCCGGCAAACCCTTTCAGAACCAAGGAAAACCCGCCAGAGGACGAGAGAAGGAAGCCTGTGGTGATGAGAGTGATGGAGGGGATGAAGAGGAAACCAGTGAGCAAGAGTTTCAGAAGGCCATCGACGCCCTGTGCATTGACGGGGGAGCATCTCTGCACACCTCTCACCGGCAACTCAAGTGGTGGCGCGAGAAGTCAATGCCGTGGAGCCAGCACCCGAGGCCTGGAAGCCGCTCAAGTGGTCCCATACGCCCATTGTCTTTGACGAGGAGGATCATCCTAGCTGTACCACTGTGGTAGGGTGTTTGCCATTGTTGGTCTCCCCATAAATCCGCAACCTCAAGGTCACGAAGATGTTGGTGGACGGCGGGGCCGGGTTGAATCTGATTTCCCCAGCAGTTATCAGCAAGCTTCAGATAACAGAGGAAGAGCTGGAGGTTACCGGCACGTTTCAAGGAGTTAATCCCGGCAGGAGCCATCCTAAGGGAAAGATCATGTTGCCGGTAACGTTTGGGGGAGAACTGAACTACCGGACTGAGAGGATTGTGTTTGATGTGGTTGATCTCCCCCTGCCATACAATGGGATTCTTGGACGCCCGGCCCTGGCTAAATTCATGGCAGCATCTCACTATGCCTACAACGCCTTGAAGATGCCTGGGCCACTGGGAGTCATCACCATCCCATCAGATGAGAAGGATGCAATCATTTGTGTGGACAAGATGTACCGGGATGCGGTCGCAGCAGAAGCAGCGGCAGCAGCAGCTCTCGCTAAGGAAAGCAAAGGAAAGAAGAGGGATTGCAGGAGCTCCGGCAAAGAGTCCGGGAAGCGTGCCCCCACCGAGTGCACGGCACCCGTTGACGATGTGCCGGAGTGTTCCAATGGCAAGAGATCCAAGGTCGCTGCACCCCAAGTGAAGAAGGTCCCGGCAGGGCTGGCTGGCGTTGATGGTACTTTCACTATCAGCGCCACCCTCGATGACAAATAGGAAATCGCGCTCGTTGCCTTCCTGCGGGCGAATATCGATGTGTTTGCCTGGCAACCATCTGATATCCCCGGTGTTCCCAGGGAGGTAATCAAGCATCACCTTGCTGTCTGCCCACATGCCCGACCTGTCAAGCAGAAAGTTCGGAAGCAGGCCTTGGAGAGGTAGCAGTTCATTGCAGAAGAGATCAAGAGACTAGAGGCAGTTGGATTGGTCAGAGGAGTACTGCATCCCACGTGGTTGGCAAACCCAGTGGTAGTCCGGAAGGCTAACGGGAAGTGGAGGCTTTGCATAGGTTTCATAGATCTCAACAAGGCTTGCCCGAAGGACTCGTTTCCCTTGCCGCGTATCGATCAGATTGTGGATTCCACTTCAGGTTGTGATTTGCTCTCCTTTCTGGATACGTATTCTGGGTATCACCAGATCTTCATGTCCAAGGAAGATGAAGAGAAGACGTCGTTCATCACTCCATGTGATACATACTCTTTTGTCCACATGCCATTCGGATTAAAGAGTGCCGGGTCCACTTTTGCAAGGGCAGTCCAGATTGGTTTTGAGCCACAGTTGCACAGAAACATAGAAGCTTATATGGATGATATTGTAGTCAAGACCAAGGCTAGGGCCACCCTTATTCAAGATTTGGAGGAGACGTTTGCTAATCTGCACAAAATCAATTTGAAGATCAACCCGGAGAAGTGTGTATTTGGTGTTCCCTCCGGCAAGTTGCTTGGGTTCTTTGTATCCCATCGCGGGATCGAAGCCAATCCCGACAAGATCAAGGCTATCGAGCAGATCCAAGCACCACGGACAGTTAAGGATATGAGGTGTATGACAGGATGCGTTGCCGCGCTAAGCAGATTCATCTCCAAATCTGCCGAGCGCGCCCTGCCGTTCTTCAAAATTTTGAAGAAGGCAGGACCCATGAAGTGGACCCCGGAAGCGGATGCAGCTTTGCAAGAGTTGAAGGCCTACTTGTCCTCCATGCCTACCTTGGTCGCTCCCAAACCCCAGGAGCCGTTGCTGCTGTACTTAGCGGCAACCAACCAAGTAGTCAGTGCAGCTTTGGTAGCACAGCGAGAAGTGGATGAAGCAGAGAGTGAGCAGAGACCGGCAGAGTCAGAGAAGGATCAGGACAGCAATGAGCACGGCAACGAGAGCAACCCCAAGGACGCGGCAAGGAAGAAAGTGGTGCAGCGCCCAGTGTACTTTGTCAGCTCCTTATTACAGGGGGCTAGATCGAGGTACTCTGGCGTGCAAAAGTTGATTTTTTGTCTCATCATGGCCTCAAGGAAACTGCGCCACTACTTCCAAGCCCATGAGATCACGGTTGTCACTCGTTTCCCGTTGCAACGGATACTCTGAAACCCTGAGGCTACCGGCAGAATAGTGGAGTGGGCTTTGGAGTTATCCAGTTTTGGTTTGAAGTTTGAAAGCATGTCAACTATTCAGAGCAGGGCATTGGTAGAGTTTATTGAAGAATGGACGCCAACCCCTGATGAGGAAGTGACGGAGACAGCTATCCCCGGCAAGGAATCGCCCCAAGAATGGATTATGTATTTTGATGGTGCTTTTTCCCTACAAGGTGCAGGAGCTGGCGTGCTTCTTGTTGCCCCCTCCGGGGAGCACTTGAGGTACATCGTCCAAATGCATTTTGCCCGGGAAGAAGCAACCAACAATACAGCAGAATATGAAGGGCTCCTTGCCGGGCTCAGGATTGCAGCTGAATTGGGAATTAAGAAGCTGATCATTCAAGGAGATTCACAGCTTGTGGTGAGACAAGTTAACAAGGATTACCAAAGTCCATTGATGGAGGCATACGTCGAGGAAGTGAGGAGATTGGAGGAGCACTTTGACGGATTGCAAACAGAGCACGTACCCCGTGCGGAAAATAGCATAGCTAATCATCTGTCAAAGTGTGCTGCGCAGAAGCTCCCTGTGGAACCAGGGACTTTTGTTCTCCATCTCACTCAGCCCTCCGTATCCCCAGCAACAATGGCCCGGAAAAGGAGAAAGTTGGACTCCGGTAAGCCTCTCCCGGTAGAGCCGTCCGCTCCTGGCAGAGACCCTGCCGGAAACAACTCCTCGCAGTCTGTCAGACCACACCCTCTAGCCGGGCCCATGGACCCCGCGAACGAGGCATGTGCTACTGCAGCAGAGGAGGTGCCGCTAGTCCTCGTTGCCGAGCCCCAGGCTCCAACTTGGGCAAGGCACATTGTCCACTTCCTCCAAACCGGAGAGCTTCCCGGCAACCAAGACGAAACTGAAAAAGTAGCCCAGAGGGCCAGTATGTATCAGTTTGTCGATGACACTCTGTACAGAAGGAGGCCCAATGGTGTGAAATTAAAGTGTGTCTGCCGGGAAGAAGGAAAGGAACTGCTGGCTGAGATACACAAAGGCATGTGTGGCTCCCACATTGGATCAAGGGCACTAGTTGGGAAAGCATTCCGGCAAGGATTCTATTGGCCCACAGCCCTCCAAGATGCGGTCGAGCTAGTCACCAAATGTGAAGCCTGCCAGTTCCATTCCAAGAAAACCCACCTACCTGCCCAAGCTCTTCAAACAATCCCTCTATCATGGCCATTTTCGGTCTGGGGGCTCGATATCCTCGGCCCCTTCCCCTGAGCAATCGGGGGCATTGAATTCTTGTTCGTTGCTATCGACAAGTTTACAAAGTGGCCGAAAGTGACTGCCGTGAGAAAGGTGACTGCTCAGTCAGCTATCAAGTTCTTGAAAGAATTGGTGTGTCGTTTTGGAGTTCCGGCAAGGATCATTACCGACAACGGCACCCAGTTCACGAGCCGCGCCTTCATGCAATATGTTCATGCCCTCGGATGCAAAATCTCATTTGCCTTTGTGGTACACCCCCGGAGCAATGGGCAAGCTGAGAGGGTGAACACTGAAGTGCTACGTGGACTCAAGACGAGAACCTTTGATACGCTGCAGAAACACGGCAGGCGGTGGATTGAGGAGCTGCCGGTAGTTCTCTGGTCCCTCAGAACGACACCAAATCGAGCTACCGGGCAGACTCCCTTCTCCCTGGTCTACGGGGCAAAAGCAGTTATCCCCACGGAACTCATTTACGGGTCGCCTCGAGTGCTTGCCTACGATGAAGTAGCGCAAGATCAGCACCGGCGTGACGATGCTGTGCTACTCGAGGAGAACCATCTCCGGGTTGCTATGCGTGCTGCACGCTATCAGCAAGCCGTGCGTTGCTATCATAGCCGCAGGGTTCACGCCCGGTGTTTTGGGGAAAGTGACCTTGTCCTTAGGCGCGTTCAGTCCGCCAAGGGTACAAACAAGTTGTCACCGAAGTGGGAAGGCCCTTACCGGGTAGTACGAGTCACCAGACCTGGCGCAGTCCGTCTGGAGACTGGAGATGGCATTCAGTTGCAAAACTCATGGAATATTGAGCATCTCCAGAAGTTCTACCCGTAAGGCGCGGCTGTCGGGCCCTGCCCGGCAGCCACCCTTTTGTACAGGCCTTGCCTCAGCTGCATGTAACCCCTTGTATAAAGCCAGGGCGATGACCCTGTGCAAGAGAAAATAAAGAAGTGCTGTGGGGGGCCCCCGACCAAGATTGCATGCATGCATGAGCATTCCAAGATCACTGCATAAGCATTTCATGAGCATTTGCATGTGCATATAGATAGGATCGCATCCTGCATTCATTCTCATCTGCATGAAGCTGCAGGTTCCTGCCGTGAACTTGGCTTTGACAAGGAGTTGAGAAGATTGCCCGGCACTGCGATCCCCGGCAAGCCAAACAGATAAGTTCTACCTCCTGTCCATTAGTGTTCGGTAAGTTATAACTTGAGCATAAGAAAACCCCGCCACTCTTTTGAGACTTAGGTGCTCCCATCCCTGACTCGAACGTTGCTTCGGACAGGATGGTCGTAGTGGCCTTTGGTAAAAATAAGTTGGCGGGGGGCTGGCCCCTTTGCTTGTTGCCCAGTAGACACAGCTCTCCGGCAGACAGAAAAGGTGCCGGCAGGATAGCCTGCCGGGGAAAACTCATTTATTTACACTAAAGAGGCATCTCGCCTCTGCATGGACATACACATGCACGGGTTCCCGACAAGGTTCATCTTTTTCATTAATATGCTGATACAAGTACAAGCATTACAGAACACAAACATGGACTCGAGAGATTACATTATTTGAATTAAAATTTGGCAAGTGCCTGCAGATTTAAGATTGAAAAAAGATAAGTGCCTCGTAATGCCTTTGCCCCTGTCCATCTCCTACAGGAAGAGGTCGAAGAGGCCGGAGACGGGCGCAGCTGGGGTTCGGCGCCTCCCCAGGATTAGGACGGCACCGCTCCCCAGCTAGGAGGAAGAAACCGGAGGGCAGGCGTGGATGGTGACGCTGCCGAAGGACCATATGGGGGACGCGGAGTCACCGGCAAACATGACTCGTCAGAGCGGTCGTCCCCGCTCTTGACGCGGCCGTCTGCATCACTACCACCCGAAGACCTCGACACGGCCGTCGCGTCGGGCACCGTGCTCTCTGGGTCTTCCCACAGAGAGCATGGTCGTCCCCAGGAGCCCTGGCGTTGGAAGTCACTGCACGTCCCGGGGACGTATGTGAAAGCAAGGAGCCCTCCCGCACGACAAAAGGACGGCGCCCAGGAGAAGCCAGATTCGCCTCTGCTAGCGGCGAATCTCATCCGTGACTCCTCCTCAGCGTCGCGAAGGGAAGAAGAATGGGGAGCGATCGACTACCATGCGCCATGCCCGCCTCGAGCCTCGACATGGTGTCATTCGTGTCCTCTCCCACTGAAATCAAGGCCACGGGCGGCCCGGCGGTGAGCACGCCGGAGTTGCCACCCCCGGCGTCGTCGCCGCGCCGCCCGAGTTCCCCTTTCAGACCCAGGAAAGGCTTCGAGATGGAGCCCGGGGCGCGGCCCCAGGCTCTTTTTCCGAACATAACCAGCAGAGGCAGACATCGGAGGGAAAGAAGAATGCGAGGGTGGGTGACTTCGCCCTCCTCCACCCCTCCATTTTATAGGCGGATCGGGGAGGGGAGCCGCTCCCTCAATAGGCGGCCACCGTCCTCATCCGCCAACTCAAGACGACCGGGCCCTCGCATTGACACTCTCCCACGCCATGCGCCTCCGTTACCTACCCCGCGCGATGCATGCAGCATACGTGGCTAAGGATAAGGGCATGGTGGGAAGAGTGAATTGGCGGTTTCTCCCCCATGCGTTAAAGTCATTCACGGGCCATCACTGGAGCGGCCCCACCACCATTGGCCTTACACGACGCGCGGGAAAACCGGAAACTGGCCCGGAATCAAGGCTAATGAAGAAGCAAAGAAGACCTCAAGAGACCAGCCTCTTCAACGACCCCGCCTGTGCACTTATTAGGCCCTACCCCGACGACGCTCGACAGCGCGTTCGGGGCAGGCCCGGGGGCTTCTGTCGGTGCAACAAACCCTGGGTCCGTTGCCTAGACTGTGCACAGGCACGGGGACGAGATTGAAGCACCAACCCAAGTCGGAATACAAGGGACTAAGAGGTTCAAAGGACTAACATGCAGATCAGAGGGACCAAGATCAAACCAAAGAAGCAAGACACCATCAGGAGAAGGGCCTCCTTTGCCGGGCAGGCGATCTCGGCAAGGGGCGAGGCCACCCCCGGAAGATGACGTCCAAGACATCCCGGCAGGGCCTGCCGGGACACACAGAGGCAAAACCACCTCACCAACTACTCCACCACGACCCACGTCGTCAATCAGTGCGGTGTCGAACCGCGGAGTGACTAAGTGGTAGCCATTCACCACATGGCAGCCTCTCCCTACAGGAAACACCTACAGATGACACCCGTCCTACGACGTGTCCAGCAAGCAGGCGTGGAGCTAGCGAGATAGCCCGGCAAGCCTTGCTGGGCAACCAACGATGTGACGTTGAGCGGTGCATTTAATGCGCCCTATCAGCCCGCAGAGTTAGGTATGATAGCGCTGTTTGCTATCTTATCAGTGCATAATGACTATTTTTGCCATTGTGGTGACCCCCTAATCTATAAAAGGAGGCCCATGGCAACCGTAGAGAGGGTTAGAAGGTTGGATAACTCAGACCCCCATACGCGCGTAGCCACTGTCGCCCTGAGGCAACCCTTGCCGGGCAAGTGTACTACGCTCCACCACCACCTTTCCACCATCAATCCACCAAAGCAGGAGTAGGGTTTTACGCCTCACGGCGGCCCGAACCTGGGTAAAAATGCATGTGTGATCTCTGCCGTGCTGCCACACGCTCGTCTGCTCTTTGTGCAACGCGACGCCCCCCTGCCGAACCAGCAAGGGGCCTCCTGGTCCCATAGGTGGCCGTGGTTTCCCGCGACATGCCCCGCCTACCATGCGGGAAAAGCCCCGCCCTCGACTTTTAAATATAATTTTGTATCCATGGATTGCACCATGGAGCAAAGCCTCAAGAAAACGGCGGTACACATGTATACAGCATGCCCGTCGCGTTCGCGTCGCACCCTAGATGGTCGGTCGGTCTGGCACGCCGCTCTCTGAATGGAACGCGCGTCATATTGCGTTTGCACACACATGTGGGACCGCAATTGAGAACCGACCATAGGCACACTCCCTCGTCCCCGCAAGTCGGCTGAGTTAATAGAAGAGAGGAGCAGTGTTGTAAACACGTCGGTGCCTGGACGATCCCTGCACGACACGGGAGATCAGTTCGTCCATGCATGTGACCAGACTCCAGCAGACGACTGGATTGGCTATCATCTACATATCGTGTAGGCTGTGTTGTACAGGGCTGTAGTTCTTATGAGAAATCTAAAAAAAGGTTTCTTGTCATCTCGCAATATTAGGTGTCATGTGCTTCGGATCACTGCGAGGGTTAAACAGCGACAACTGCATTCCTCCAAGGCGCTGGTCATTAGGGGCACATGCACGAAGACTACTTGGTTGCCATCTAGGTCAAGCCGGCTATGTTAATTAGGACATCTATCGATTGATCCCTTTTCTACGAGTTTGTCTTTAATTTGAGCTTTGATCCTCGTCTAGTTTGTCCGTCGGGATTCATGTTGTCTCCTTGGGGCAGTGAGCTTATGGTTTCTTGTCATGTGGCAATTTTTCGTGTTACGTATATGTTAATCCGGTGCTTCAGATCAAACTGACGACAACTGCGCCTCCGGGGCACGTGCATGAAGACTTCTCGACAGTCATTGATGAGGTCAAGCCGGCTCCGGTAGATAAAAGAAAACTACTCCACTATATAGGCAGGAGCCTCCGCGCTTGCTTGCTAGTGTTGCTCTCTTCACACTCTCGTCCTCTCCAGATCTAAACACGACAGCGGTGGCCACACCCTCTCTCTGCTCACCGCTGGTCATAGATCCGGCCGGATCCCCTCCGCCGGTGAAGGTGAGAAGGTGCAATGTTCACGCGATCGTCCTCAGCGACGGCTCTTACCCACTGCCGACGCGTCCCGATCAGCGTGCCTTGCCGTTCTCTCCCATGCAGCGCCGGCTAGGGAGGGCCTCCGCCCCCTTCTTCCTCGCTGCCGTAGTGTGGGCAGATGTAACACCCTGGTTTCCGCTCCCTGTTTTTTTCCTTCGCAGGATTTGACTCCCGTCTTTTTTTCTCGGTGTTATCGGATTTCTTTAGCTCTTGGGAATATGAAGATGGTCATACAGCCTTGCCTTTCCTATCCAGCCAGAGATTCTGTTCAGATCAACCTTGCCACCCAAGATCTATTCTCAGGATTTTGCCGCCACCCTACCTTCCGAGTTGCCGGAAGGGAAACCCTAATTCTTCCCGTTACAAAGGAACTCCAATTTCCTTTGATCTGTTGCCTCCCAAACTTCTCCCAATCATCATCCTTCATCTATAAACCCTGGATATGCAAAAATATTGCCAAGTCATTTGCAATATTTTTCATTTATAATTAATTCCTTTTTCTGCCAGTTAAAGGAATTAAATCCAGGAATATATCTATCCATCTTCAAAGTTCATGAAAACTTGTGGAGATATTCTTTGTGATCATATTGAGCTCCTATAAAAATATTGGCCATAATTAGATAAGGGAAATTGTCTTTTCCTATTTAATGCCAATATTGCATTTTGGGCACTTTCTAAAGGAACTACCATTTTGGTAGCCAGGAAAAATCCCAAATAAATTGTGGAGCTTCTCCTATCCATATCTTCACCATTTCCATCAAGAACCCAAGTTCTACCCATTAAATTTTGAGCACAACACCAATTTGCAAATTCTGTCCAGTTGGGCAAATTGCAAAGGAAGTGCTTGAACCCTTGATCTATTTGAGCTGAAATTTTTCATGGTGGTTATCATTGATAAATCACTCATGGAAACCAAAAACCAGCTCAATCCATCTATCCATTTGTCCCCAGCAATTTTCCTAAGTTTCTGTCCATTTGGAACCTCTGTGAAGGAAGTACCATTTTGGTGCACCCAAATGAGCTGAAACTTTTCCAGTATCTTCATATCATCAAATAATTGGTCTCCACCAAATTTTAGCTATTCTCATCTAGCCAATTTTGCCCAGCACTCTCTTTTGCATTTCTGGCCAGTTTGCCAAGTTGCAAAGGAAGCGCCATATAGATTAATCCATTTGACCTGAAACTTTGCTACATCATTCACCTTAGTGGATCACTTCTGTATGCCAAAAACCAGCTCATCACCCCAAGCCAATCTTCTCTGGTACACTACAAACACTTTCTATCCAGAAACTGTTCTAGATCACCTCGACCCCTCAAGAGCTTGTTGTTCCTGTGTGATGGGTCATTTCATCTATTTGAGGGGGGATGAACATGGCAGACATGATTTGAGCTATTAATAGTGCCTAGTCCACGTGGTGCCGGTGGTGACCGCGTGAGACCTAGCCAAAACAGGGCTCTGCTCAGTCTCCGGTCGATTCCCTTCCTTGTGCTCTCGCTGTCGCCTTCTGCCGACGTTTGTGGTGACGTACGGTTTCCCCTCCGTCCCCAACTGGCCTTGGAGCCGCGCTCGTTGGCCGGGTGTGCCGACAGCGGGTGCTCCGCTCGGGCACCGCCACGGCATCGCCATCTCGAAGCCTCGGCCGTCGTCCAGCTCCTTCCCGAGCCCTCCTCGAAGCCCCTGCCCTCTCCGCGAAGCCTCCTGACACCTCATACGGCCAGCCACGCCACCCCCATGCTCCAGTGCGTGGATAAGCTCGCCGCCGCGGCCGAGCTTATCCGGCAAGCTTGCCCGGCTATATAAGCAGCGCCCGAGCCCCTCCCGAGCACCACAACACTCACACCACTCCCCTCTCCCTCCCTGGTAGCTTCAGGCCCGAGCCTCGAGCTCCTCTGTCCGAATGGAGCTCCACATGGCCCCCATGGCCGCCGCCCCTCCTCTGCTAAATTCGCCTAGTGCGAGCCCCCTCTCTTCCCCCTGACCACACCACCGCCCTGCCCTCTCCTCCGCGAGCCTCCGCAACCCCTCGCCTTGTCCTCCGATGGCTGGTAGCCGCCGTGCCCTTCGGCACCTGAGCCGCCATCCGCCATGGCCGGGGGCGCCCGTGCTCCGGTCCTCCCCAAGCTCCACCACCTACGGGGATGGATGCGGCCCGTCGTGTAGGTCATCCTGGTAGGCGGAGCGCCACCAGAGGAGGCCCGTGTCGCCGGCGGTCGCTGTCGGGGCCGGCCCCTGCCTCGGCCAGGCAGGAGACGGCGCGGGGAAGACGACCCCGAGCCCCTGCCCATGGGCCCCGCGCGGCAATGACACAGCAAGGTCAACCCCGGGCCCGCCCACTGTTAAGTGGAAACGTATTTATAGGAATAAGCTTTCCAGCTGCATAGGCGTATTTCTGTTAAACTGCGGCCCAGAATACATTTTCCTTTTCAGAAAACGTAATCTGCCCAGTGCGCCTTCGGTTTTAGCCACCAGGGGCTTGTGTGTGAATAACTTTTTGCAGATTGGTCCCTGGACTTCAAACGGCTATAACTTTTTAACCGAGGTTCTGATTCAGGTGAATCCAACGCCCACGTCTTCGTCTTGTTGAGCCCGTTCTGATGTAATCATTTTCATAATGTTTCACACTATGAAAATGACCATTTTGCCCTTGCCTCTAAACAGCCTCCTCCGAGAGAGAACCACTCTGGCGATCCTTTCCGTGGCTTCACCGCACTTCTTCCCGGAGTAATTCTTCGACCCCAGGCAAGCCGACCATCTGATATATGCCCTAAAGCATTGCTCTATGACATTTCTTGCATGTTTAAATTCATATGCTTATGCTTGTGTGCGTAGTAGTGAGCTGTACGGGACACTACTGAACCCTTGCTTGCACTTTCTTCGATGAAGGCACCACGCCTGTGTCTGAGCTGTTTTCGGCCGTCCGGGGTGGATGCCGACTTTATATTTCTCTTGCCAGCAACTGGCCCGTGTTCTGAGCTGCTTTTCGGCCATCTCGGATAGTTGTTGAATTTCTTTCCGTAGTAGTGACCCTATGCTCTGAGCTGTTTTTCGGCCGTCTTAGGGAGCTGGTACATTCTTCTTATCAACACCGTCTCATGCTCTGAGTTGCTTTTCAGCCGTCTTGAGCCGGGGTTGAGTTATTCCGGTAATGTCCCAGATCTGAGTTGTAAAGACCGTTCTGGTGGCTACTGGTTTCTTTGCCGGTTTCATGCAAGCGTTCCGATGGTCGTAACTTACAGCTCAAACTTATAAAGTGATAACTTGTCATTTAAATCTTGTTTCACTAAGGACCTGTCGTGATATCATATGGAGATAGGTTGTTATGATCATGCATAGCTACTACCATCTCAAGTTATTGTGATAAACAACCATGCTGGTTAATTAATGGCTAAAACTAAACCTAGTCGGTTGATCTTGAGTCACCTGTCCGGGCTTATTCGTGCAACCACATTTGCCGGTATGGGACGGCCTTGACTTGGTCTGATCGCGTGCTCTTTCACCGATACCTCCATCTAGGGAGGGTTATGCGTGCGTGCTACCCTGATCAGGTAGACGGTGATAACCCTGTGAGCCTAGTTGGTTGTTTGCGCGCGGTCCCCGTTTGGGACAGTTTAGTTTGGCCACGATGGTGGTAGGTGTCACAAGGTGACACAGGGGCCATCCAGGGCTTGACTCCAGGGGAGGATGATTGCCAGTGGTACGATGGGAGAGTCACGGGTTAGGCAGGTTTCGTTGGAGCAACGCTGGTCCACCCGAATGGGATCACGAGGTCAGGTGCTCCATGGTGTGGGTAAAGTGCGCAACCTCTGCAGAGTGTAAAATCTATTCGAATAGCCGCATCCACGGTATTGGACAGCCCGTCCAGACCTCACTAGGTGATCAACCATAATGATGATAATAATGGTGGAAGAACCTGTCCTGCATAGACATCAGATGTTGTCAGGAGTATGGTATGTTAGCCATGGGATGGCTATGGAAGAGATGGTCAGATGATCGAAAGACTTGGATTGGACTTGAATCAGTGTTAGATTGGATCATGAGAATGTTCGGAGTATGGATTAAATACTTAATATGCTTTACTTTACTGTACTTTACTTCAGTAGTTATCTTGCTAGATAACCCTGTTATGTCATGATGATCAATGCTGCTAGATGTTTAATCATGCTAGATAATCTTGCTACGACATGATAATTAATAATGCTAGCTAGGTATGCTATGCCATGATAATTAATGTTTCTCTAATAACAAATACATGCTTGAATGCCATGGATTGCATTGCTTGGTATATATGTTAGTTTAGTTTGCTTGCGAGTACATTCAAAAGTACTCAGCGGCCTTCAATGTGGCCAGGTTCACGTAAGGATCCGTCGTCGAGGAGCCGGAGCGTTCGTGGGCTAGGAGGGTAACCCAGTCAGATCCCTGTGGATTGGAGCCGCACCAAGACCATGCTGCCTTAGATAGAGCTTTTCCGCTACCATCCCTTTGTAACATATCATGTAAGACTTATATACCCATTAATAGAAATGCCAGTGTTCATGATACTTGTTGTAAACGCGCATGCCAGAGTGATTTCCTGGGCTGGTATGCGTGGCCACCATCTGGCTACAGTGGTACTCAGGCGGGGCGCCACAGCAGATCCGGCCTCCCGCCGCCCACCTGGCGACATCCCGGTGACCCTCAGGTATAACTTCCTTCGAAACTGGCCTTGCTCTACTGCCCCAGCTCCTGACATCGCTGCATTTGTATCTTTTACTATTTCTCAGACCCCCTGATAGATAGGATCGATCGGCTTTTCGAAAGCCACCTATATTTTTACTGTTAAGAGGTAAAACTACTTCATGCAGTCGAATCTAGTACTACTTGGTTCAAACAGGGAAGAAAAGGGGGTGGGGAGTGGGGGAAGATTTGTTACCTGAATCTAGGACTTGGTCGAAAGAGGAAATAATGGGGGCGAAAAGTAGCAGAGACTGGCTATCCAACTGGTCTCTTGGTCTAATAGGGAAATAAAGGGAAACGCAGTACAAACTCAATATAAACCGATCTATTGGTTGAAAAAGGAAAGAAAGTGGGGACTGGGGGACAAGTCAATAAAGTATGTCCAGCACTAGATTTGCTAGCCTCACACAGTATAAGGTAGCTATACCAAACAAAAATGGGACCAACCCAGACAGTGGCGGAGCCAGGAATTTCTTGCTTGGTATTCATTTGTGCAATTTTATAGCAATATGACAACAAATATGCAGCTAGCTAGCAGCAGTATACCAATGGATCAGCAATTCTTTGGTATTCCATGGACCCAGATATCCTGTTCTGATGTTTGTTGCCCCAAGCCCCTCTTATGTAATGCCACTGGTAAAATGTAGTAGTCCCACTGTTAAAAGTAAGGACACGTTAAACCAATGTTGTTTTCAATGTAATGCCTCCAGTAATATGAATCAATAGCACTGTTTTTCATGTCCTGCTAAATTTCCCATTAAGATAAGTTGCTTCTTTTCGTTAGAAATGCAACTGTCCTGGTCCGCCTACTCTCCCGTGCCCAAATACCAACTCTTTAGTAGCTGTTAATGTAATGTTGCTGGTAAAATGAAGCAATGGCACCATTAAAGTAATGTCATACTTAACGGTTGTCATAGTTAATCCTAATGCCCACACTAATATCTAGCAATGATGCTGCTTTAGAAATTGCTACTGTCCTTGTAGGATCGCCATTCAGATAAGGAACATGCTTCTTTTCATTTGATGTATGTTTCATCACTTGTTAGTCACCCTCCTTTCCACCTTTTTGTGCAAACAGAGATATACATTTCACGCTTGATCTTAGTTGAATTGCACAAATGATATCCAAATTATAGTTGAACATTCCATGAGCTTCACGACCAACCTTGATGTTGCTCAATTTTATTGCAACTAATGAAGAAGAAGCTGCTAGCTCATGGGACATTGCTTCATTTTAGGTGAACTGCACAAAAAGGTCCCATGAATTGAATCATCCATGTTGGTGACTGGTGTCATCCCTTCTACGATGGCGTTGACTGCAGATATGGTTCCCATCGCGAGGTATGTTCCTTTTTGGTCTGACCGTTTGCCAAAGATCCTGCATGTTGACTCTGCTCTTGTGCTATTGTTTTGGCACTGCCATGATAAAGCAGTAATGTTATTATTTTGCACCTTAATCTAGTGGCACTATTAATTTGAGGCAATGTTTTAGCACCGCTAGTGCCACTGATTTTTTTATATATCGAAAGAGGGGGTTTCCTCCGATTTCATTAAAGAAACCCAACCATAGAGAACCATTATCCGACAACATCTCAGTGTAAACGGGCAGTTATGCAACTACTACTAGAACATACTGAGTACTAGCAGGAGACAAGTTCACCACATAAGCTAGGCAGGTAGGGAGACGCATCACCAGCTCGACCAAGTTTGGATTACAATCCAAATGCTACCACAGAAACATCAGGGGGAAGATAGGGGCTGAAAGAGCCAGCTTCAGCATCCCAGTCTAAGCACCCCCGGCCTCCATCCTTGCGACGCACGGTACACCTCGCTTGCCACCTTCTCGAACCTAGTGCCACTGATAAAATGAAGTAATAATACAGTTAAAATAGACCGAGTGTCCTCTCTATCATTTCATTTCCAATGTAGATAAAGAAAGTGCTTCTCTTTGTTAGTATATGTTTCATCAACTAGTCCCATTGTTAATGTTTAAGTGTTTCTGCAAACTGGGGTACTTAATTTTAGTTGATCTACACAAAAATAGAGGTTGGAGTGTCTCAAGGCCCCTCCTTGTACTACTGTGATACTATCGCAGTATTTTCCCATTAAGAAAATGAAGTTTCTTCTATTTATTAGTGTATGTTTCATCAACTAGTGCCACTATAATGCAATCACGCTTTTTCATTATCTATGCAAACAGGGTTATTGAGCTGCATTTTGGTGGAACTGCACAAATGTATGGATGGAACCGGCATATATGCAGAGTGTGAGGTGCCAAGTAAAAATTACCGACACCAACCATGCTCCATCTAAGCATTGGCATCCACCACCAGTGGGATGGGTGGCGCTCTCTGTGGACGGATCTTTCTCGGCAGCAAATCCTCTAATCAAATACTAGTAGCTTATATTGGCACTTTTCTAGGGAGTACTCTTTTCTGAAAGAAGCATCAATCTATTTTTCTTTATTTGTACACAGTGTCACAACTTTGTTTTTGGTCCAGAGCTATTTTTAGGGTGATTGGCGTAGTAGTCGGAGACTGATTGTAAGCATGATTTTCATTAGCCGTCACACTAATTGTAAGCATGAGCAAATGGAAGATTAGGTTAGTGCGAAGCTTACCTTAAGCCCTACCGCTGCCGTTGAAATGAGGCGAGTGGCGAGGGAACCATGGAGAACGGCGGGGAAGCGACATCGCGCCATCCGGCCTCCTCTTGCGGTGGGAGAACAAATACTCCTGTGGCTTCGGTTGGCACTACACCCTCACAAACGGCACACCGTACTCGATCGATTCGTTATCCTCTGGATGCTCGACCTTTGACCTGTACGCCCACCACCTCCGCCTGACTTTCGCGTCGGGCGAATCTGTCTGCTCCATCGCCCAGAGGAGATACTCGATGAACTCGAAGGACTGTGGCGTGACTGCGGCCGGGGAGTACATCGCCGCCCTCATCGCCGCCGTCTCGCTCTTTCGCATACATTGCCACATGGCCCTCACCGTCCTCGAAATCTCCCACTCATTGTCAAACCAAGTAAGGATCTCCTTCAACCTGGCTAACTTCACCTGTTCGCCACCGGCGATCTGCCCGATTCGCTGCTGCATCCTCTCCATAGATGTCCTTCTGAGAGGTCCGGTGCTAGCTTTGGAAGATGGGAGGAGAGACGATGGTCTTGCAATGGAGAAGAGGGAGAGGTGAGATGGTGGTTTTGCAATGGAGAAGATGGAGAGGAGAGGGGGTGGTTTTGCAATGGAGAAGAGGGAGAGGAGCGTGCGGCAGCGATTTAGGATTGGACGAGAGGTCCGGCGCGCTGTGACTAGATCAAAATCAAAATCAATTTACCCTTCAATTAACAAAGTGACCCCACATTAACTAGTCTCCCTTGTATTCTGGGTCATATTTGACCATGATTTTCACAAATAAAATATATGTTATACATTGAAAAAATAATATAATTTGAAAGTACATTCAGATACGAACCAAACGATACAATTTTTGATGACATGCATTCACATTTTGCTTGTCAAATATAGTACGTGGTCAAACTTTGACGCAAAATACGCAAAACAAAAAAATACTTCCAAGACCAGCGCCGCTCTTCTCCTCTTAAACCATCGCTGCTCCTCTCCTATTCCAATCCAAATCCAGCGTCGCTCCTCTCCTCTTCCATTTCAAAACCACCGCCGCTCCTCTCCTGTTCTAATCCAAAACCAGCGCCGCTCCTCTCCTCTTCCATTCAAAAACCACCGCCGATGAGTGAAGGTGCGGCGGAGAAGTAGATTGATGGAGGAGTACAACCGATACGTGTGTCTTGCAGGCGACGACCCTGTGAAGCTAGCTAGGATGTTGGAGATACAGTCTTAGTTTGACAACCCGGAGCAATAGCGGCGATGGCGAAAGCGATGGCCAAATATCTGGAAAAGAGCGAAAAGGAGGCAATACACCGGGAGGGAGTCATGCGGGAGTACATAGAGCTGCTCCTCTGGGCCATGGAGCAAATAGATTCACCGAATCCGATCGTGAGGCTGCGGTGGTGGGAGTATCGATCCAAGATGGAGCATCCACCCGAGATTGAAGGATCGAGCATCTACACGGTGCCGTTTGTGAGGGTGCCGTGGCAGAGCGAGCCGGTGGAGTCTTCGTCGACCAAACCCAACTTCAAGAGGAGAAAAACAGTTGGCGCGACGACGCTTCCCCGCCATCCTCTCCCTCGCCATTCACCTCGTCCCACGGGGCGGTTTCTGCCGTCGAGGAATAGGAGGGGACTCTCCCACCCCAAATAGTCTGAGGAGGAGCTTAGGGTTGTCAGTATTTGCAGGTTGTGTTTTGTGTTTCAGATTTGAGAGTACTTTTAGATATGAATGTCTTTTGAATTTCAGTTTTGCAGTATTGAGCATATGAAGTATTTTATGAATTCTAGAGATCTATTTTTAGCACTTTAAAAAATGTAGTTTCATATAAAAGTGCAGAAAATGTGATTCTCAGAGAAGAAACTGCAAGTTTCAGTTTCAGATAAGAAACTGCAAGTTTCCAAGGCAGAGCATTTATATTAACACGCCCTTTTCAAACAGGGATAACATCATGTTGGAAGTTTTATTCATGGTCAAAAATGGAACTACCAGCCAGTTAACATCATGCTGATCAACATTCATGCATAGCACATCTTCATATGATGCACAGTCAATAAGATATGCTATTTTCAAAATGCCCATACAATGTTGAGTGTGTTGGAGGTGATGTGCATAGATGACAATGGGCACCCACATGTCAGAGGCAGAGGCAAAAATTTGTGTATATTTTCACTGCATCAGGTGGAATCAAACCCGGGCGGAGCAGCGGTTAGGGAGTGGAACTTGACCACTGGGCTACTCCAGTACTTTCGCTAGAAATTAGGCACAAACATCTACCACTATTGTAGCACGTCTATGGCCCTACCAGGTCCATGGCTGTACGCAAGCAAGTGCCTTATTAAAAAATACTTCCTCCTAGTGCTATACTGACGTTGGGGGCCACGGGTTTGTCAATGTAGTTACTAAAGGAGATAAATTTACAATGAAGCTAGTCATCGGGGAGCTGGCATGTATCATTTATTATCAGTGGGCCAACAAGTATCAGCTGGGTTGTGGGCTGCCCAGTCTAGGCTTTCTTTTTTAACATGTGCAGCCCACGACATTGCCGGTTTGTATTTGTTTGAGGGGCGTCATGTATCAACCGGCCTATGGCCCTCCCATCCTAGATTTTATTTGTTCTTAAACATCCGCAGCCCAACTTATGTATTTTTTTGAAGAAAACGCAGAGGTCTATTCTATTTTTCTATATAAGAATAGGAACGCAGGTCCAACTTATGTTTCCCTTCTAACTATATTATATATATATATATTATTTTATATGTTATTATATATTATTGTTATTATCATCATATATTTAACAGATACTTACATATATAAGAAAAACATATCCCATGTATTATGAACTTATAAAAATAAATGTTTAACAATAAAATCCTGGGTTTTTTTACTTAAGGTCAATGAAAATACAGGTGATTGTGTACAAAATCTTGGTAAGATTTAAGGACCAATGTAAATAAAGCACTTATTATTTAAATATATTTATAACAAAATGCTCAGCCCCTGTTTATTTTTTGATAACATTGTTGCGCCCAACCCAACATTATAATTAGAACCAGCCCAGCAAAATCGTGTATTTCAAGAAAGTGCAAATGAGCTGTAATTTTTTAGGAAAAAATAAATGGGTCGCATGGATGCTACATTATTTGTTCACCCAGGCCAGCAAATTCATGTATTTCTAGAAAGTGCAAATGGGCTGTAGTTTTTTTACAAAAAAATAAATGGGCCGCATGGACGCTACATTATTTGTTCACCCAGCGCAGCGAATGCACTGTAAATTCTAAAAAATGGGTTGAATATGTGTGACATTTTTGGAGGCTGGAATGTGGGCCAATCGGTCGAAGCCAATGCAAGGCATTGTCAACTTGGTCAACAAATGATTCTGACATCGATAGCCATTGGATTTACATCCAACGGCCGGCATTCATCTTCAATCTCTCGTCTTCTTCCTCCAGCGCCGTTGGGACCACCTGCTCCCGCCTCCGGCTGCTAGCAGCTCTGCTTAGCACGCTTCGCTGTGAAGCGCTACCCCACCGCCGGCCAAGCCATCCCTCCACCCCTTCACACCTCCTGTTATTCTCCGCTGACTGCAGAACCACGCCGCACCAGAACCAGTTAACCCTCGTACACCTCTCCGCGTGCAACTCCACTGCCACGTCTTCCCATCACCGGCTCGTTGCCGTCCGGGGCCTTGCCGTCGCCCACTGCCTTGGTGCGCTCGGCCCAGCGTGGTCAACATGGTCAAGAAACGAGAGTCATCGGAAGAGGACTGTACGTGGAGAGGCTGACAGTGCGGACGCACCAGGTCCATGGACGCACGCATGCAACCGCCTCCTTATTACGCGAAAATAAAATTATTCCTCCCCCTGAAAGATGGGACCCACCATGTATATCTTCGCAAGGAAGGAAGTGCCTCCTTATGCCTGCCCCTGACAGCTGGGACCCACCAGCTACATCTTCGCACGCAAGGAAGTTCGTCCTTATTACGGGCAAAAAAATGATTCTTTCCCCTGACATCTGGGACCCACCAGCTATATCTTCGCACGCAAGGAAGTGCATCCTTATCCTCCCTGACAGCTGGGACCCACCCGGTCGATGCGTACCTAGCGTTGTCTGTGTACATACCGGTCGATCGGTCTGTCTGCCACGATGAACCATGGCTGAGTAAGGAGCGGTAGCAGTTCAGGCAGTCCAGTAAAAATCGTGTACACGTACGTACAGCCAGACGCCAAAAAATACGGCCACGTACGTACATACGGGCGGGGTCTCGAACGCGTACTTGTGCATACATACGGCCAAGGCTCGTGTACATGGAGAGGCAACGAACGGCAGCAACAGCGTCCTGTTCATTGGAAGCCAACCGGCTGGGTCGGAACGGAGAAACAGTGTCGTGTTCATCGGGAGGCAACGGAATGCGTCGTGTTCATCGGGAGGCAACGGAATACGTCGTGTTCATCGGGAGCCAACCGGCTTGGACGGAACAGCCGAAACGAGGTCTGGTGTACCGCAGAATGGAGGAAACGGGCCTTCTGTTCGACCGCGTATGGTCAAAACGGGGTCTTGTTCATCGGGAAGGGTTTGGCGTACCGCAAAACGGAGGAAACGGACTGGTGTTGGAGTGCCTACGGTCGAAACAGGGTCCTGTTGATCGGGAGGGGTGTGGCATACCGCAAAACGGAGGAAACAAACTTGTGTTGGAGCGCCTACGGTCGAAACGGGGTCCTGTTCATCCACCATCTACTGCCTCGCTCCAGCCTCCATTGGCTACTGTTCATCCACCGTCGACCTCCTCCAGCCTCCACGGGCTACTGTTCATCCACGGCTAATGTTCATTCAGCCTCCACCGGCTGCTGTTCATAGAGCCTCCACGGGGTCCTGTTCATCCACCCCCAACCGGCTGGGGTGCGGCGGCCTCCTCGGGGTCCTGTTCATCCAGCGGCAAATGTCCTACTACCACGGGGTCATGTTCATCCAACCCCCACCGGGAACTGTTCATCCACAGCCAACCAACCGGCTCGACTCACCATGTCTCGACTCGTTCTACGTACCACGCGCATGGTAGCAACAGTCACTGTTCATCGAGAGGCAACCCAACACCTGCTGGCTACGTCTCGCACGGGGGCTCGATCAGCTTCAGTAAGCAGCAGCAGTGGTCGATCACTCGGTTCAGTTAGCAGCAACAGCGAAGGAATCGCTCGGGTTCAGTCAGCAGCCAAGGGATTGATCGCTCGGGTTCAGTAATGTAGCTAGCGCAATCGCTCGGGTTCAGTAAGCGAACACCTCGCTCGGGTTCAGTTAGAGCCCAACGCCTTGCACACACGCGCGTATGTATACGAGAGAAAACGCGCAAACCTCCGTGCATCGCTCGGCCCCGACCACCCACCGTAACCGAGAACTCCCCGATATTTTCCTCGCCCTCGCTTCTACCATGATTTTTTCCGTCATGGACGGCCCAAAGAATGTCATGCAGCTGCGTCTCCGGCCCGCCCAGGACGAAAAGCCCATTTTCTCTCATGATTTTTTGTCATAGAAGTAGGACCCCACCACATCTATGATGATACCGGGTTTTGTCACAATTATCGTCATAGAAGTGTCATAAGCATGACAGAAAAAAAATTCGTTCGGCCCAAAATGTCATGGATGTGTCTTTTTTTTGTAGTGAGTCAAGACACTTAGAAAGATTGTTACAATAAAGAAATTAGCGACAAAAAATAACAAGATCTTTGTTTGCACAATGAAGAATACATTAGTTCACTACGGGATGGTACTAACTGTTATACCTTGTCTTTTTAATTTCTTTGCGCCATTTCAAATCTGGAGAAGATATTTATGCATATCCTTGTTTTCCGGCCTTTCCAAAGCAGTTCACTGATGATTACCTCTCAAACCACCTATATGGTCAGGAGGCGAGGAAGGTTTTCATACAACACCCACGGTTCAATATTGAAGTGTTCCTGAAGGGGACGAAGGATGGACGGTCAATCATCCACATGCACTGGCCTAAAGTTGCAAAGACCTTCAACATTAATGAAGGCTAAATATTCACCTTCCACTTCAGCAGTTTTCCAGGTGAGATTCATTTGTCTATGTTCCGTCTATGATGCTAATTTTGAAAGGTGGTAGATGTTGCATGTGAAACTTGGTGCTGGTGCAGTTGTGTAATGGGGTAGCTGAGTGCTGAAGCTATATGATGTTGTACTCTGATGTATTTCAATTATGAAATCCTGCTTCCTTAATATGGAAATGAAATATATTGTGTGCTTAATATGAAATGTCAATTAGATTAATAAATGGATTATTAATAATAGGGCAATTAGCCTGCTAATGGCCAATTAGCCTACTAATTGGGTTTTTCTATAGCAAACGGTTATTGAGAAAACACCATGGGCGATAACCTTAGGCAACACACACAGTTTCTAGGAATAAACCGTGTTGGATCAATGAACAATCACACACGACATCCTCTTCAAAACTGTTTGCGTTAGGCCACCTTGCGTAAACGTTTACCACATAAAAAGTGTGTGTGATGGAGAGCCTTTGCCACACAGTTTCTTCTACGCACCGTGTGTGATGCATTCAGTAACTTAAACGATAAAATTGTTAATATCGTGTGCAATGGCAACGCTATCACAAACGATTTAATGGGGAAAATTGTGTGTGATGTACCTGCAAACGGAAATGTTTTCCTTGGAGTGACTGTGTGGGATGTATATACGAACGGAAACGTACTTCTTGGATTAACTGTGTGGGATGTACATACTAACGGAAACGTATTCCTTGGAGCGACTGTGTGGGATGTATATACAAATGGAAACGTTTAGCGGGGACTGACTGTGTGGGATGTACTTACGACCGGAAACGATTTCGCCTGTATAATTGTATTTTTTTAGCACTACTGTACGTATAACAGTATTTGATCGCTCGCCGGTCGCACACGACCTCATTTTGCCGAGCGTGTGTGCCAGGAGGGCATATCCCCGACGGATTCTAGGTCGTGTGGGAAGGACCCCCCCTATCGCAGTCACTCACTAGGCGACGGTTCAGAACGCCGTCGTGGAAAGGGGTTAAAAACCGTTGTATAGCACCTCGCTGTACCAGTGCATGCACCTGAGTACTTATTCCGCTGTTTGTAGTTCGTCACTTAGCGAATTCCTCAAGTCGTATTTCCTCAGTGACGAATTTGTAAAAATTGCCTATTCACCCCCCCTCTAGGCGATATAACGCACTTTCAGGGGGTCACTTTTGGTCCATAAAAAATTACCGTAATTTTTCAGCCCATTCTGAGAACTTTTATTTCTGCACAAAAAACGACACCATGGTAGTTCTGCTGAAAACAGCGTTAGTCAGGGTTAGTTCTAATCAAATCATACCAAAACCATATAAAATTGTTGTAAACATGGCGTGAATATTTTATAAATTATAGATACATTGGAGACGTATCAACGCTTCCCGAAGCTTCTAGTGTTCTTGTTGCCCAAAAAACGTGTTAAATCGACAACGTATTTTGACCTCCATAGGTATTGATTTCCTACTAATGGTGTCCTGGACTAGGGGGTACCAACCTAGTTGGCCCACAGTACATGGGCTGAGTCTATGGCCCACCGTTCTCACCAGGAAGGACTCCAGAAGCCTCGCACTTCGGCGTGATCAAGATGGACTATGCCGAAGACTTGACGTGTACTCCAAGGACTGCATCGGCCGCCGGCATGTGTATCCCTAGATTGGCAACCGACCATGTGTAGCCCTAGGTACGTCCTAGTGTCTATATAAGCTGAGGGGTTTAGTCTGTAGAGACCAAGATCACAACTACAATCACCTAGCCTTAGGGTTAGAACACCACTCTTGATCTTTAGGTAGATCAAAGCTTGTACTCGATACATCATCATCAATACAATCAAAGCAGGATGTAGGGTATTACCTCTTCGAGAGGGCCCGAAGCTGGGTAAATATTGTCCCCTTCGTCTCCTGTTACCCATAGATCCGAGATCCACAGCTGCCAGTTTTAGTACCGACACCTACGAAACAAAAAATAAGCTAAAAACAGGAACTGATATTGGGCACTAGATTAATAGGTTAGTCCTGAAAAATAATATAAATTGTTATAGGAAGTATAATAAAATGATAGAATAATAGCATTTAACAATCAAAATATATCGATACGTTTGAGACGTATCATCATCCCCAAGCTTAATTCCTGCTCGTCCTCGAGTAGGTAAATCATAAACAAAGATAATTTTTTATGTTGAATGCTATCAAGCATGATCTTGATTAATAATAGTGGTGTGAACTTAGGACATAAGTGTTCAAATCAATAATTTTATAATTGATAAAAAGCAAATAACTTCAAAAAGTGTAAACAAGATTACTATTGCTTTTCATGGATTGATGCTTCCATGTAATACGAGCTAATACTCATGATGTCATATACATGGCCCCAATCACTCAAGGCTTTATCATATTCAAACATCTTCCCATAACACAACCTAGAGCTTCACTCAAGCAACCGAATCCGTGACAAGCCCTTTTCAAATAGCACTTCGCTTAATGCTCAATTCACAAGCCTTGGCCTTAGCACTTGGGATGGCAAAGAGAATGATGATGAGGATTTAATTTAGAAGACAAAAAGATAAGAAATTCTCACATCAATGCCACTTGATCATTACGCAATAAAGATGCCTTACAATTGATGTCAATGTGAGGAGTAGGGATTTCCATGCAACGGATCCACTCGAGATATAAGTATATGAAAGCTCTCCTAATGCAGCTAAGTGGGTGTGCATCCAACTTGCTTGCTCAATGAAGACCTCGGGTATTTGAGGAAGCTCATCGTAGTAATATGCAAGTCAAGTTCTATAATGTGAAAATCCCACTAGCATATGAAAATGAATAACATGAAAACTCTCTATATGAAATACATGGCGCTACTCTGAAGCACAAGTGTGTTAAAGGATAGTACCACACTCCATCTCTTCTCTCATTTTTTATCGACTCTTTTTGGCCTCTCCTTTTATATATCCTCACATGTAGGGGTGCACTCTAGAATGCATCACACTTTTATGTTACTTACAACTCATAATATCAAACTAAATGATGACTATATATGAATGCCTCTGGCAGCATACCAGGATGTGCAATGATTTAGCGTAACATGTATTAATAATGATAAACGGTGGCTTTGCCACAAATATCATGTCAGCTCTATATGATCATGCAAATCAAAATGACAATGAATGATCAAGTCATGTAATTAATAGTAACACTGGAAGTTGCATGGCAATACTCGGAATGGCTACGGAAATGCCATAATAGATAGCTATGGTGGTTGTTTGGAGGAATATATAATGAGGCTTATGTGTGAGAGAGTATATCATTCCACGAGGTTGAACATACTAGCGTAGTTTGCACCATATGTCTTGATGTATGAGTGGGCAATGCACGGTACTGAAGAGGCTAGCAAAATATGGATAGGTGGAAGTACTATAAAGACCCCAACTATAAACCAAAACATCTCACTAATACTTCACAGTCTACACTGGGTAACCACAAGACCGGTCACTCCAAGGGGTGAGTTTGATGAAGCGAGGTCTGCTAGGCTTTCTGACCCACTCTACAGGGTGGTTACTTACAATGTTCTTCAACTTAGACCCTTCATAATCAGTTTCACTTAAACGACCACAAGTATTAACATCTATGATCTTATGACATCTTTCCACTACTTCGCACAAGTCCTCAAGGCTACACAAGAATAATTACTCACTCACTATCTTAAAATCATTGCAAGGAACCCGATTATTTAGTTCAATTGATCTACAAGTTTCATGCAAGTTTTCATTATACCACTGATACATCTCTAACGTATCTATAATGTATTATTGTTTCATGCTATTATACTATCAATCTTGAATACTTTTTATACAATTTTATATCATTTTGGGGGACTAACCTATTAACTCAGTGCCTAGTGCCAGTTGTTGTTTTCTGCTTGTTTTTGCTTTTCCAGAAAATCTATACCAAGCGGATTCCAAATGCTATGAAATTTTTTGTCAATTTTTTTCTGGACAATAGAGACCCTAGAAGCTTCGGGAGGAGACCCGGCAAGAAGCAAGGAGACGGCAAGGCAACAGGGCGCGCACTGATGCCTTGTGGCCCCCACATGGCTCCGTCTGGCCTAATTTCACTTCTATAAATTCTCAAATATTGCGAAACCCCCAGAGAGCCACTCGAAACAATTTTTTTGCTGCGGCAAGCTTCTGTTCATCCGTGATCCAGTCTGGAGGACTTTTCGGTACTCTGCCGGAGGGGGAATCAATCACAGAGGACTTCTACATCAACCTTGTTGCCCTTCCAATGATGTGTGAGAGTTCACCACAGACCTACGGGTCCATATCTAGTAGCTCGATGGCTTCTTCTCTCTCTTTGATATTCAATACAATGTTCTCCAGGATCTTCATGGAGATCTATTCAATGTAATCTTCTTTTGTGGTGTGTTTGTTGGGACCCGATGAATTGTGGGTTTATGATTAGATTATTCATTAAAAGTAATTGAGTCTTTTCTGAACTTTATTATGCATGCTTATATTATTATAGCTTTGTATTTCTCTCCGATCTATCCGCTTGGTTTGGCCAACTAGATTGATTTATCTTCAGTGGAAGAGGTGCTTTGTAATCGGTTCAATCTTGTGGTGTCCTCACCCAGTGACATTAGGGGTAGCGAGCCACATATTTGTATTGTTTCCATTAAGGGTAAAATGAGTGGTTTAATCATATTGCTTGGTTTTATTCTATCTACATCATGTCATCTTGCTTAAAGTGTTACTCTGTTTGTCATGAAGTTAATACCATAGATGCAACCATGAGTCGGTTGATTGGTGGAGTAATAGTAGTAGATGCAGGTAGGAGTCGGTCTACTTATCATGGACGTGATGCCTATATACATGATCATTGCCATGAATAACGTCATAACTCTGCGCTTTTCTATCAATTGCCCAACAGTAATTTGTCTAGCCACCGTATGCTATGTTTCGAGAGAGAAGCCCCTAGTGAAAACTATGGCCCCCGGGTCTACTTTAATCTTATTACTAAAACAAAAATACCTTGCAGCAATTTTACTCTTTTTATTTTACTTTTCAATTCATCTATCTATCATTATCAGATTTAATCCTTGAAAGTAACGAGTTCAAGGGGATTGACAACCCTCTTGCCCGCATTGGGTGCAAGTATTTGCTCTTGTTTGTGTAGGTACTGCTCACTTGGATTTGCTTGGTTCTCCTATTGGTTCGATAACCTTGGTTCTCACTGACGGAAATACCGACTGCTACTATATTGCTTCACCCTTCTCTTCGGGGAAAATCCCAACACAGCTCACAAGTAGTAGAAAGAATTTTTGGCCCTGCTGTCCGGGAGACATCATCAAATACCTACAGGTTCTTTCACACAAATTATTAATTACTTGCTCTACTTTTTATTTTCCTCTCCTTTTCATCTCCCTCCACTTCTCTAAAAATCAGAAAACACAAAAATATTTTGTTTCGTTTGTTTGCTTGTTTTGCTTGGTATTGCTATCATGTGTGAGTTTGAGAAAGTTATTGTTGAAAGTGCTAGTGAAGATAGTACTAGTGAGTCTCTTGATTAAAAACCTAAATTATTTGATCTTAACAATGATACGCATGAGAGTGAAGTTCCTCATAATGAAACTCCCACGGTTTTTAAAACTAAAACTTATCATGTGGGTAGCGGGAATATTATTGGGAAGAATATTATTCAAGAATTCTTTAATTGCACGGGAGTCATACCACTAATTAAAGGATCTATTCTTGATAAAACAATTTTTTATGTGGATGCTATTGCTATGATTGTGGTTAAATTATAAATAAAATTCTTGCATATTCATCCTGTCTTACAGAAGATGTTCTTTGAACTCCCTAATATCCATAATCCAAAGGCTAACAAGATTGCTACTGTCATCCTTGTGCATGAATTTGATTATATAATCCGAGAAGCTAGGGATATCTTTGCCTTTTATAAAATATATTTTTAGCATCCTTCAATAGAAGAAATCTTTCATGATAAAGACACCATGCGTAGGTTGGAATCTAATGATTATTTTGCTTATGGTGAAAATATTAGGAAGAAAGTTCCTTATGTAGAATTAATCAAAATATTGTACCACAACACTTGTGATAAATTTGAATGGATCACTAAGGGAATTGATGAGGTATTTAGTGAAGAATGGTTGGAAAATACTGCTAGAGATCCTATTGATGATGAAATCCATGTTTATACGAGGATCTCTATGGTGATGATTCGGAGTTTGAAGTAATGAACGTTAAAATTACCAAACAAAGTCCCTCCAACTATTTAAGTTCCCCTACTAGAAAAGTAGAACATGAGAGTGGAGAATGATGAGAAAGGTTTTTGAAGATTTGATTCAAAAGGATTTAGAGACGAAGGATGGCAATACTTGAAACAATGCATTACGCCTAGCTAGGGGCGTAAAACAATAGCGGTTGTTGGGAGGCAACCCAATAGTTATCTTAGATTTTTTTTTGCTTTTCTTTCAGTTTTGGTGCGATGACATGATTTTGCTACTGTAATGATTGTGTTTTTTATCTTTTAATTAGTGTTTGTGCCAAGTAAAGCCTTTGGGATGATTTGGATGATAGTTGACTTGATTCTGTGAAAAAATAGAAACTTTTGTTCTCAGTCCAGGAATTACTATAATTCACTGGAATGTGCTTTTGATCTGAATTTTTTACACATGGTTTATATACAAATTGCCCGTGTTGTCCTAACTTTTCAGAATTTTTGGAGTTACAGAAGTGTGACCTTTATTCAGATCATTACAGACTATTCTGTTTTAGATAGATTCTGTTTTTAATTGCATAGTGTGATTGTTTTAATGATGCTATGGATTATATCGGGGGGTATAAGTCACGGAGAAGTTAGAATACAATAGGTATTATGCAAGAATAATTGTGAATGAGTTTACAACAGTACCTAAAGTTTATGGTTTGTCTATTATACTAACGGATCTAACGAGGTTTCTGTTGAGTTTCGTGTGCTAAAGTTTTCAAGTTTTGGGTGAGATCACGATGGATGAAGGAATAAGGAGCGGAAAGACCCTGACCATGGGGATTCCCAAGGCACCCCAAGATAATAATCAAGGAAGACCCAACCATCTAAGCTTGGGGATGCCCCAGATGGCATCCCCTCTTTCGTCTACAATCCATCGGTATATTACTTGCAGCTATATTTTTATTCATCACATGATGTGAGTTTTGCTTGGAATGCCTTGTACCATAGTTTTTCTTTGTTTGCTTTTTAGTTCACCACAATCATTGTTTGCTGGACATACATTTTAAGAGGGACACACATTTATTATGATTTGTTAGAATACTCTATGACCTTCACTTATATCTTTTGAGCTAGGCAGTTGCTCTTGTGCTTCACTTATACTTGTTAGAGCATGATGGTGGTTTTATTTTATATAAATGATTGCACTCTCATGCTTCACTTAAATCTTTTTGAGAGTCTTTTAAATAGTAAGTGGCAACATGCATGTGTTATAAGACTAGTCCGAAAATGATAGGTATTTAAGGGGGATATAATAAGAACTTTCATGTAGATCACTAAATATGAAGTGTATGGTTTAATTATATTGATGTCGTAATATGAAATGATATTGGTTTGTGATCATTGGTTAGTAGAAATATCAGTATTAAAGCTTGTTATTAACTTCTTATCTAAGTGTTGGCCATGGCATGGTGGGGAGGTGTAACTACATCAAGTGCCCCCTTAGTGGCTTTGGAGTATTGGCAACAAATAGGTCGAGGAACTAATGAGTTTGTGAGTATACACAGGAGACAGAGTCCCAGAAGATTTGGTTTAACACATGGAAGACGACCCTTAAAAATGTATTTCTTCAAGTGAGGAAATTGATGATGAAATTGGTACGACCTTTGAAGAAATTGAAGTGAAGACTTTGAAGCTTGAAGACTTTGTTTTCATAATTTCTTCTCTTCTTCTTTGAGTCATAGGAAAAACCGTACTGTTAAAGGGGGTCTAGGTGAATCATGTTTCACATTTCCAAAGTGATGTGCAAACCTATTCAAACCTATACACAAGAGCCGCTTCTAGTGAAGCCTTTGGAAATCTCCAGTACAGCTGACACATTTGCTAGCGACAGTGACGAGGTTCATTTGGTGGCTGATGAATTTGGTCACGCTGAGAAGTTAGGAGTTTGCCAGTGCGTTCTGCCTAAAAGTGAGGAAATTGAGTGCCCCGACGAATTTGAGAGTTCAAATTCTGACCATTGCTGCGTCGCGTGCCAGCTGTGGAGTGGATTCTTATCCTGACAACGGTCGAATCAGAGAAGGGCATTTATGACAATTCATGTTGGGTTGCCCCTGGCTATAAATAGCCGCCCCCCACAACCACTTGTTGGTTGGTTGCTCCGAGAGAACTTGACACTTGTCATAAGAGAGCAACCCATCCTCCGACGATTTTGAGAGAATCCTAAGTGAGGAAAAACCCAGAGCCAAAGTGATTGAGCATCACTGAAGAGATTGATCTGTATGATCCGACGCCTGTTACCTTTGAAGACTGTCATTCTTCTAGACGGTTAGGCGTTGAGTTCTGAGTACACCAAGAGTCATTGTGGTGTGCCGGTGAACAAGTCTATGAAGGTTTTGGAAGTCTACCTTGAAGACTTACCATGAGTAATTGGGCGAGGACTAAGTGACCTTAGCTCAAGAGGAATACAGTGAGGACTGTGTGTCCTCTGAGTTGCGACTCAGCCACCTCAACCAGACGTACAGTTGATGCAGCAACTGGAACCGGTCTACCAAATTCCATTGTCTTCATCAAGCCTACCTAGTTTCAAATTCCTCAAAATCTCTTACTTTATTCCGCTGCTGATGATTTTGTGATCTGTGCTCTGATGAATTTGAACTAAAGAATTTCATCTTGCTATCTTTCATTTACTCAGTTCATTTTCTTCATGCGTGTATGATTGCATGTTCTTCACTCTTATGTATCCTGATTGCATGATGACTAGTTTCCCTTGTGTTTCTATTTCTTCACTCTGATCTTCATCAAATTCCTCAGAGTCTGATGAATTTCTAAAAATCTCCCATTCACTCCCCTCTGGGAGTAAACCTGCACTTTCAATTGGTATCAGATCAAGGTACTCCCTTGTTCTGTGTGAT
This sequence comes from Thinopyrum elongatum, assembly GCA_011799875.1. NCBI lineage: Eukaryota > Viridiplantae > Streptophyta > Magnoliopsida > Poales > Poaceae > Thinopyrum > Thinopyrum elongatum. The sequence continues at coordinate 249,392,068 of CM022297.1, forward strand.
TTTGGTTTAACCACCTGGAGTTTTAATTATGTCGCCCGAAGGTATGATCAAGGTTTCTGCTGCGTGCCCCATCTTCGATGGCATAGACTATCCTTACTAGAAGAACAAGATGCACATGAATCTTGAGGCAATTGACAATGATCTCTGGATCATCATTGAGAATGGTGTTCCCTGTGTCGCTCCTAGCATCAATGCTGCTGATGTGAAGAGATTCAAGCAACTCGACTCTTAAGCGAAGAACATCATATGTGGACACCTCAACAAAGGGCAGTATGGCCGAGTGAGTGCACTGGAAACATCAAAGCTGATCTGGGATAGGCTCTCCAAGGTCAATGAGGGAGTTTCCACTCAACGTGACTCCCAAGTTGATGTGCTTCACAATCGCTTCAAGAGGCTTGATAATGAAAATGTTCAGGAAACTTTCGATCGCCTCAGATATCTCCAATGAGCTACAAGCACTAGGTGCTGCTGACATCACTAACCACGAGGTGGTGAAGAAATTGCTGAGGTCTCTTGACATCTCCTTTGATACCTTGGCCCTGATGATACAAGAACGTCCTGATTACAAGTCACTTGATCCCGCTGATATTCTTGAGAGGCTCAATACTCATGAATTTCAACAAGCTAAGAAGAGAGATATGTATGGTCCCAGCTATGGACGACCTCACGCTCTGAAGGCAAAGGCTAAAGCAAAGGCAATTTATTCATCTGAAGAAGAAGAAGAAGTATCTGAATGTAGTATAGATGATGATGAGGAAATTGGCAGAGAACTGGCTATGCTCATGAGGAAGTTCCAGAAGTTCTCCAAAAGGAACCGCTTTGGAAAGTCTTCAAAGTATGATTCAAAGAACACTGAAGCTTATGCTCGTGACTACGACAAAAGAACTTGCCACAAATGCAAGAAGATGGGTCATTACATCGCTGATTGCCCCCTCTGGAAAAAGGGCTCAAAGAAGAATATCGTCATCGCTGATTACGGAGACAGGTCATTACGACAAAAGAACTTGCCACCGTAGTTTGAGGAGTTCATGTATTCACTATGTGTTAATGCTTTGTTCCGGTTCTCTATTAAAAGGAGGCCTTAATATCCCTTAGTTTCCTTATGGACCCCGCTGCCACGGGAGGGTAGGACAAAAGATGTCATACAAGTTCTTTCCATAAGCATGTATGACTATTTACGGAATACATGCCTACATTATATTTATGAACTGGAGCTAGTTTTGTATCACCCTAGGTTATGACTGTTATATGATGAATATCATCCAACGAATTCACCGATCCAATGCCTACGAATTTTCCACATATTGTTCTTACTAAGTTACTATTGCTATTGCTACTGTTACACTTGCTACAAAATCATTGCTATCACTGTTACCGTTACTACTGTTGTTACCACTGCTATCAAAACTATCATATTACTGTGCTACTGATCACTTTGCTGCAGATATTTAATCTCCAGGTGTGGTTGAATTAACAACTCAACTGCTAATGCTTACAAATATTCTTTGGCTCCCCTTGTGTTGAATCTATAAATTTGGGTTGAACACTCTACCCTCGAAAACTGTTGCGATCCCATATACTTGTGGGTTATCAAGACCTTTTTCTGGCGTCGTTGCTGGGGAGCATAGCTATATTTGTTGAGTCACTTGGGATTATTATCTATTTATCACTATGAAGAATCTGAAGGATACCAAAACCAAGATTTTTTTCCTCTAAGACGAGGGGAGGTAAGGAACCGCCATCTAGCTCTGCACTTGATTCACCCTCTGTTTTGAGTAGACTTGCAACACAACCACATGCTATTAATCCTGATATGTCACAAGTTATTGATGATGCTACTTCTACTATGAATGCTACTCATGATGATGCTAGTACCTTGCTTGATGATAATGTGCCACTAGGTGAATTTCTTGATGAACAAATTGCTAGAGCTAAAGATATCGAGAATGCTGAAACTGATAAAATACTTGAAACTGGGAATCTTGAAACACCTATTAGACCTAGCTCTCCTAGATATGAAACGCCTAAGGTACCTGAAGGTTATGTTATGGATGAGGAGATAGCTAGAGATTTTCTTGCTTGCAATGATAGAGATGACCTTGAGAAATTATTATGCAAACTGAAAGAAAAATCTTTGAATGCTAGGATGAAATGTGATCCTAAGTTTGCTACTTCACCTATCTTTGTTACTGATAAGGATTATGATTTCTCTGTCGACCCAGAGTTAATTACTTTGGTTGAATCTGATCCTTTCCATGGCTATGTAACTGAAACTATTGTGGCACACCTTACTAAATTAAATGATATAGCCACCCAATTTGCTCATGATGAGAAAAATCGCTATTATTATATTCTCAAGTTGTTTCCATTCTCATTAAAGGGTGGTGCTAAGATATGGTACAATACTCTTGCTCCTGGTTGTGTGCGTAGTCCCCAGGATATGATTTACTACTTCTCTGGAAAAAAAATCCTGCTCATAAGAAACAAGCTGCCTTACAGGAAATATTTAACTTTATGCAAATTGAAGAAGAGAGTCTCCCACAAGCTTGGGGGAGTCTTCTCCAATTGCTTAATGCTTTGCCTAATCATCCACTTAAGAAAAATGAAATACTTGATATCTTGTATAATGGACTAACCGATGCTTCTAGGGACTTCCTAGATAGTTATGCTGGTTGTGTTTTCAGGGAACGAACTATTGAACAAGCTGAAGAACTATTGAATAATATATTGAAAAATTATGATGATTGGACTCTTCCTGAACCACCGCCCAAACCCACTCCGAAGAAGAGAGGTATATTATTTCTCAGTCCTGAAGATATGCAAGAGGCAAAGAAATGTATGAAGGAAAAGGGTATTAAAGCAGAGGATGTTAAGAATTTACCACCAATTGAAGAAATACATGGACTTGACACACCACCACCATCGGTGGTAGAGGTAAATTCTTTTCTAAATTTTGATGGAAGTGACATCCCTTACAATAAGCATCCTAGTCAATGCCTTTATGAGTTTGATAACTACATTAGAAAGCAAGATCACTTCAATGCAAATGTTATGAAACAATTGAAATACAACTCCGATATGATTGCTCGCTTGAGTGACTTGTTATTTAGAATCACTAATGATGTTAGAGGTGTAGGAAAACATGCCTCTATGGTCCAAACCCAGCTAGAACAAGTTGATAAATCTCAAAGAGAATTGCTTGATGAAATGAATAATAATATGAATGACCATGCTATTAGAGTAGTAACTAGAGGAGGTAGAATGACTCAGGAACCACTTTATCCTGAGGGACACCCTAAAAGAATTGAACAAGACTCTCAAAGAATTAACATTGATAAACCTAGCCCTTCTAAAAGGAAGAAGAAAAGGAAAAACGATAAGACTTTACACACCTCTAGTGACCCTGAAATAGAAAAACCTCCTGAAGATAATAATGATGTCTCTATCTCTGATGCTGAAACTCAATCTGGTAATGAACATTCACCTAGTGATAATGAAAAAGATAATAATGATGTTCATGAAGACACCCAACCAGATAATGATGTTGAGATAGAACCTGTTGTTAATCTTGATAACCCACAACCTAAAAATAAAAGATATGATAAAAGAGACTTTGTTGCTAGAAAACATGGTAAATAAAGAGAACCATGGGTTCAAAAACCCATGCCCTTTCCACCTAAACCAACTAAGAAAAAAGATGATGAAGAATTTAAACGCTTTGCTGAAATGCTTAGGCCAGTCTTTTTGCGCACTCGCTTGACTGATATTTTCAAGATGGCCCCTTATGCAAAATACATGAAAGACATCATCACTAATAAGAGAAAGATACCGGAAGCTGAAATCTCCACCATGCTTGCTAATTATTCTTTTAAGGATGGAGTACCTAAAAAACTTGGAGATCCAGGAATACCAACTATACCTTGCTCCATCAAAAGAAATTATGTTAAAACTGCTTTGTGTGATTTAGGAGCTGGTGTTAGTGTTATGCCTTTCTCCTTATATAAAAGACATGATTTGAATAAACTCACACCTACTGAAATATATTTGCAAATGGTTGATAAATCAACTGCCATACCTATCGGTATTTGTGAGGATGTGCCCGTTGTTGTTGTTGCAAATGTTACCATCTTAACAGACTTTGTTATACTTGAGATGCCCGAGGACGACAACATGTCGATTATCCTTGGTAGACCCTTTTTGAATACTGCAGGGGCTGTTATTGATTGCAATAAAAGCAAGGTCACTTTTCATATCAATGGTAATGAACATACGGTGCACTTTCCGAAGAAACAATTCCAAGTGAATGGTATTAATGTTATTGAAAAATCTCCAACACTCACTATTGGGAGTTTTCAACTACCTTTACCTACTGCCAAAAAGAAATATGAAATGCTTATTGTTGGGGACATGCATATCCCCGTTGAGTTAACTTAGTGTTTCACGAAAGTTCTTCGGTTTCATGCTAATCGAAGGTGCTTGTTAATAAGACTTGATCAACCTTATTAATGGATCATCTTTGAGAGGTATGAAGCTGATGAATTTAGTAGGCACAATCTTTTGTTCCCACCTTTCGTTCTATGTTTTTCTTAGTTAAATAAAATAAAATGCCATGTTTATCCTGTTTTCTGGATTTTCCGCGCAATAAAAAATGACCCAAAAATAAAAGTGTTCAGAATGCCCTAAAAATTTAATATGATTTTTTCTGAATATTTCTGAATTTCTGGTGCAAATAACATCGGAGGGGGTGCACCTAGTGACCACAAGACACCAGGGCGCGCCAGCAACCCCAGGCGCGCCTTGGTGGGTTGTGGTCCCCATGTGGGTCCCCTCACTTATCTCTTTAGCCCATGTCATCTCCTACCTCTAGAAAAAATCACCATTGCTCTCTCTCTCTCTCTCTCTCTCTCTCTCTCGTGTTCTTGCTCTCAAACCCGAGAATTTCGATCTCTTTGCTTGAAGCTCCGTTTCCGAAACTGTTTTGGGGGATTGCTACTTGGTATGTGACTCCTTCATTACTCCAATTAGTTTTTGCTTTAGTGGTTTGTATTTTGAATAATTAGCTACTCTTGGTGCTGCTGTAGATGAGCTTGCATGTCGAATTCTTAGAGTTCTAAGTAGTTTGAATGCTTAATATAGCCTCTATGCATCCTTATGAGTAGTTGCTATCAATATTGTGAAGTTTTGTTGACAAAAATTTTGTGGACTAAAATTTTCAAAATTTTATCTATAGGAATAAGATGAGTTTCTTTAGGAAGTTTGACTCCAAGAAAAATGCTAAGGGAGTCATTGGGGAATCATCGGACAATGACCTCCAAACTCCGAGAATGGCGGAGGTGCGGCCGTGCGAATGGCCGCATAATGCCTTCATGGAGGGGGCCGGGATTCATCAAGAGTTCGCCCAATTTGCTGCAAATGTCGGGCTAACCGACTTCATCGCAGCTGAGTGTGATCAATACCATCTCCTTACAAATTCCTTTGTGCAAAATTTTCATTTTCTGAGTAGGAATAATCCACCTGAGGTGCAGTTTAATTTATATGGTGAAACCCGTCACACCACTCACTGACTTTTGTGATATATGCTTGATCCCTTCTGACGGGGAAATAAGAGAGCCTAGACCTGGAGAGTTTGAGGACTTTTATCATGCTTTGTTAGTGGGAGGTGAGAGAGGTGTATCGAGTGTCACCGCCACTAGTTTGCAGTTTCCTTTTGTGCATTACTTTGCTCTATTCATCGCGAAGTGTTTAACTGCTAGAGAGAAGGTCGGTGCACTCAGTGCCCCTGACTTTGCCATTTTACGCCATGCACTATACGGCGATAACACCTTTAGCCTAGGGGCTATTATTGCACGTTGTCTGCACCTTAATAGAACCAAGGGCAAAATTCATGGCGGTATTTATGCTACTGGCTTAGCGAGTCACTTTAATGTTCAGATACGCCAACATGGTTATCCTTTGACCCGAGTTTATCTAGATCACCAGGCGATGGTAGCTCACCATTTTACTAATGATGCTGAATCTCCCCATAATATTCGCAACAACCTGGTTTCTACTGTAGAAACCCGTGATGTTATCTCGTTGCCTGCACCTGCTTTGTTTTGATTCTATTGCCAGGAACGGATGCAGGGTCATGCCTGAGGACATTGTTGCTTATCAGAACAACCAGGCAGCGGCTGAGGAGGAACCTCAGGTGTGGGATGCTCAGGTGCCACAGCAACAGAACTACTACATGGGACCGGATGACTACTACGGGTGGTGATTACCAAGCTAGGCCAAAAGCCTAAGCTTGGGGGAGTACGTGTTTCCACCGACATTATACTCATTGTTCACACATTTCATTCCAGTTGTCGGTGTCCACACTTTTTCATTGTATTATCCATGCTAGATTTATTTTCTCGCTTTCTTCTTGTGTGTTTGAAAAACTTTGAGAAAACCCAAAAATGTTTCATGCTTCTTTTCAGTTTTTCTTTCTAGTTTAATTTGTTGTAGTATTAAAAAGAAAACCCAAAAAGATTTCTCGATTCTTCTTTTTTTTGCTTGTTGGGAGCTTTCCCGTGTAAATAGTTTTTCTTGCTTTTTTCCTTTTCTTTAATTTGCTTTCCTCAAGAAAAACTAAAAACTCCAAAAATATTTCAGTGTGTTTCTCTGAAATTCTTTTCTTTTGTCGAGTCATACCAAGGAGAAGACCACGATGAAAATGTTGAGTGGCTCTCATATGCATTATTGTTGATATAACAAAGAGCCCATATTACCTTGTCTTCTCCTTTTGAATAAAATGTTTGCAGATTCCAGCTTAGTCCACGGCACTCTTGCACTATTATTATTTTCATATCATTCGGTCGTGCAAGTGAAAGGCAATAATGACGATATTTGATGAACTGGCTGTGGCAGAGAGAAACGGGTATGAACTCAACTTGTTCTATTTTTGTAAATATGTTTAACCTAGTATCCATGATTTAGCATATTATGATCAAACATGTTTGCAATGATGATTAGAGATTATAGTTTCTCATGCCATGCTTAAGTAGCTAGGAGTGGATAATGATTTATATTGGATGTCAACATGCATTAAAATGATTGTGATGTAGTATGATGATATGGTATCCTCCTCTGAATGTTTCAAGTGGCTTGACTTGGCACGTGTTCATGCATGTAGTTGAATCAAAACCAACATAGCCTCTACGATATTTATGTTCATGGCGTTCATATCCTACTCATGCTAGTATTCAATGTTAATTATGCATAACGCATGTTCATGACCGTTTTTGCTCTCTAGCTAGCCGCTTCTCAACCTATTTGCTAACCTTCGCCTGTACTAAGCGGGAATACTGCTTGTGCATCAAAATCCTAAAACCCAAGTTATTCCAGATGAGTCCACTATATCTACCTATATGTGGTATTACCCTGCCATTCTAAGTAAATTTGCATGTGCCACCTCTAAAACTTCAAATGAACATCTATTTTTGTGTGCCTGTATTGTTCATAGAGCAACAGGGGGTAGTCAGTATCTTCTATGATAAGCGGGTTATTCTCATAATGAATGTTTATTCACTCGTCCTTGCACAAGAGGGGCGGTAATAGGGATTCCCAGTCCTGAAATCAAAAATTGCAAATAATTAAACAAAACTCCCCCAGGATTGTTGTTGGTATGGATGGTACCCGTGGATTCGGCTAGCCGTGCAGTGTGTTTGTTGGTGGAGGGGTAGTAAACCTTTACTTTTATCGCTTGGGAACCGCCACTAATGTGTTTAGCATGGAAGATATTGATAATTCTTGGGCGTGACGTAAACAGGAAGGGTGCATTTCCCAAAATTTCATTTATCTCTATTTTTAAAACTTTGAGCTCTAACACCTCTACAAATCCCTGCTTCCCTCAGCGAAGGGACTATCTCTTTAATTTTATGTTGAGTCATCACCTTCTCAAATAAGCGCCAAATCTGATAACACTATTGTCATCCTCATGCATTTGTGTATAGTTAATGTTGGATGCATCATGACTGGCTCTTTTCTACCATGAATTACAATGTTTAGTCGCTGCTTGAACTTTGGAGGTGCTCTGCATTTATGTTTTGCGGTCTCAGAAAGGGCTAGCAGGACCACTATTGTCATATTGTATCATGATTGTTTCGACAAAGTGTTGGCATTTGATATATCTTATTATTGCTCTCTAGTTGATTATGCCATTGATATGGGTTAATATAATTTTTAGGAGTTATTGCTGATATGGTTATTCATGATCTTTGCTGAAAACCTGGGTGCTACTTAAGCTTATTTATGTAAACAAGAACAAAAGAGTTCGTAAAAGTTTTTCTTTTTCACTTTCAGTTTGTCAACTATTGCTTGAGGACAAGCAAAGGTTTAAGCTTGGGGGAGTTGATACGTCTCCATCGTATCTACTTTTCCTAACGCTTTTGCTCTTGTTTTGGACTCTAATTTGCATGATTTGAATGAAACTAACCCAGACTGACGCTGTTTTCAGCAGAACTACCTTGGTGTTGTTTTTTGTGCAGAAATAAAAGTTCTCAAATTCGAACAAAACATTTTGGAGAATTATGTTAGAATATATAAAAATATTGGCATGAAGAACCATCGGAGGGGGCCCCTAGCTGGGCACAAGACACCAGGGCGCCCTCCCCCCTCTAGCACGCCTTGGTGGGTTGTGCCCACCTCGTGGCCCCGCAGACCCTAATTCCAACTCCATAAATACCTATTTTCGGAGAAAAATATCAGGGAGAAAGTTTCACCGTGTTTCACGATACGGAGCCGCCGCCACCTCCTGTTCTTCATCGGGAGGCCAGATCTGGAGCCCGTTTGGGGCTCCGGAGAGGGGAATCTTTGGTCTTCGTCATCACCAACCCTCCTTCATCGCCAATTCCATGATGCTCCCCATCGGGAGTGAGTAATTCCTTCATAGGCTCGCTGGTCAGTGAGGAGTTGGATGAGATTCATCATGTAATTGAGATAGTTTTGTGTAACACCCCCGGTGATTAGCAACAGTAATCACTTTTGATAATGACATGTTAGCATGATCAACAGTGCATAATCATCATTAGCATCACATTGCATTTCAACTCCTAAGTCAAATTCAAAAATTTAAATGAAAGTGGAATATGAAAGTTGTCCAACATAGGAGCTAAAATGTCAGATATATAGCAAATATTCCAGAGGCTATTCTAAAATTGAAACCAACATCATTGGAATTGGATAAGTGACTCGAACAACCTCAAACAGTGGATAAAGATAATATTTAATAACCATTTATTGAATCTGAAATAAATATGGAATTATGTTTTGTCCAAACTAATTTTAGGTGTTAGGGAATAATGCACTGGTATTTATGAAATAGGTCACACTTTTTACAAAAGCCATTTGGGGCCTAAACATTTAACAGTGGAGAAAAGAGAATAAAGAAAAAGGAAAAAGAAACAAAAAAGGGAAAAAAGAGCAACGCCCCCCCCCGGCCCAACTGGGCCGTAGCCCAGCTGGCCCAACCGGCCACTCCCCCACTCCCTTATCCCCCTGGACCCCGAACCCTAGCCACCCCTCCCGATCCACATTCCCCCCCCCTCGCGCCCCCTCCCTCCCTCGGCGCTCGACGCCGCGCGTGCCCGACGCCGCTGACGGCGCACGCCGCCGCTTCTGGTCCCCACGCGCCTCCCCATCACCGCCGTCGTCTGTCCTACCTCCCCAAGTAGCTCCCCGCCCTCGCTGCCACGTGCCCTACAACCCCCTTGTGAGCCCCCCCTTTTCTTCTCTGCCTCGTCCCGCCGTCGCCGCTCACCGCGCTGCGCGCATGCTCAACGCTCGACGCGCCCCTCCGCCACCTCCAGCCTGCCCGGCCCCGCTCGTCTCTCGCCTCTGCCTCCGTCTCGCCGCGGCCACCCGCACGCGCTCGCTCCCCCACACCTCGCCCGCGCGCTCGCCGCATCGCTCGCCGTGTGCCCCCCTCCCGCCCGCGACCCGCGTGCCCGCGCCATCGCCTCGCCGCGCACTGGCGCTGCTCGCCCGCCCGCCAGCGCCCCCGGTCGCATACGGGTGCCACACCCCACCCGAGCGCCCAAACCGCAAGGCCCCTCTGGGCCACAGACACATGGGCCGACCCCCCTGCCCCTGGCGTGGGGCCCCGCCCAAAACGTTTAAAAAAAGGATTAAGATTAAATAAAATAATAATGATAAATAATTAAAGTATTTAATTGATAGTTAATTATTATTTAATTAATCCGGATTAGGTTAATCTAATTAACTACTGTAGTTTTGAATTAAACAGTAATTAGTAATTAACTTAATTAACCTCGCTGACATCAGCATGATGTCATTCTGACATCATCAATCACTGTTTCGGATAATGTTGAATTAATTAATAAAATTTCAGAAATTAATAAAAACTTAGAAAATCATATCTTTTAAACCGTAACTCCGATCAAAATATTTTATACATGAAACTGCTCGAACGACGTTACGAACCCGAATACTCCTCGGTATTCCCGTCAGACGGAGACCCTATGATAACTTTACATGACCGATTCAATAATGAATAGTGTCCAACTTTAATTAAATAAATCCGAATAATTCCTAAATAACTAAATCATTTAGTTAGGCAGTAGAACACCCCGGCATATCATTTAGGCATTTCATAACATATTGTTTGCATTATTGCCGTGAATTTATTGTTTCTCTCCCCTCCTTCTCTCTCGATAGACGTCGAGACCGACGACGCTGCACCAGGTTACGGTACTCTACCGACGAGCAGCCCGTTGACACCTTCCCCTCTTGCCAGAGCAACCAGGCAAAGCCCCCCCCCCCTTGAGCATTCCAGATATCGCCCATTCTATTCTCCTGCTTGCATTAGATTTCGCTACTTATAAATGTATGCTCCTATTCTGATGCATAGCCTGCTGTTGTAACCTGTTCATTTCTACCTTCACCTGCCTATGATAAACTGTTTAGTATGGTTGGTATGAACCATCTGTTACCCACCCACCTTACTTTGTCGCCCCTGCTTGTTCATCGACGACTCGATCAACGTGATCGTCGATCAGAGACAGACGCCTCACTTCACACCCCCCCTTAGTTGTACACCTGCGTAGTAACTATCGAGTTGCCGAGGTGATCCCTCGTACGCACTCCTGATGAATACTCTGCAGCAAGCTGTACGGTCGTGGGTCATCGAGGGTGATATCCTCCTTCTCCATGTCCGATACGACTCTTCGTGCACCCTCAGTGGAACCTCGAGGGTGATACCTCTTACGTTCACCCTGATGATTATGACCACACGTGTTACTTGACCTTTTTTCACAGGCGGTCCACCCTGGTGGGTACCCGCTGGGGATCTATGATTTCTGTGTGCGGAAGGGCACTCGAGTGTGACATTGTGGCGGAGCATCAGAGACTCTGATTGTCTCCGCTTGATACTAATTGAGCCATTGGATTTGGGTGTGTGATCTGAGTGGGTCGCCGTGCCTATACGCACTACCACACCAGGCGGGTAATGGTTTATGGGCCCTCTGCGATTACGTTTCGCCGAAAGCTATCAGACGTCACGATTCACCGGTGCGGCTGATCGTCGGGATTGGGCTGGATACTTCCTGGCTAGTTCAGTGTCGCGCCTGCACCCCGCCAGCCCGCAACGCCGGGTGCCCAGGGCGATGGCCGAGACCCCTGGGTGCATAGGTTGTCCGGCGTGCTGACACTCTCTGCTAGCCTAGGTAGAGCGCTGCTTCGTGGTTGATCTTCCGAGGACGGCCCTTACCCAGCAAGTATTTCCGCCAAGTTGATCGAGCGTGTTTTGGGTAACAGTAGTGCACCCCTGCAGGGATGAATCTTCTATCGATACCGTCTACGGTAAAGGGACGCTCAGTTTGTGTATCCCGAATCTACTACTTAAAACTGGCTATGTTACTTAATGAAGCTTCGGTGATACTTTCTCGCTGGGAGTCAGGAGCGATCTTTGAGCTGTACTCACATGTTTGCTAAATAAAATTCTATTCTACCTCTCTTCGACTGCATCTGCACGATGATGGCTTTTGAGATATGTTTTGAAGATGCTAGTCTCGATAGACTAGGCCTTTTCTCTCTATTCCCTGGATTTCTTCTGCAGCCGTCCACATATACATGCCTTTTCTCCATGATAATGTTGCATTGTAGTATAATCCTTGCTTTGCTGCTACTTCTTGGATGAGTACCACCGTTGCTTTATGTTTCTCTTTTCCCCCATATACCCCACCTTGATGATCACCCAGACGATGGATCCAGGGAGCCAGACGCCACACCAGACCGGAGCCTACTCACCAGGCGGGTCCACAGGGCACGTTACTACTGGATCTACCACGCTCGACCAGGAGTAGGGATCGATGCTCCCAGGCAGGAGGCCAACGCCTTCGTCTTGTCGCCTGTTTGTGCTAGCCTTCTTAAGCAACTTGTCTACTATGTCCTGTACCCAGATATTATTGTATAATGACTTATTTAATTCGGATCTTCGGACCCGGGTCTGTATAGTTGGACCTCCGTTTATTTGTGTTTTAGAGTTGTGGTTGTGATATCTTCCCGTGAGTCCCTGGGCTTATCGTACACGTTTGCGTGTAAGATTAGTGTACGATTGACCGGGGCGTCACAAGTTGGTATCAGGCCGACTGCCTGTAGGAGCCCCCCTTCCAATTCCTTGGCCGAAGTTGAGTCTAGAAACCGAAAACTAATTTACTAACTGGCTGGTGGCTTACGGGCCCACGTCGCCAACTGGGTGGTTATTAGGATCTTTTATTCCTCGTCTATACTCCGGGACTCTAATATCTCTTCTTTCGGGTTAAATAAAATTTTACTAACGCCGACACTTAGGATCTCGTAATCCCGTCACCCAGAGCTGGATATCTGTGCGATGTCCCAGTCATTGATCTGATTATTCTATAATCATTTCCTTTCCATTGTTTTGTTTAACCTTTCTCTCCGAGTTGTGTTAAACTTCCGTTGTCTTTGACACTCTGAATTTCCCTCTGTTTCAATGGACCGTTTGTTTCCACCCGCCTACGACACAGCTTGTGCTTCGCACTTGTGCTCTAATCCCCCTGGGTTCCACTGTCCTGATCTCTCTCATGACCATACTGGCTACCGCTCTGGACCCTGATTACATGGTTCTACGAGGATGACCGCAGTTTAATCGGAGCGTACCATGCTGATGTTCGTATCTACTGATCCTCAGAATGACTACTCAGACACCGAGCTGCACCTTTTCCACGTTAATCGCTGTGACGATTGGAGATGGCAGTACATTTGCCGCCTACTCTGCTGTCGCACTCTTCGAGGACAGTTCAGTGATTCTGTGATTTACTTTAGTTCGAACATTCCGTTGCCCCTGCGTGTAGATGCTCCCGGATACTACACAGCCATCTGGCCCCGGGGGGGGTACGACGCCTCGGCCGATATTACCACCCGTTCTTGATTCAGTGCACTCAGGCTCTGGATCGCACTGTTCCGGGCTCTTGCCGTCGATTTTGGTTGCCACTCGAGCACGTCTCTAACATGCTAGACGAAGTATGATCCCGCTGTTTCGTGCAGGGATACATCCGGAATTCACATCCTTTACCGCGCAGATCAGATGTATGATGGTATTGATGCCTGCCTGTTGGAGGTCACACACCTCATGGGACCTCTCTTACATTCGAGACCGGGTTCTGCATCAGAGTGCAACATGGAGCACCGGATTCCTTCCCGCGACGAATATGTCGTCGTCCGCATCCGCAGTTACCCCGTTACAAGTGGTTTTCTCGACGTGTGTAGCTTTGCTATGTCTCGTTGTGTAACTTCCTTACCGCGTGCCTGCGCGCCGCCTAGTATGTCAGCTTAAAGTTTGCGACGTTATGCCGTCCGCATGTCCCGACCTTTGTGTAATGATCAGTTATGTCTTAATCGACTACTGTTATGTATTCTATTTACACTGCTTAAGGGATTGTCGTGTTACATCATACTTGTCGCTAAACACTCGCAATTGCTTTTACTAAACTACCCCCTGTTGATACGTAGCAGGATGGTTAGACCAGGTGGTCGTGGTCGTGGTCGTGCCCCTGAACGTCCACCACCGCCAGACTATATGGCAGCTATGATGCAACAGTTCGAGCTTAACCGCCAGTTCATGGTTGGAATCATGGCTCAGTTTCCGCATCAGAACAACCAGAACCAGAACCCAGCTTCAGTAACTTTGACAGAGTTTACGCGACTCAACCCAACGCAGTTTCGCAACTCTGACAAGCCCCTGGATGCCGATGACTGGCTCCGCGACATCACTCACGAGATGGAGTCTGCTAATGTCGCCCCCGCCAACTTTGTCACCTTCGCGGCCTTTTTCTTAAAGGGCCCCGCTGCTCAATGGTGGGACACACACAAGCGTACTCTACCTGTTGGAACAATCATCACTTGGTATGAGTTCCAGGCTGCTTTCCGTACATGTTACATCCCTCAAGCAATTATGGAACGCATGAAGACCCAGTTCCGCAACCTCACCCAGGGCAATAAAACCGTCGAAGCTTATCAGCGGGAATTTCTTGATCTCTCCCGCTATGCTGAAGAAGACATCGCCACAGATGCTCGCAGACAGGAGAAGTTCCGTAATGGACTACACCCTGACCTCAAGCTTGCACTAGCTGCTCAAGACATCAATGACTTCTCAACTCTAGTGAACAAGGCTATTCTTGTTGAGACCGCTCAGATGGAACACAAGGACTCGCAGAAGCGCTATCGTGATGCTGGCTCATCTTCGGGCTCAGCACCGAAGCGTAGAGTTTGGATTCCCAAAAACGCGTTCCGTCCCAATACCTTTGCGCCAAAGAACAATGCTGCACTACGTCTGCCTCCTCCACCACCGAGGCCGTCAAAGGCTCAAGCTATTCAGAACAATGCCCCTCTTCGTCCTGAAGATGGTTTGTGTTTCAAGTGCCGCAAACCAGGCCACCAGGCTAAAGACTGCCGCCAGACTCAGAATCAGTTAGATTTTCCTCGTGCTGGCCGTGGATATGGCCGTGGCAACAATCAGACCCGCAACTATAATACTGGGTCTGCTTCACGTGGTCGTGGTCAAGCTTACAACATTGACATTGAAGAAGTCCAGGATCAACCTGCTACTGTGATGGGTACCCTTCTTGTTAACTCAGTACCTGCTTCTGTATTATTTGATTCAGGAGGATCGCATTCATTCATGTCTGAAGCATTTGCATTATCTCATGACATTGCATTCGAAAAGATGAACCTGCCAATAGTTGTCCGTACCCCTGGAGGCCAATGTCAGACCACTATGATGGCACATAATGTCCCTGTTGAAATCGAGGAATTCGAATTCCTAGCTTCCCCTATTATCCTGAAGTCTTCCACCATAGACCTCATACTCGGAATGGATTGGTTGAAAGCTCACATTGCTTCGATCAATTGTGCCACAAAAATTATCCAACTTCTTCACCCCTCCGATGAGATAGTGAACTACACTGCCCGAATTACTCGAGACGCTGAAGCTGAGGTATATGTTATGAATGCTTTGAACGCCTCACCTCTGGAAGGGATCGAGAACGTTCCTGTCGTTCGAGATTTTCCAGACGTCTTTCCAGAAGAACTTCCAGGAATACCCCCGGCTAGAGCTGTCGAGTTCGTCATCGACTTGAAGCCCGGCACCGTTCCTATTGCCAAGCGACCTTATAAGATGCCTCCGCATCACCTTCTTGAGCTTAAGGAAGAAATCGACAAGTCACTTAAGAGTGGTTTCATCCGCCCCAGTTCCTCTGCTTGGGGAGCACCTTCACTCTTCGTTAAGAAAAAGGATGGAACTAACCGATTGGTTCAGGATTACCGGCCCATTAACCAAGCCACAATCCAGAATAAATACCCACTGCCCCGGATCAATGATCTTTATGATCAACTCGCTGGATCATCGGTGTTCTCTAAACTCGACTTGAGGTTGGGTTATCACCAGATCCGTGTCCGTGAAGAGGACATTCCCAAGACTGCATTCGTCACTCGTTATGGCTCCTATGAATACACCGTCATGTCATTTGGCCTAACGAATGCCCCAGCTACGTTCTCCCGTCTGATGAATTATATATTCATGGATTACCTCGACAAATTCGTCGTGGTATATCTAGATGATATTCTGGTCTATTCTAAGAATAAAGAGGAACATGCTGAACATCTCTGCCTTGTTCTAGAAAGGCTCCGAGAACACCAGTTGTATGCCAAGTATTCCAAATGCGAATTTTGGCTTCCGGAAGTAACTTACCTTGGACATGTGATTTCCAAGGATGGGATTGCTGTTAACCCCGAACGAGTTCAGGCTATTCTCGACTGGACTCCCCCAAAGAATGTTAAGCAAGTCAGAAGTTTTCTCGGACTCGCTAGTTATTGCCGTCGATTCGTTGAGAACTTTTCTAAGATTGCAAAACCATTGACAAATCTGCTTCACAAAGGTGTTAAATTTGAGTGGACAGAAAAATGTCAAGAAAGCTTTCAGACACTAAAAGATAAATTGACATCTGCCCCAGTACTAGCACCCCCGGATTCCCAAAAGGATTTCGTGATATACTGTGATGCATCTCGTCAAGGATTAGGCTGTGTCCTAATGCAAGAGCGCAAAGTGATTGCTTATGCCTCCCGACAATTGCGTCCTCATGAAGAAAATTATCCCGTGCATGATCTTGAACTTTCTGCGGTTATCTATGCCTTGAAGCTATGGCGACATTACCTTCTCGGTAACCGTTGCGAGATATACACGGATCACCAAAGCTTGAAGTATTTATATACTCAACCAGATCTGAACCTTCGTCAACAAAGATGGCTCGAAACAATTGCCGATTATGATATGAATATCTCATACACCCCCGGCAAGGCTAATGTAATGGCCGATGCGTTGAGTCGCAAGTCCTATAGCAACAATCTTATGGTTCAAGAAACACAACCTCTTCTCCATGAAGAGCTTTGCAAGTTGAACCTCCATATTGTCCCACAGGGTTATCTCAATACCCTGGTTGTCGAACCAGATTTAGAACACGGCATTAAGGTTATGCAAAGGTATGACACTGAAGTTGAAAAGATCAAGCGATACCTCGAGAAAGGAAAGCCGTCGGAATTCCATCTTGATGCAGTGGGATCCTATTTTTCCAACACCGTCTCTTCGTACCCAAGTTCAAGGATGAGAGGGAAAACGTTATGAAGGAAGCTCATGACACGCCCTTGTCCATTCACCCTGGTAGCACAAAGATGTACCGTGACATTTGTCAAAGATTCTGGTGGCCTAATATGAAGCGAGACATTGCTCGTTATGTTTCTGAGTGTGACGTTTGCCGCCGCGTTAAAGCCCAACATCAAAGGCCCGCAGGAACTCTGCAACCTCTGGAAATTCCTGAATGGAAATGGGACAAGGTCCAAATGGATTTCATTACTGGTTTTCCCAAATCCCAAAAGGGTCATGATGCTATTTTTGTTGTCATTGACCGATTCTCTAAGGTTGCCCACTTTCTGCCTGTTAAGGAGACAATCACTGCTAGCCAGTTAGCAGACTTGTATGTTTCCCGAATTGTGTCACTCCACGGTGTTCCGTTGGAGATCAGTTCTGATCGTGGCAGCCTCTTCACCTCCAGATTCTGGAATAGTTTCCAAGAAGCTATGGGAACTCATCTGTCTTTCAGCACCGCTTTTCACCCTCAGTCACAGGGTCAAGTTGAACGAGTCAATCAAGTGCTCGAAGATATGCTTCGAGCTTGCGTCATCTCCTTCGGTAAGAAATGGGAGGAATCTCTCCCGTATGCCGAATTCTCTTACAACAATAGCTATCAAGCTAGTCTGAAGATGGCACCGTTTGAAGTTCTATACGGTCGTAAGTGTCGAACCCCTCTGAATTGGTCAGAAACTGGGGAACGCTCACTCGTCGGACCGGACATTATTCGGCAAGCTGAAGAACAAGTCCGCATTGTTCGTGAACATTTGAAATCTGCTCAGTCTCGTCAGAAGAGCAACTATGACCGAAAGCACCGGGAAATAGTCTATCAACCTGGCGAGCAAGCTTACCTCCGCGTCACTCCGTTGAAAGGCACTCATCGGTTCGGAATCAAAGGCAAGTTAGCCCCTCGCTACATTGGCCCGTTCCGTATTCTTGCCCGTCGAGGAGAAGTGGCATATCAGTTGCAATTGCCGCCAAACCTTTCTCAAGTACATGACGTCTTTCATGTATCCCAACTCCGCCGCTGCTTCAAGGATCCTATTCGAGCTGTGGATCATGAAGTGCTTGAATTACGGGAAGATCTGTCTTATCCAGAACATCCCATCCGTATTCTTGATCAAGCTGAGCGTCGAACACGTCAAAAGTCAATCAAGTTCCTCAAGGTTCAGTGGTCAAATCATTCTGAAGATGAAGCCACTTGGGAACGCGAGGATCGTCTTCGCGAAGAATACCCCTCTTTCTTTCAGTCTTCCTCTTAATTCTCGGGACGAGAATTCTTAGTAGATGAGGAGAGTTGTAACACCCCCGGTGATTAGCAACAGTAATCACTTTTGATAATGACATGTTAGCATGATCAACAGTGCATAATCATCATTAGCATCACATTGCATTTCAACTCCTAAGTCAAATTCAAAATTTAAATGAAAGTGGAATATGAAAGTTGTCCAACATAGGAGCTAAAATGTCAGATAAATAACAAATATTCCAGAGGCTATTCTAAAATTGAAACCAACATCATTGGAATTGGATAAGTGACTCGAACAACCTCAAACAGTGGATAAAGATAATATTTAATAACCATTTATTAAATCTGAAATAAATATGGAATTATGTTTTGTCCAAACTAGTTTTAGGTGTTAGGGAATGATGCACTGGTATTTGTGAAATAGGTCACACTTTTTACAAAAGCCCTTTGGGGCCTAAACATTTAACAGTAGAGAAAGGAGAATAAAGAAAAAGATAAAAGGAAAAAGAAATAAAAAATAAAAATAGAAATAAATAAAATAATTAATTAAATAATTAATTAGTTAATTAATTAGTTAATTAATCCTGATTAGGTTAATCTAATTAATTAATTAGTGTTAATTAATCAGTAATTAAATTAATTAAACCTAATTAACCTGACAGCCTATGACAGGTGGGACCCACCCTGTCAGGTGGCTGCTGACGTCAGCATGATGTCATGCTGACGTCATCAATCACTGTTTCGGATAATGTTGAATTAAATAATTAATTAAATTTCAGAAATTAATAAAAACTTTAGAAAATCATATCTTTTAAACCGTATCTCCGATGAAAATATTTTATACATGAAACTTGCTCAGAACGACGATACGAGCCCGGATACGCCCTCCGTATTCCCGTCAGACGCCCGCAGCTATAAGAACATTGAACTTTTAGACCGATTTCAGTAAATGAATAGTGCCCAACTTTAATTAAATAAATCCAAATAAATTCCTAAATTAACTAAATCATTTAGTTAGGCAGTAGAACACCCCGGCATATCATTTAGGCATGTCATACATATTGTTTGCATTATTGCCGTGAATTTATTGTTTCTCTCCCCCTCCTTCTCTCTCGATAGACGCCGAGACCGACGACGCTGCACCAGGTTACGACTACACTACCGACGAGCAGCCCGTTGACGACCTCCCTCTCTTGCCAGAGCAACCAGGCAAGCCCCCCCCCTTGAGCATTCCAGATATCGCCCATTCTATTCTCCTGCTTGCATTAGATTTCGCTACTGTTAATGTATGCTCCTATTCTGATGCATAGCCTGCTGTTGTAACCTGTTCATTGCTATCTTACCTGCCTATGATAAACTGTTTAGTATAGGTTGGTATGACCCATCTGTGACCCCACCACCTTACTTTGTCGCCCCTGCTTGTTCATCAACGACTCGATCAACGTGATCGTCGATCAGAGACAGACGCCTCACTTCACACCCCCCTTAGTTGTACGACTCTGCGTAGTAACTATCGAGTGCCGAGGGTGATACCTCGTAACGCACTCCTGATGAATACTCTGCAGCATAGCTGTACAGTCGTGGTCATCGAGGGTGATTCCTCCTTCTCCATGTCCGATACGACTCTGTCGTGCAACCCCTCAGTGTGAACCTCGAGGGTGATACCTCTTACGTTCACCCTGATGATTATGACCACACGGTTACTTGACCTTTTTCACAGGCGGGTCCACCCTGGTGGGTACCCGCTGGGGATCTATGATTTCGGGTGTGCCGGAAGGGCACTCGAGTGTGACATTGTGGCGGAGCATCAGAGACTCTGATTGTCTCCGCTTGATACTAATTGAGCCTATTGGATTTGGGTGTGTGATCTGAGTGGGTCGACGTGCCCTATACGCACTACCACCACGCGGGATAATGGTTATTGGGCCCTCTGCGATGTACGTTTCGCCGAAAGCTTATCAGACGTCACGATTCACCGTGCGGGCTGATCGTCGGGATTGGGCTGGATACTTCACTGGCGAGTTCAGTGTCGCGCCTGCACCCCGGCCAGCCACGCAACGCGCAGGGTGCCCAGGGCGATGGCCCGAGACCCCTGGGTGCATAGGTTAGTCCGGCGTGCTGACCTCTCTGCTGAGCCTAGGTAGAGCGCTGCTTCGTGTTGATCTTCCGAGGACGGGCATTACCCAGCAAGTATGTCCGGCCAGAGTTGATCGAGCGTGTTGGGTAACAGTAGTGCACCCCTGCAGGGATGAATCTTCTATCGATAGCCGGTCCTACGGTAAAGGACGCTCAGTTTGTGTATCCCGATCTACTACTTAAACTGGATACTTGTTACTTAATTGAAGCTTCGGGATTACTTTCTCGCTGGGAGTCGAGGAATGATCTTTGAGCTGTACTTCAACATGTTTGCTAAATAAAATGCTATTCTACTCTCTTCTACTGCTGCAAGATGATGGCTTTGAGAAGATGTTTGAAGATGCTAGTCTTCGATAGGACTAGGCCTTTCTCTCTATTCTGGCATTTCTGCAGCCCAGTCCACATATACAGCCTTTTCTCCATTGATAATGTTGCATATGTAGTATAGATCCTTGCTTGCTGAGTACTTCGGATGAGTACTCACGGTTGCTTTATTTTCTCTTTTCCCCCATATACCCCACCTTGATGATACACCAGACGATGGAGTCCAGGAGCCAGACGCCACCACCGGAGCCTACTACCAGGCGGGTCCAGAGGGCACGTACTACTGGATCGAGCCAGCTAACCAGGAGTAGGATCGGAGGCTCCCAGGCAGGAGGCCAACGCCTTTCGATCTAGTGTCGCTGTTTGTGCTAGCCTTCTTAAGGCAGAACTTGTCTAACTATGTCTGTACCCAGATATTATTTGTATGACTGACTTATGTATTCGGATCTTCGGATCCCTGGTCTGTAATATTGTGGACCTCCGTTTATTTGTGTTTAGAGTTGTGTTGTGATATCTTCCCGTGAGTCCCTGGGCTTGATCGTACACGTTTGCGTGTATGATTAGTGTACGATTGAACCGGGGGCGTCACACCAGCGCCCCCCCCCCCCTCGTCGTGGCCCCGACTGGCCGCGTCCAGTTCGGGCGCCCCGCAGCGCCCCAGCGCCCGCTCGCCCGCGCGCCCGTGCACGCTGTGGCCAGGGCCACTGACCACTGGGCCAGTGCCCCCCTGGCCCAATGACATGTGGGGTCCGGTCCCACCGAACGTTTTAGAAAAAGAAAAATAAATAAATAAAAAAATAATTGATAAAAACAATTAATTAATTAATCCTAATTAGGTTAATCTAATTAACTAATTAGTGTTAATTAAATAGTAATTAGTAATTAACTTAATTAACCGCTGACATCAGCATGAGGTCATGCTGATGTCATCATCAGCACAGTTTCGGATAATGTTGAATTAAATAATTAATTAAATTCCAGAAATTAATAAAAACTTTAGAAAATCATATTAAATAAACCGTAACTCCGATGAAAATAATTTATATATGAAACTTGCTCAGAATTTCGATACGAACCCGAATACGTCCTTCGTATTCCCGTCAGACGCCCGCAGCTATAAGAACATTGAACTTTTAGACCGATTTCAGTAAATGAATAGTGCCCAACTTTAATTAAATAAATCCGAATAAATTCCTAAATTAACTAAATCATTTAGTTAGGCAGTAGAACACCCCGGCATATCATTTAGACATGTCATACATGTTGTTTGCATTATTGCCGTGAATTTATTGTTTCTCTCCCCCTCCTTCTCTCTCTCTCGATAGACGCTGAGACCGACGGCGCTGCACCTGGATACGACTACACTACCGACGAGCAGCCCGTTGACGACCTTCCCCTCTTGCCAGAGCAACCAGGCAAGCCCCCCCCTTGAGCATTCCAGATATCGCCCATTCTATTCTCCTGCTTGCATTAGATTTTGCTACTGTTAATGTATGCTCCTATTCTGATGCATAGCCTGCTGTTGTAACCTGTTCATTGCTACCTTACCTGCCTATGATAAACTGTTTAGTATAGGTTGGTGATGAACCATCAGTGACCCCACCACCTTATCCTTGATGCCCCTGCTTGATCATCGACGACTCGATCAATGTGATCGTCGACCAGAGACCGACACCTCACTTCACACCCCCCTTAGTTGTACGACTCTGCGTAGTAACTACCGAGTGCCGAGGGTGATACCTCGTAACGCACTCCTGATGAATACTCTGCAGTGTAGCTGTTCGGTCGTGGTCATCGAGGGTGATTCCTCCTTCTCCACTTCCGACACGACTCTGTCGTGCAACCCTCAGTGTGAACCTCGAGGGTGATACCTCATACGTTCGCCCTGATGATTTCGTAGAGTGGAATCCGCTGAGGGTGATTCCTCGGGTTTCTCCCTTGATGTTATGACCACACGATTACTTGACCTCTGTTACAGGCGGGTCCACCCTGGTGGGTACCCGCTGGGGATCTATGATTTCGGGTGTGCCGGAAGGGCACTCGAGTGTGACATTGTGGCGGAGCATCAGAGACTCTGATTGTCTCCGCTTGATACTAATTGAGCCTATTGGATTTGGGTGTGTGATCTGAGTGGGTCGACGTGCCCTATACGCACTACCACCACGCGGGATAATGGTTATGGGGCCCTCTGCGATGTACGTTTCGCCGAAAGCTTATCAGACGTCACGATTCACCGTGCGGGCTGATCGTCGGGATTGGGCTGGATACTTCACTGGCGAGTTCAGTGTCGCGCCTGCACCCCGGCCAGCCACGCAACGCGCAGGGTGCCCAGGGCGATGGCCCGAGACCCCTGGGTGCATAGGTTAGTCCGCCGTGCTGACCTCTCTGCTGAGCCTAGGTAGAGCGCTGCTTCGTGTTGATCTTCCGAGGACGGGCATTACCCAGCAAGTATGTCCGGCCAGAGTTGATCGAGCGTGTTGGGTAACAGTAGTGCACCCCTGCAGGGATGAATCTTCTATCGATAGCCGGTCCTACGGTAAAGGACGCTCAGTTTGTGTATCCCGATCTACCTACTTAAACTGGATACTTGTTACTTAATTGAAGCTTCGGGATTACTTTCTCGCTGGGAGTCGAGGAAGGATCTTTGAGCTGTACTTCAACATGTTTGCTAAATAAAATGCTATTCTACTCTCTTCTACTGCTGCAAGATGATGGCTTTGAGAAGATGTTTGAAGATGCTAGTCTTCGATAGGACTAGGCCTTTCTCTCTATTCTGGCATTTCTGTAGCCCAGTCCACATATACAGCCTTTTCTCCATTGATAATGTTGCATATGTAGTATAGATCCTTGCTTGCTGAGTACTTCGGATGAGTACTCACGGTTGCTTTATTTTCTCTTTTTCCCCATATACCCCACCTTGATGATACACCAGACGATGGAGTCCAGGAGCCAGACGCCACCACCGGAGCCTACTACCAGGCGGGTCCAGAGGGCACGTACTACTGGATCGAGCCAGCTGACCAGGAGTAGGATCGGAGGCTCCCAGGCAGGAGGCCAACGCCTTTCGATCTAGTGTCGCTGTTTGTGCTAGCCTTCTTAAGGCATAACTTGTCTAACTATGTCTGTACCCAGATATTATTTGTATGACTGACTTATGTATTCGGATCTTCGGATCCCTGGTCTGTAATATTGTGGACCTCCGTTTATTTGTGTTTAGAGTTGTGTTGTGATATCTTCCCGTGAGTCCCTGGGCTTGATCGTACACGTTTGCGTGTATGATTAGTGTACGATTGAACCGGGGGCGTCACATTTTGTTAGGGTTGATCCCTAGTTTCCTCTATGTTTTGAGATTGATGTTGTTATAACTTTGCCATGCTTAATGCTTGTCACTTTGGGCCCAGGTGCCATGATTCAGATCTGAACCGTTTATGTTTTCACCATTATATCTATGTTCTAGATCTGATCTTGCAAGTCATATTCACCTATTACGTGTTATGATCCGTAAACCCCAGTGTGACAGTAATTGGGATACTTTTCGATGATGACCGTAGTTTGAGGAGTTAATGTATTCACTATGTGTTAATGCTTTGTTCCGGTTCTCTATTAAAAGGAGGCCTTAATATCCCTTAGTTTCCTTATGGACCCCGCTGCCACGGGAGGGTAGGACAAAAGATGTCATACAAGTTCTTTCCATAAGCACGTATGACTGTTTACGGAATACATGCCTACATTATATTTATGAACTAGAGCTAGTTTTGTATCACCCTAGGTTATGACTGTTATATGATGAATATCACCTGATGAATTCACCGATCCAATGCCTATGAATTTTTCACATATTGTTCTTGCTAAGTTACTATTGCTATTGCTACTGTTACACTTGCTACAAAATCATTGCTATCACTGTTACCGTTACTACTGCTGTTACCACTGCTATCAAAACCATCATATTAATGTGCTACTGATCACTTTGCTGCAGATATTTAATCTCCAGGTGTGGTTGAATTGACAACTCAACTGCTAATACTTACAAATATTCTTTGGCTCCCCTTGTGTCGAATCTATAAATTTGGGTTGAATACTCTACCCTCGAAAACTGTTGCGATCCCCTATACTTGTGGGTTATCAGTCATCAAAGTCCTCATCAAAGAAGAAAAGCACCTCCGGCAGAGCTCGCGATTTCATTGCAAAGGAAATGGATTCTGAGGAAGAATCCGAGGAAGCTTAGGAATCTGAGGAGGAATCTGACTCTGGGGTTGCAAGCTTGGCCCTCGCTACGGAGTTCGTCGGCAAGTCCATCTTCGATCATGAGGAAAAGGGTGACTCCACCAACTCTGAAGACTGTGTTGGTGACTACGCTCCCACCTATTGCTTCATGGCAAGAGGTGCCAAGGTAACTTCACGAGAAGCTTACTTTAATACTTCCAGTGATGATGACTCTAAATGTGAAGCAAAACCTAGATACAAGAAACTTGTTAAAATTGCAACTGAACAACAAAATGCTATTGAAAAGATTCAAAAGCTGCTAGACATGAGTGATGATTTGTTAGATGAGGAAATGGATCATAGTCAAGGGTTGTCTAAGGATCTCAGATGCCTAAAGTCATAATATGACAAACTTGAAAGTCATCATGTGACCCTCACAGCCAAACACGAGAAGTTGTCCTATGAATTTCTTCAAAGGAAGCAAGAGCTCGAGAAGCTGAGAGCATCTCATGATGATCTTCAAAAAGACAATGATTCATTGCTCGCTCAACAGGTCAGCGCTTCTCAGGAAGAATTTTTTGCTCCATGCTTAAAATGCCTTGAACGTGAAAATGCAAATTCTTTAACTGAATGTTCACATGCTTCAACTTCTGCTATTTCTTCAAATATCTCTGTGGCTTCAATCCCCTCGTCTGAGGAGACCACAAGTGTTACTGATGAAAATGCAGGTCTGAAGGAATTATACGTCACATGCATGTACAAAAGCCTTAAAGGGCACCAAACTCTTTGTGATGTGCTCAAGAAGCAGATTCTGAACAGTAACCCTAGGAAAGAGGGTATTGCTTTTGAGAGAAAGCTGAAATGTGGATGGATCTTATTGGAAACCTGAGCAGTATCCCAAAACCACATGGGTTGCTGCAAAAGGACCTCCAGTTGATCCATCCACTCTATCTGGCTTTAACTGTGATACTCCACATTCTTCTGATGAGTCATTTGACTCCAACTATAAGCTATTCAAAAATCAGAATGGTGAAGTATTTGCTAGATTTGTTGGTACTAACTGCAGGAATGGTTCTCCAGTGAAGAAATTCTGGGTGCCCAAAATTGTTCTTCAAAATCTTCAAGTGAATGTCATCATGACACCACCAAAGAAAAGAAACAACCCCAAGGCAAATTCTTCACCCAGACCAAAGTCGTCAAATGGACGCAAGTCAACCCATGCTCACACTAACACTTCAATGCAGGGGAACAGACAGCGATCTGATGAATATGTGCATTATTCTTCAAATCACTATGTGCACAAAACTGCTAAGAATTTCTCTGCATATTCTTATGAGTACTATGCTCCTCCTGTGAAGAGAAATGCGTATTCTTCAATGCCTAAGTTCTCTCTCAATGCTTTGCACTACATTGCTTCTCAACCACCCATTCAGATGTGGGTGGTTAAGAAGAAGAACTAATCCCTTCGGCAGGTTCAGGTCTTCAGACACAATAAATGTCTGATGAAATTGCTGAAGACCTGACATGCATGCTTGTTGGGATGCAAGCTAATCATGATGAAATGAGATTCTTCATTTCACACATCCCTATCCTGCAAGTTATATGCTTACTGATGAAATTCACTGACGAAATTGATCATCATATTCTTCAACT
The DNA here is from genome assembly GCA_011799875.1 of Thinopyrum elongatum. Taxonomy (NCBI): domain Eukaryota; kingdom Viridiplantae; phylum Streptophyta; class Magnoliopsida; order Poales; family Poaceae; genus Thinopyrum; species Thinopyrum elongatum. The sequence continues at coordinate 249,418,815 of CM022297.1, forward strand.
GAAGTATATGAATTTGTAAGTGAGACTAATGCTTCTACAGGATGATACTCCAAAAGCTACTGAATGGGTTCTGGAGTGGCTGCACCAATCACATGACTGGTGACAGGAATCTCCTCACCAATGTTCCCCTTACTCCATCTCATCGGAAGCATATCACCTACGCTAACAAAGGAAAAAGCAAGGTATTGGGTCTAGGTAAGGTTATTATCTCAAAGGATCGACACATGGAAAAAGTGATGCTTGTCGAGTCCCTAGGATTCAACCCCATGTCTGTCTCAATGCTTTGTGATCTTGATATGATTGCCATCTTTGGCAAATATAGATGCATTGTGCTAATGGAATCAGACAAGTCCAAATTCTTCGAAGGCTTTAGGAGAGGTGATTTGTATATTGTATATTTCTCTCAAGGTCCTCAACAGCCACATGCCTACTGGCAAAAGCTTCAGAGTGCTGGCTATGGCATCGACGACTTGGACATGCTGGAATGAGGAATTTGAGCACACTTGTTAAGAAGAAGCATATCATTGGCGTCGAGGGTGTCAAATTAATCTAAGATCACCTTTGCGGTGCTTGTGAAGCTGGAAAGATGACTAGATCCAAGCACTCCGTGAAGACAATCATGACCACTCACTGGTACAGTGAGGTGCTATACAAATGGTTTTTAACCGCTTTCCGCGACGACATTTTAAACCGCCGCCTAGTGAGTGTGGGCGATAGGGGGGTCCTTCCCACATGACCCAGAAACCGTCGGGGATAGGGAGCCATGATGCATACATTTTGCATAACTAAGCGTATGCGATGCGGGCATATATCCCAAACACGATTCTTCACACAACTGTTTGTGATATATCGAATATCCCAAACGCTCCATCTTTGCTAATCGTGTGTGCTGGCATTACCATTGCACACGCTATTATGTGGTGCAACGTTTACGATGTGCACTCCATCACAAATAGTTCATGATTGCCAAGCGTGTGCGATCAGGAGACTATCACACACATTCACTTCCCCTGAACCGTATGCAATCTGTAATTAAGAAGATTACCTAATCATCGTACGAGTTCGGATAAAATTATGAAACGTCGGACCGTCATACCAGTGTCGTACAGGATAACTATCACACACGCTATTATGTGGTGCAACGTTTACGATGCCTACGACATCCGAAACAGTTCATGATTGTAAACCGTGTATGATAAGGCGACTATCACAAACATTAAGTTTGCTCGCACCATTTGTGATATTGTCTGACATCACACACGCTTCGCGAATGACAATTGTGTGCATGGTCGCACACGTTTCCTCTCTGCAAACCGTGTCAGAAGTACATGTATATCACACATGTTTGTGCTTTACAGACCGTGTGCGTCGTAGCGACCTGTAGAGCATATTTCGACCCTAATTAAATCGTTGCTATTTAAAATGTACTGAATTTGAATTTGAAAGTTGTCTATAACTTTATTCATTGTAACATCCCAAAATTCTAAATTTTGGAATATTATATTAAATAAATATTTCTGGTTGTTTGTTTGATTGTTGTGTGATTGATTGTGGGAAAAAGAGTGGAATTTGAAACTTTTTGAAAGTTGAATGAGAGGGAATGAAATTACTTTCCCAAACTTTCACTTTGCATTCTGATCTCCATGAATTCAAATTCATTTCATCACAAAACCCTAGAGTGAAGATGATATGACTTCTTCCATTTGAAATGAAAAGGGGTTTTGAAAAGATTTGAATTCCATTTGAAAATATTTCAAATTCAGAAAATTTATGCAACTCAATGATTTTCATGAGAGAAGATAAAATGACTACTTCAAGTTATATGAAATATGAGTTGGAAGTTTAAAAGAAACAAATTGAAGTACCTTTGAAGGTATTTTGAAACTCACCTTCAATCTGGAGTTATTTGAATTTTTAAATTTCAAAACCCCTGGAAATATTCACAAGAGAGAAGTAATATGACACTTCAAGTATTTAGGGGCATTTGAAAGGTATTGGGTCAAGTAAAAACAGAAAGGAATCCCAAATGATTTGAAATTTAACTTCAAACTCATTTGAGGGTTTTATTCAAATTATTTTTCTCCAAAAATAAAATATATGGAAATTAGGGTAAAATGATTCCCTTCAACAGAATAATGGAGAAAAATAAATTTGAAATCATTTTGATAATTTAAAAATATTTTATTTGATTTTTTGACATTCTTTATTTGATTTTTAATGTAACAGTAGCACTGTTTTCATTATTTGAATTTCTGTTGATTTTATTTGAATTTGAAAAATAGTTCATCTTTTAGTATTTGTTTTTATCAACATTTTGATATATAATATGACTATATATCATTTTCATTTATTTTGTTTTTCTTTTTGTTTTGTTGTTTGTCTTTATAAAAAAACGGCCGAAGCCCAGTCCCTATCTCTCTCCCCACGGCCTAGCTGGCCCAGCCACCCCCCTCGCGAAAACCCTTCGCGCAAGTCGCTCGCTCCCTCTCGCTGCTGCCTGTAGCCACTGATGCGTGGGGCCCACCATCTTCTTCCTCCTCACGGCAAGCCACCGACGCCCGAACTCGCTCAACCGCCGCCGTATCCCGGATATATCGGGATCGAGAATCCCTACGCCCGACCCCTCCTCCAAGCCTCTGAGCTATAAAAGCCCCTTTCCCTCACTCGATTCCGCCCCTAAGCCCTCTCCCTCGACGCGCCCTCACCCCGCAATTGCTCGCTGGAACCCAAGTGCCGCCGCACGCCATTACCGCCCTGCCTCTTCACCCCGACCTCCTAGCCGCCACCTGAGCTCACCACCGTAACCCCCTCGCTCGTCCACACCTCCCCGTGCCCTCGCCCGAGCCGGAAACCCATTGGAGCGCTGTCATCCGCCGACGCCCGAATGCCATCGCCGCCTCGACCTCATCGTCGTCCTCCTCCGACGACCCAGAGCTGCACCGAGGCCACCGTCGTGATCGCCTTCGTCCGCGGCATCCTCCCGACGAGTTCACCGAGCTCACTGATGACCGGAGCACCGTCCCCGTCAACCACCGAAGCCGGAGCACCTCGTCGGAGCTCGTCCACCGCCGTTGTAAGCTCTCGTCTCTCCCTCCATCGTCCGATCTAAAATAAACGCGTTAGATTAGATCTGGCTTAACCGTTAGGTTTTATTTTAGGTGAACCGGTTTTATTTACGGTTAGACCGAACCAGCCTCTTCGGTTTTCTTTTAGCCGCCCCGTCTACCAGTTTTCATAAGTAGCGGCCGTTCGCCCGTAGTTATAGCATGCACATGCTCCTCGGCTAGTAGGAAGGCGCCACGTAGCCCCTATCCGACGCTTAGTCGTTTTCTTTTTCTGTTTTTATTTATTTTCCAGAATTAGTTCTGTTTTTTTATTTGTAATATCTTTTAGAATATTTAGTGTTTTTGAGTAATTCCAATTGCACCGTGTCACAAATTTTATAGTTTCTGTTGGTGCACTTAGTTTTCAAATTTGAATAGTTTAAATTTGAATTATTTCAAATATGCTTCAAACATTGTTCTGGCTCTAGTTTGAATTCTATAATGGATTTTTGATTGATTCTTTTTGCTATTGTTTTGTCTATCCAGTAGCATATAATGGTTTATTTGTAGTTTATTTTAAATTAGGTTTATTGCAAAAATAGTACTATTTTGCTTATATAGTTGTTTTAGTCATATAATTCTTGTTTTTAATTATTTTTAGTTAATTATTTTTGTAGATTCTCACTTCTTGTTATATGTTTCTGTTGGGATACCGTAGATAAATTTTTGTAGTTATTTATTAGTGTTTAGCTACTGTTTTTGTATTTGCTTGTTTAGTTCATAGTGATAGCTGATAAAAATAGTTTTATTAGATTTAAAAGTAATTCTTTTTGCCACTTCAAGTTATGTTGTTATGGATTCTGTTATCTAGGAGTAAATTAGTTTCATAATTATTTTAGTATTCTTTACTATTGTCTTGGTGTTTTACTAGTTGTTATAGTTGTTCTGGTGTTAAGTAGATAGTTATAATAGTTTTCATACTAGTTCTTTTTGCTAGTAAATTATTTTCTGTTGTTTCATTGAAATTATATTCTCTTTGCTGTAGAAAAGTTATTAGAGTAATTTAGTGCTGTTATGATAGAATTTGTGTGAGTTGGTCTCCACTAGTTTTCCTTGAAGTTTTCTTTTGAAGTTTTCCTTTGGTTTTTATTTGTTTTTCTTTTATCCCATTATTGTTTTCTTTATTGCTTTTTGATTGTTATTTTGATTGCTAGAATTGTTGCTTATGTGAATACAATGTTTGACTATATTGATTTTTCTCGGAGTGATGAATAGTTTATCAAAGTTTCCGAGAGCGTTATTATCTTCATCAACTTACCAGGCAAGTTCACTTTGACCGTGATATTCATACCTATGTTTTTATTGCATCTAGTGTCACCATTCATAACCCCTCCAGTAGTGGTATTGACTTCTTGTAGTTGAGTAGAATGCATGAGGTAGGAACCCATCTCCCTGTTATCAAGCTCGGGACGTTATATAGTTTTAATGCTACGCTATAGTAGACGGGGTTTGGTATGAGTGCTCAGGAGTGGTGTGAAGGAGGACTCTACGTCAATGATGACAACTCCATGATGGCATCTGCAAGGACTGCATCTTCAAGGCCTCAAGACTTCAAGACTCGAGACAAGAATTCAATATAACTCTGGGTGGAGAATGGTTAAGAAGGGTACATTGGTGTGCCCAGTACTCAGTGATTCCGGAGAAGCGCCGTGATATCATGCGGAAAGCTCCACCCAGGCTCAAAGAGACGTAAGAATACTTCATGCCCAGAAGCTTACCTGTGCAACCGCAAGTCACTATGGGCTCTGGCTTGGTTGACCTTAGTGGTGACTCTAGCTGGGACGGTGCCAGCAGATGTAGAACTACGGTAGGATTGGATGGGCACCGGACAGTGGTCAGAGGAACTCTTCAGAAGACCATGTTTCGATCGTCCTGTTCTCAAACAATCTGAAGTGTGAGGACGAAAAAGGGAGGGACCGAATCTTGCGGGTAAAGTGTACAAACCTCTACAGAGAGTTAAAACCTAATCGATTAGCCGTGTCCTCGGTTATGGACAACTTGAGCCTCTGGACTTGGATCTATCTCGGAACTCTCAACACCGGTTCGAAAACTTAATTGTGGACAACTTATGAGCATATGGGCTATGAGACATCGGTTGGCGGAACCATGTCATGATAGAAAACTCTGTAGTTCAGACTTCGGTTATTTCCTTTGATGTAGGGAAAATAAAACCAGCTTTTACGCAAAAACCTCAGACATAGAGCCACAAAGCCATGTTGCATATAGAATAGTTTATCTTCTATTTTTCTTATGGTGATCTTGCCGGTACATTCAATGTACTGACCTACACGGCTACAACGTATCATGTTGCAGGATTTCTACGACGAGTAAGAGGTACGGTATAGGGTTACGGTCTACACTCAACCTGCCGATGGTGTTGATGGGACTCCACACCCGTTTAACTGTTTCCGTAGAGACTTATGAGGTATATATCCGTTTTACATACATGTGATTGCACTTTGATATATACACTGATGTACTGTGTGTGCCAGCATACTGATCCAGGGATGACCCAGATAAACAGAGGCTTGACCGTTTGAGGTCGGGTCGCTACAGAGATGGTATCAGAGCACATGTTGACTGTAGGACGTGACCCTAGGAAATGACTTAGTAGTATGAAGACCCCGATAGGAACGACTCTTGTACTGCTCTCGTAACTCTTGAATTCTTTTACTAAACTTTCCTTATTTCAAATTATAGATGGAGAGCTACATTCTGAACAAGAGAGAACACTACGAGAAGGTTCTTGGAGGCCCCTTCCTGGTGGAGCTAGTTGGACTGATAAAGCTGCCGATACTTGAGATCAAGGTGTATAAAAGGAAGTCTGGATCATGGAGAGTCAAGAGTCAAGTTTTTGGACGAAAAGAAGACCCCAAGACTAGAGACATTACATATGGAACATTAAGTCCAGACCTTGATCTTAGCGTAAACACTGTTGTTCATGATGCTATTGCACACTTGTGCTATCGCCATCGTGCTGAGTTAAGCAAGCATTTCTTTGGAAAGATTGGATGGCAGAAGAGTGATGGAGCCACCATTGCCTAACGGATGCGCAGAAGATGAAGTTCTCCCCTCTATTGGTGTATAACCAAGATCTGGAGCAATACGTCAAGAATCTTCATATGGATCTTCTGGAAGCCTTGTTTGACAATGAAGCCCTATGAGAAGAGGTCGAGACTCAGAGGCTGAAGGTAATCAAGCTGGAAGAGGAAAATCTCGAGATCCCGAAGATGCGTCAAGAACTGAAGGGCAGCAGGATCATAGCTCATGCCAAAGACGTTGAGATCCAGAAACTCAAAGAACAACTCCAGGATATCCAGGGATGGCACAAATACACAGAGGCTTAACCGTTTAAGGTCGGATCGCTACATTCATATCCATCAGGTTAAACAACCAATGCATTATTTGATTCACAAATACACATGTTCAAGAATTACATAAGCACCAAATAAAGAATGATGAACCAGGGTTGTATACTTGTACTATTAAACACGATAAAGAAAGATGCAAAAGACATTCTGGTTGCTGAACAAGGTGAAGCGGAATGCCCGTATTGTGCTCTCCTCCATGCAGAAGGCACACACAACTCAGTCCAACCCCTTGTGATGGACGACCGCCCATCCTTCATTGTCTTCATGACTCATGAGGGCATCTAGATAGTCATTGTGTTATGGTAGAAATACTTTAACCTTTGCATGCCCACCAATCATGTAGTTTGAGAGGTAATCTTGAGTAAACTGGTTCGAGAATCACTGCAAAGGAAAAAGATTCAAACATTGTCATCTAACACAACTCATTATGGGCAGTAAAAAGAAGGCTATAGAGTTCTTACTTACCATGCTGCAGTTCACTGTTGTCTTGCATAAAGTGTAAACAAATAGTTCGATTGACATCTTTTGACCCATTTTAATAACAATCTTTATCAGTTTCCTCTCTTGAAGTTGGTTCATAAATATCTCATTGCCTCATACGCAGAAAGGGTCGAAGCATGGATCTTTACCAATGACGTGTACCTAAAAGCACCAAGTTAACATTAGAAGCTAAACAACAGTTGCAATATGATGTATTACAACACTCCCTCTGTCCCATTATATAAGGTCTTAATGCATCCAATATAATCATGGCGTGGATGAATAAACATCTTATATTATGGGGCGGAGGGAGTTTATTACATTTCTACAAATATCAGCCAATTATCTGTAGTTAACTGCTGCTGTGTTGTTGGTGTTCTTGTTGCTCTTCTATGTATATCTAGACATCATCATAACATTAAGGTAACACTCTTGGTTTGAGACTATGTTTGCCAAAGGTTGCGACACCTAAGCTTAGGCAAGTTTGACCAACTTAGGTGTGTGTTTGATTCAAGCCACATCTTAGGCAAGCCACACTATGTTCCCACATCACATACACTGAAAAAGTGTGGCAAGATTCTCTTAGGCGTGCCAACTTGTGGCTCTCGTTTTGAAGAACTAACCCTTTGGCAAGTTTGGCAACATTGTATGGCAAAGTGTGGCACTCCTAGGCCTAGAACCAAACAACCCTTCCTTGTTGCTGTGTGGCCTAGGATTGCATATTTAGTCATTTAGTACAATGCATCTTGCTATGTAGCCTCAGATATGTTATATATGGCCCTAGGTAACCCACCGATAAATGGGTTACAGATATATTCAGTTAAATGTCCGATTCAACGATTAATCCCTTATCATCCCCGGGCTTATATGGTACCAGCTACCGATATCCTGGACAATGAGTATATATAAGCCATGGGATGAAACTAACCTCGATGGTAAACAACAGATGTTCCCAATATTGTCCTGTGTAAGTACATCTAAAGGCATGTTAAGCACAACAGGCTAAACATCAACCAAATATATCCATGGTAGAGAACATAACACTACAAAAAAAAACCACTTCCGTGATGATGCATGTTTGTCACAGTAGGTCGCGTTTTTTGTCATGCATGTACATCCATGACGATTTTATGACAGAATCAAGATAGTCATACCTGTGCTGTCGTAGAAGTGTTCCATGACAATACCAAAATTATCATCACAGAAGTGTCCACTTCCATGACGATAAATGGCGCGTCATGGAAGTGCTTTTGTCAAGGGTAACCAACACGTGGCATCCACCATAACGGGTCGCCGTTAAGCTACCGGGTTCCGGTTTGGATCCGATAACCCGTTAACAGCCCGGACCAATGGGGATTTTCCATGTGTAAAATCATCATTGGCTGGAGGAAACACGCATCGGCTCCTCGATGGGCCAGATGTCGTCCGTCCAATGGAGGAGACGTGCCTATGATACGTTGACACGTGGCAGGGCCCAAAAGAGGCCCATATAGGTTAAAAAGGTCGGCCTAGTTAAAGGCCCGTAGTATTTACTCAGGTACTAGTGGGCCAGCCCACTAACGGCCTATTTAAACATGGCCCATTTACGGCCCGAAGCCAGATCTGGCCCGTTAATTGTTCGCCGAATATTTGGGCCCAATTACGGCCCAGTGACATTTCGGCCTGTTAGAGGCCCGATCTAGACATGGGCCCATTTCAGCCCGGTGTGTCTTTCGGCCTGGGAATGGCCCGTGCTGCCCATAGGCCATATATGGTCCGAAGCAACATCCGGCCCTCTAACGGCCCGTGATCAAGGTGGCAACAGTTCAGCCCAACATGACTTTGGGCCTGTTAAAGGCCTGTCGTATAATTCGGCCCATTGATGCCTCTACTAAGCTTTCGGCCTCTTAAAGGCCCATGATATCAGTGAGCCAACTAAGGCCCGAGATATGTTTGGGCCTGGTAATGGCCTGTCATATAACTGGGCCAATAATGGCCCGGTCTACATTTCAGCCTGCTGAAGGCCCATCGACGACTAGTGAAAATTGAGGCCCAACATGCATTTCGACCTGCTAAAGGCCCATGGTTTCTTCTGGGCCGTAACAGGCCAGCAGAATATTCAGCCCGTTAATGGCCCAAAGCTACATGGGCCCAACTAAGCGCTGGGTCCACTAAAGGCCCAACTAAACTTTGGGCCGAATATAGGCCCGTGTAAGTTGTGGGCCTGGCGCAAAGTGTGAAGGCCCCAATGGCCTTTTAGGCCCAAGAAAGTTGCAAGCCAGCCCAATTGTGGCCCGCTAAAATGCAGGCCCATTAGAGGCGAATGTTTTGGCCCAGTCGACTACATCAGATTTTCGCCATTTTTTTCAGATAGCGAATGATGGCATATACGGTAACTAGTAGGAATTAAGAACAAACCTACTCTATACAATAAAGAAATTACGGCATAGTAACTTAGAATAAACCTACACTATACAATAAAGGATTTATGGTATATTACATCCACTGGGCATCGAAGTTCGCCACCAGTGATCATAAAGCACAACGAAGAAGCATATTACAAAAACGGGGCGCCATTGCAGCATAACAAAATAATACTGAACCAAGACCACTTCCAAGACAGTTCAAGAAAGGTTAGCCTTGCGCGAGAACTGCTGCGCAAGCTGCTGAGCAAGGCTGTGAGACCAGCCTAGCATGTCGGTCATAGCTTCCAGGTGTAGCTGTTTAGCAATGTGGTTCTCATTGGTGTTCTCCACAATCTTTCTTAGAGATAGGACTTCAAGTTGAAGTTGAGTTGCAGAATGCCTTTCTGCTAGAACTTGGGCCTAAAGAAGTCAAACTGATTCAGACAGCGAATTCAGTGAGCTTGTCTGACTACTAGTCTCAAGTAACTTGCACTGCATCAAGACAAGACTTTGGGGTTGTCTTGCTATCTTCAAGATGTTTTGCCTTCTTTGCTGCAATATATGTTGGGTTTGTCTCATGGCCTTCAGCAGACTTGTGCATGCCATCAGGCATATCACCCTGAAACAAGCAGAGAGATGACATGTTTTGCACGTGTATAAACAAAGATGGTAACTGTGCTGTCAATTCCATCCAATTTCAAATTAGAAAATAAAGAGCAAGTTCAAAATATCAATAGCATAATTTGGCATTGTTCATAATGCGGGGAGCTTCACCACACTACTGGATTACCATGTCAGCAAAACAAGCATAGTTGAAGGGCAAAGACAATTATTGTATCTATTTTGGTTAATGTGCATGGCATGTTGTTCATATCATCAGCCACATCAGTAAGATAAAACAGGAGATGACAAGGTGCAAACGTGGGCTGCTTCACCACACACTAGATTATAGATCCACAAAAACAAGCATACATATAGGGAGTATTGAGTAATGTGCATGGTATGAATAAGGAATTTGGTTTTACAAGTAAAACTTGGAACTTACAGTTGTTGCGAACATGCATTTTGATAGAAACAGCAAACTAAACAGCAGTTGACGATAGGGAGTATGAGCAAATTAAACAGCTGTTGAGGATAAAGGCTTTTGAAGGACTGACTTACATTAACAGTTAACATCGGCTTTATAATGCCCTTCTCCATGTCAAGGGAAGGATAACTCAAGAATTTTAGCACATAATCTTCTTCATAAGCATTGCCTGTACTCTACATTTTGTAGAGAGTAATTATAGATATGATAATACTGGAAGGGATAGAGGATAATGAAGATAAGATGCAGATTGATGCTACATAATCAACTACCAATCCCTAAAAGTACAAGCGTTACAGGACAAAATGTACTGACAAGAGCAATGGGCTACACTTCTGCACTGGCATTGTCTGTGTATTCAACTTTTTGGTAAGATTAAATATAGATCTGATATTTTTTAGTAAATGGTGGGCGAGGGAGATAAGATGCAGAATGCTACACAATGAACCAATCCCTCTTCCCATAATATAAGAGTGTTTTGAACACTGGTGTACTGTACAAAATGCTCTTATATTATGGGATGGAGGGAGTAGCTGTTAATGTAAGTACAGTGATAGATGACGTTCAGTCCTTACAAGAGGACTGCAGAGCTAAACCTCTTCAAAAGCATTGGGTTGATTCTAAATTTATGTAAGAGTCGATGTGGATCTTATAATGTCCACCAAATGGAGGATAACGAGGCTAACATGTGCAGTGATGCTACATAATCAACCAGCTATGAAAGTAAGTATGATCATATAGGGCAAGAGGTACTCACCAGAGCAATGCAGTGTGCAGTATAGTTGTGAGATTCTATGGTCCCTTGAGAATGAATGTTCTTCTACAAACAGTTTTCGTAGAAGTGACACATTAAGGCACATGCAGAAATGTAGTTCAAATTGTGATGTGATATCATAGACAGTACCTTACGTTGCAGATGAGACCAATGTGTAACAAGATTATTCCAGTCACTATCTGATAAATGTAGCACCGGAGACTTTACAGAAATTTCGTTTAGAGGCTTGCCATCGAAGTGCGCTTGCCTCAGGTAGGAATGATACTTCATCAACGAGTGCTTGAAAAGCGCAACCAACCCTTGCTCGTCTTAACTATCTAGTTTGGTCCTTGCCTATTTAAAAGAATGAAATATTGTGTCTTTTGTCAGCAGAAACATATGCAGTAATTACCATGAATAACATTAGTACATTACTTACGTGTAAGTTGCGGAGGAAGATTGGAAATTGTTCTTTGTCTGTGGTATAATCTTTCCATGAAGGAAAGATGTGCACAAAGTTCCTGACAACAATATAAGCTTCGTCTTCTAAACTGGGAAGAAGTGGAACAGGAGTCCTATTTGCTGCAATTGGGGCTCTCTCTCGTTCGAAAAGGGATTTGGCAACTGGATTTGGTGTACTCTTTGCTGGAATGGGGGTTTTGCATCGTAGAGTTGGTGCTATGTGAACTGGCATCATCATAATGTTTGCGGCAGTTGGGGTCTGCTGAGTTGGGGCATCAGAGATGGCCAGTGTAGTAGGGCTAGAGGCTGCTAGAGTTGTGGCTATGTTTTCTGGGTCTGGTGATATTGCAACTACACCTAATGAGCTATTTGATTTATCAGGTGTCACTACCTTTTTCAAATACTTTGTTCGTGCTCCTCCGCGATCAGCAATCGCCCTCTTCCTTTTGAACGTCTAATACACAAGAACAACATTTGAATGGATAAATATGGTATGATGACAGATGAAATATGTACTGAAAATGGATAGGCAGGGCGTATTCACATATACGATGTGTAAACTAAGCTAATGGCAGTGCAACAAAGTAGAAGCAATGCAAAGCATCAGTTGCAAGATATGTGCGACCAATATAACCTTGGAAAGTTAGAGCAAGCACCTTGATGGGTGAATAAGATAGGGCATCTGCCTCTGACTCCTCCACTAGGGAGCTACATTGACTTTGGTCTCCCTTGAGCTCAGAATCACTGTTAGGATCATATTCTGAGCATGAATCTGTAGGTGGAGAGCGTTTGCATTGCATTGCATCCAGACTTGATTTCAGTCCCTTAATGCCAAGTTTGACAGCCATGGCATTGTTCTGCTTTATTCTTTTCATGCGCGCAAGCTTGATGCGGCTTGAACTACGTCGGTATTTCCCAAAGAGGAAGGGATGATGCAGCACAGCTACAATAGGTATTTCCCTCATTGATGAGACCAAGGTTATCGAACCAGTAGGAGAACCACGCAACACTACATAAATGGTACCTGCACATAAAGAACAAATACTTGCAACCCGACATAAAAGAGGGGTTGTCAATCCCTCCTCGGTAAAAAGATAGATAAAATTGTAGTAGATTGGATAAATAGATCTCGCGGGAACGCGAGATAAAATAAATAACAATAAATTGTAGAAAGGTATTTTTGGGTTTTTGGATTAATAGATCTGAAAATAAAAGCAAATAAAAATAGATCTCGAAGGCAAATATGATAAAGAAGAGACCCGGGGGCCATAGATTTCACTAGTGGCTTCTCTCGAGAAAAATAGCACACGGTGGGTAAACAAATTACTATTGGGCAATTGATAGAACTTCAAATAATCATGACGATATCCAGGCAATGATCATTATATAGGCATCACATCCAAGATTAGTAGACCGACTCCTGCCTGCATCTACTACTATTACTCCACACATCGACCGCTATCCAGCATGCATCTAGTGTATTAAGTTCATGGAGAAATGGAGTAATGCAATAAGAACGATGACATGATGTAGACAAGATCTATTCATGTAGGAATAGACCCCATCTTGTTATCCTTAATAGCAATGATACATACATGTCATTTCCCCTTCTGTCACTAGGATTGAGCACCGTAAGATCGAACCCATCACAAAGCACCTCTTCCCATGGCAAGAAAAATCAATCTAGTCGTCCTAACTAAACCAAAGATTCGGAGAAGAAATACGAGGCTATAAGTAATCATGCATATAAGAGATCAAAAGACTCAAATAACTTTCATGGATAAAAACATAGATCTGATCATAAACTCAAAGTTCATCGGATCCCAACAAACACACCGCAAAAAGAGTTACATCAAAGAGATCTCCAAGAGACCATTGTATTGAGAATCAAAAGAGAGAGAGAGGAAGCCATCTAGCTACTAACTACGGACCCGTAGGTCTACAATGAACTACTCACGCATCATCGGAGAGGCACCAATGAGGATGATGAACCCCTCCATAATGGTGTCTAGATTGGATCTGTGGTTTCTGGAACTTGCGGCGGCTGGAATTGTTTTTTCGTCGACTCCCCTAGGGTTTCTGGAATATTGGGGTGTTTATAGAGCAAAGAGGCGGTGCGGGAGGCCACCGAGGTGGGCACAACCCACCAGGGCGCGCCTGGGCCCCCAGGCGCGCCCAGGTGGGTTGTGCCCCCCTCGAGGCACCCCTGTGGTACTTCCTTGGCCCAACTTGTGTCTTCTGGTCCAGAAAAAATCACCAAAAAGTTTCGCTGCGTTTGGACTCCGTTTGGTATTGATTTTCTGCAAAGTAAAAAACAAGCAAAAAACAGCAACTGACACTGGGTACTACATCAATAGGTTAGCCCAAAAAATGATATAAAGTTGCTATAAAATGATTGTAAAACATCCAAGAATGATAATATAACAGCATGGAACAATCAATAATTATAGATACGCTGGAGACGTATCAGCATCCCCAAGCTTAATTCCTGCTCGTCCTCGAGTAGGTAAATGATAAAAACAGAATTTTTGATGTGGAATGCTGCCTAACATGTTCATCACATATTCTTTTCTTTGTAGCATGGACATTTGGACTTTTATATGATTCAAAGCAATAGTCTAGTTTTGACATGAAGATTTCAATACTCAAGCATATCAACAAGCAACCATGTCTTTCAAAATATCAACACTAAAGCAAGTTATCCCTAGCCCATTATGCTCAATCATTGATCCATTCATGAAACACACTCGCATATTAGCTACACCCAATGCTCAAGTACAGTCATAGTGCCCCTTAGTTGGTGCTTTATAAGAGAAGATGGAGACTCAAAATAAAAATTGCATAAACTAAATAGAAAGGCCCTTCGCAGAGGAAAGTAGGGATTTGTAGAGGTGCCAGAGCTCAAAGCGAAAAAGATAGAGATAAAAACATTTTGGGTGGCATGCTTTTCCTGTCAACGAAACGATCGAGTAGTTCCCAATACTTTCCATGCTAGATATATCATAGGCGGTTCCCAAACAGAAAGTAAAGTTTATTCCTTTTTCCACCATACTTTCACATTCCACGGCTAACCGAATTCATGGGTGCCGTCCATACCAACACTTTCCAAGGAATTTATTATTTGACAACATAAAGTAAATTCATTTTTCATTTCGGGACTGGGCATCCCTAATACCTTTGCCGTACTTTCGTGCAATGACAAGTGAATAAACACTCATCTTGAGAATAACACATCTAGCATGGAAAAATATTAGCCACCCCCTACCATTTCATGAGCGGTACGAGCACACAAAAGAGAAATTTATTTTGAAAATTAGAGATGGCACATACAAATTTGCTTAGAACGGCAAAATAATACCGCATATAGGTAGGTATAGTGGACTCATGTGGCAAAACTGGTTTAAGGATTTTGGATGCACAAGTAGTGATCATACTTAGTGCAAATGAAGGCTAGCAAAAGATTGAGAAGCATCCAACCAAGAAACAAAAAAATCTCATAAGCGAGCATTAAGCATAACTAACACTGAATAATGCACCATAAGTAGGATATAATTTCACTGCATAACTATTGACTTTCGTGCTTGCATAGGGAATCACAAACCTTAACACCAATATTCTTACTAAAGCATAATTACTCATCAATATGACTCACATATTATATCATCATATCGCAAAACTATTACAAAGAATCAAGTTTATTTTGTCCAATGATCTTCATGAAAGTTTTTATATCCCTCTTGAATATCTATCACTTTGGGACTAATTTCATATGTTGCTTTCGATAGCTCAAACAAATCTAAGTGAAGAACATGAGCATAAAAATTTTCTTCTCTCAAAATAATTTAAGTGAAGCATGAGAGAATTTCTTAAAAAAATTACTAACTCCCAAATAAATCTAAGTGAAGCATGAGAGCATTTCTTCAAAAATACTAAAGCACACCATGCTCAAAAAGATATAAGTGAAGCACTAGAGCAATTCCATAGCTCATAAAGATTTAAGTGAAGCAAAGAGAGCAATTCTAACAAATCATAGCATAATTTTGGCTCTCTCAAATAGGTGTGTCCAGCAAGGATAGATGACTAAAAATAAAAATCAAAACAAGCAAAGACTCATATCATACAAGACGCTCCAAGCAAAACTCATGATATGTGACGAATAAAAATATAGCTCCAAGTAAAATACCGATGGCTGTTAGAAGAAAGAGGGGATGCCACTCGGGCATCCCCAAGCTTAGTTGCTTGCTTCTCCTTGGATAATGGCTTGGGGTGCCATGGGCATCCCCAAGCTTAGGCTCTTCTTACTCCTTATTCCTTCATCCATCGTAATCTCACCCAAAACTTGAAAACTTCAATCACACAAAACTCAACAAAACCTTCGTGAGATCTGTTAGTATAAGAAAACTAATCTTTACTTTAAGTACTATAGAAAACCCCATTCAAATTTTGTTATTGCATTATATCTACTGTATTCTAACTTTACCATTGCTTATACACTCCAATACAAACCATAGATTCATCAAAATAAGCACACAATGCAAAGAAAACAGAATCTGTCAAAAACAGAACAGTCTATAAAGATGCGAATTGTTCTCATACTTCTGTAACTTCAAAACTTCTGAACAATTAGAACAACAGATTCAATTTGTATATAAATCTTGTGTAAAAAAATCAGAATTTTTCATCGCTTCTGTAATTTTAAACAATTATTTTTCTGGACGTAAAAGTTTCTGTTTTCCAACAAGATCAAATCAACTATAACCAAAGCTATCCTAAAGGCTTTACTTGGAACAAACACTAATTAAAACACAAAAAACATAATCATAACAGTAGCATGATTGTGCAAACACTCAAGAACAGAAAGAAAAAGACAAAAATAAATTTTATTCATTGGGTTGCCTCCCAACAAGCGCTATCGTTTTATGCACCTAGCTAGGCATAATGCATAGATCTAAGTGTTGTCATCTTTGGTTTCATTTTCCTTAGAGGTGTTTTTGTCACGAGGTTTTGCAAAAACAACATAAAACACCTTATCCATAGAGACTTTAGCACTATCAAGTTGCTTATCATCATATCCCCTTTGATTTCCGGCAACAATCCAAGAATAGTGTTGATTAACATCATTGAAAACTTGTTGGATTATATCTAAAACAGGGACTTCCTTCTTAAGATTCTCATCAAAGATTTGATTATCCCCAAGTAAATGTCTTAGCACATAATCACTATTATAAAGTATTTCATCTATCACCGGTTTTTCATGATTCATACCATAGAAATCAAAAATTTGCCTAGCTTCCCGTACTACGTAATCAAATTCATTCATGAGAACAAGGGTGGCCAACTTTTTAGCCTTGGGATTCTTTATAACGGGCAACTCAAAAAACAATCTTTGCAAGGTAGGATGGGTACAGATAAATTTATTTTCAAGTTTCAGAACTAGTGCTGAAATAGCTTCCGCATAAGTTTTAGTCCTCTTAAGTATAGGAACATCATCAAGACTTAAATATCCAACACAATTGAAAAATTCTTGGATACATTCTTTTCCTATAACATTCCCTTGCCCCAAAACAAAAGTTTTAGCATCTAGATTGCCAGATCGTCCAATTTTAGGAGTTAGGCCATCATCTGTTTCTGCCATACCAAAGTCACTCATGGTGACAAATCCTAGCAAACAAAAACTCCAACGAAAAACGCGAACGAAAAAGAGGGCGAATAAAATGGTAAATTTTTGTGAAGTGGGGGAGATGAAAACGAGAGGCAAATGGCAAATAATGTAAATTGCAAGGAGATGAGATTTGCCATTAGGAACCTGGTAGATGTTGATGATGTCTCCTCGGCAATGGCGCCAGAAATTGGCACGTGGCCGGGAGACTATCTTGACTTGATCCTCCCCGGCAACGGCGCCAGAAATTCCTTTTGATGCGGCTTGAACTACGTCGGTATTTCCCCAAAGTGGAAGGGATGATGCAGCACAACTATGGTAGATATTTCCCTCAGTGATGAGACCAAGGTTATCGAACCAGTAGGAGAACCACGCAACACTACGTAAATGGTACCTGCACACAAAGAACAAATACTTGCAACCCGACGTAAAAGAGGGGTTGTCAATCCCTCCCGGGTAAAAAGATAGATAAAATTGTAGTAGATTGGATAAATAGATCTCATGGGAACGTGAGATAAAATAAATAACAATAAATTGCAGCAAGGTATTTTTGGGTTTTTGGATTAATAGATCTGAAAATAAAAGCAAATAAAAATAGATCTCGAAGGTAAATATGATAAAGAAGAGACCCGGGGGCCGTAGATTTCACTAGTGGCTTCTCTCGAGAAAAATAGCACACGGTGGGTAAACAAATTACTGTTGGGCAATTGTTAGAACTTCAAATAATCATGATGATATCCAGGCAATGATCATTATATAGGCATCACGTCCAAGATTAGTAGACCGACTCCTGCCTGCATCTACTACTATTACTCCACACATCGACCACTATCCAGCATGCATCTAGTGTATCAAGTTCATGGAGAAACAGAGTAATGCAATAAGAACAATGACATGATGTAGACAAGATCTATTCATGTAGGAATTGACCCCATCTTGTTATCCTTAATAGCAATGATACATACGTGTCATTTCCCCTTCTGTCACTGGCATTGAGCACCATAAGATCGAACCCATCACAAAGCACCTCTTCCCATGGCAAGAAAAATCGATCTAGTCTGCCTAACTAAACCAAAGATTCGAAGAAGAAATATGAGGCTATAAGTAATCATGCATATAAGAGATCAAAAGACTCAAATAACTTTCATGGATAAAAACATAGATCTGATCATAAACTCAAAGTTCATCGGATCCCAACAAACACACCGCAAAAAGAGTTACATCAAATAGATCTCCAAGAGACCATTGTATTGAGAATCAAAAGAGAGAGAGGAAGCCATCTAGCTACTAACTACGGACCCCTAGGTCTACAATGAACTACTCACGCATCATCGGAGAGGCACCAATGAGGATGATGAACCCCCTCCGTGATGGTGTCTAGATTGGATCTGTGGTTTCTGGAACTTGCGGCGGCTGGAATTGTTTTTTCGTCGACTCCCCTAGGGTTTCTGGAATATTGGGGTATTTATAGAGCAAAGAGGAGGTGCGGGAGGCCTCCGAGGTGGGCACAACCTACCAGGGCGCGCCTGGGCCCCCAGGCGCGCCCAGGTGGGTTGTGCCCCCCTCGAGGCACCCCTGTGGTACTTCCTTGGCCCAACTTGTGTCTTCTGGTCCAGAAAAAATCACCAAAAAGTTTCTCTGCATTTGGACTCCGTTTGGTATTGATTTTCTGTGAAGTAAAAAACAAGCAAAAAACAGCAACTGGCACTGGGCACCATGTCAATAGGTTAGTCACAAAAAATGATATAAAGTTGCTATAAAATGATTGTAAAACATCCAAGAATGATAATATAACAGCATGGAACAATCAAAAGTTATAGATACATTGGAGACGTATCAAAGCTCATAATCATTATGATGCTGTTCAGTATCTGAGATTCATGAAAACATAAAAAGTACTCATATTGTCTATGGAATGCATTGCGGATTCAACTCGAAGAGTGTCTCCCTATAAACCCCTGCATATACAAAGTTCACCCCCCAACCGTGCTGACCAAACGACACACAGAAATACAAACCTCTTATGTCTCTATAACAGGCAGACACACATTTCAAAACTGAAGTAGAAACATTAGAATCATATCAAATTCGTATTTGAATGAATAAACTAAGGAATTATGAGTGGCATAATGTTTAGCTTCAAGGGTGGAGTGCTGGTAGTGCGACACAAAGCAAGTAGGTAGATTGTATTCCATGTAAAAGATCATAGTCTATGTAAAAGGTGGATATGACACTTTCTTTCTATACAATGCAGTGTTCGTTGCCCACACATGATGGAAGAGATCACACAGAGAAATACTATTCACTCATGTATGCGGTTCCAGTATTTTGAAACACGGTGGTCCACCCTAAAAGAATATTGACAACAAATATGACAAGGCAAGCATAGAGGTAGTGAATCAATCATTACTTGTGAGCTTACTAGGACAAGTATGCAGAATTGTAACTGCAGTAAGAGACCGTCCAAAATCTGAATCAAGAAGTTGGTCTAGCACTTATTGTTTGCAACTAATCGACGTGAATAATTGGATATCATATCGAATGAGTAAGAAAGACAAGTAAAATTGTCAACAAACCTGGCCTGCAGTAGTAATTTGGGTCAATGTCACTATGACCAACAATCCAAAATGACTAGTGTCTATTCCTAGGGCCGGAATTTTGAAACCCTGTGAACTTTACAGGTACTAAAGATTACTGAAATACATCTGAACCATTAAGTGTAGGTAGCACTCAGTACACAACAAACCCTAATGACAGTCCTGCCTGATGATTAATGAATCAATTAGAAAATGGGTGATGAGGAGTGGCTGCTGAGTGTTGAGGACGTATCTCAGGATAAATTGGGTTGGCTTAGTGGCTGCTGCATGCCTGAGCCCTGAACAGAGTGGGAAGGTAGGCACGGCGGCGCGCCCGGGCAGTGGTGACGTTGTTGGGCGAGCGGCTCCTGACCTCCTGTTAGTCCGGCGTCTCCTCCTAGAGTCATGCTGTCCGGGGACGGCAAGTCACCGGCGAGGCAGGCGGCTGGGGGCGAGTAGAGATCGAAAGCGCAGCAGAACAGAGGGGAATCGGGGCCTAGGCCGACCCAAAATCCCAGGGTGGGCTGCGGCCTACCGTGGGCACCCTGTAGATCCACACCCGAGCGGCGTACATGCATTTTCGAAACTAAGTTAGGAACATTTAGCTGACCAATTAAATGACTCTGTTTTAATAATATCAGATTCGTATTTGAACAACTAAGCTTGTTTATCTTGATGGGTGGAGCAGTGCTATTATGACACGAAGCACGTATGCTTATCGTATAGTGATCATAAAAGGGGGGAAACCCTAAGCATGATCAATTAAACCCTATTATGACTGTGCCATGGAAGATTTGAAGCTGCAAACCGCAGAAATGCTATTTAGCAACCATTGTTTGCTTCAAACTAAGAACTAAATTCTAAGAGCTGAAAAGAAAGTACAGTAACCAAGTTACGATCTATTTTCTGGTTGAGATCGAAAAGTTGAGCAGATATGAAGCAGTACCACCTCTCTTGTGGCGCCGTGCAGGCATCGGGGGTGCGATGGCTGTCGGTGGCGTTGAAGCAGATCTGCGATGGTAGACGGGTGCATCGGGGGATAAGTCCCATTGCGGTGGACGAGAAGGTCATGGGAGCGGCCCCGGCAAGGAGGACGACGGCGCCGATGAAGCGAGAGGACGCGATGCAAGGCTCCTGGTCCGTCGCCGTGGATGTGAAACATCTGATACGTCCATTTTGCATCATGCTTTTATATCGATATTTATCACATTATGGGCTGTTATTACACATTATATCACAATACTTATGCCTTTTCTCTCTTATTTTACAAGGTTTACATGAAGAGGGAGAATGCCGGCAGCTGGAATTCTGGACTGGAAAAGGAGCAAATATTAGAGACCTATTCTACACAACTCCAAAAGTCCTGAAACTTCACGAAGAATTATTTTGGAATATATAAAAAATATTGGGCAAAGAAAGCACCAGAGGGGGGCCACCAGCCATCCACAAGGGTGGGGGCGCGCCCAGGGACCAAAGGGGGGCCACCAGCCATCCACAAGGGTGGGGGGCGCGCCCTACCCCCCTGGGCGCGCCCCCTGCCTTGTGGGCCACCTGGCAGGCCCCCGATGCCCATCTTCTGCTATATGGTGTGTTTTGACCTGGAAAAAAAATCAAGAGGAAGCTTTCGGGACGAAGCGCCGCCGTCTCGAGGCAGAACTTGGGCGGAACCAATCTAGGGCTCCGGCGGAGCTGTTCTGCCGGGGAAATTTCCCTCCCGGTGGGGGAAATCGAAGCCATCGTCATCACCAATGATCCTCTCATCGAGAGGGGGTCAATCTCCATCAACATCTTCACCAGCACTGATGTCTACTATGCAACTTTATTCTTGTAGACTCGTGTTGGGCCTCCAAGCGCAGAGTTTTGTAGGACAGTAGCAATTTTCCCTCAAGTGGATGACCTAAGGTTTATCAATCCGTGGGAGGCGTAGGATGAAGGTGGTCTCTCTCAAACAACCCTGCAACCAAATACAAGAAATCTCTTGTGTCCCCAACACACCCAATACAATGGCAAATTGTATAGGTGCACTAGTTCGGCGAAGAGATGGTGATAAAAGTGTAATATGGATGGTAGAAATATATTTTTATAATCTGAATAAATAAAAACAGCAAGGTAGCAAGTGACAAAAGCGAGCACAAACGGTATTGCAATGCTTGAAAACAAGGCCTAGGGTTCGTACTTTCGCTAGTGCAATCTCTCAACAATGCTAATATAATTGGATCATATAACCATCCCTCAAAGTGCGATGAAGAATCACTCCAAAGTTCCTATCTAGCAGAGAACATAAGAAGAAATTGTTTGTAGGGTACGAAACCACCTCGAAGCTATTCTTTCCGATCGATCTATCCAAGAGTTCATACTAAAATAACACCAAATAATTTCTGATTCATAATACTCAATCCAACACAAAGAACCTCAAAGAGTGCCCCAAGATTTCTACCGGAGAAACAAAGACAAGAACGTGCATCAACCCCTATGCATAGATTACCCCAATGTCACCTCGGGAATCAGCGAGTTGAGTGCCTAAACATATATTAAGTGAATTAATACGATACCCCATTGTCACCACGGGTATTCATAGCAAGACATACATAAAGTGTTCTCAAATCCATAAAAGTATTCAATCCGATAAAATGAAATCTCAAAGGGAAAACTCAATTCATCACAACAAGATAGAGAGGGGAAAACACCATATGATCTAACTATATTAACAAAGCCCGCGATACATCAAGATCGTGACATCTCAAGAACACGAGAGAGAGAGAGAGATTAAACACATAGCTACTGGTACAAACCCTCAGCCCCGAGGGTGGACTACTCCCTCCTCATCATGGTGGCCGCCGGGATGATGAAGATGGCCACCGGTGATGATTTCCCCCTCCGGCAGGGTGCCGGAACGGGGTCTAGATTGGTTTCTTGTGGCTACAGAGGCTTGCGGCGGCGGAACTTCTGATCTAGGGTTACCCCGAGGGTTTTTGGAATATTTGGCAATTTATAGGACGAAGAGGCGGTGCGGGAGGCCACCAAGGTGGGCACAACCCACCGGGGCGCGCCTGGGCAGCGCCTGGGGGCCCAGGCGCGCCCTGGTGGGTTGTGCCCCCCTCGGGGCACCCCCGAGGTGCTGCTCTGGCCCATTGGATGTCTTCTGGTCCATAAAAAATCCACAAAAAGTTTCGCGGTGTTTGGACTCCGTTTGATATTGATTTCCTACGATGTAAAAAACAAGCAAAAAAACAGCAACTGGCACTGGGCATTGGGTCAATAGGTTAGTCCCAAAAAATGATATAAAGTTGCTATAAAATGATTGTAAAACATCCAAGAATGATAATATAACAGCATGAATACTTCATAAATTATAGATACGTTGGAGATGTATCAGCATCCCCAAGCTTAATTCCTACTCGTCCTCGAGTAGGTAAATGATAAAAGAAATAATTTATGAAGTGTGAATGCTAGCAAAGTGCACAAGTTTGATCAATGACAATTTCAATCACTTTTCCTAGCATCATAACAGCAATTCTTTCTTATAAAACTTCTCATGTTAAAGTAGCAACCAATTCACATGTTAAGGTTCAAACAATGAATTCTCTTGAAACTCAACAACCTATGTTCTCAGTCACCAAACAATTGCAATTCAACTTATTCAACAGAGTCTAAGTAAGAGCTCCACATACTCAACCATCATATAGTCTTCTATGATTGCTAACACTCACCGCATACACATGAGCAAAACGTTTCAACCGGACACATAGAAAGATAGGGGCTTATAATTTCGCCTCCCAACGTATTCACCTCAAGGGTGATGTCAACAATAATAAATCATGCCACCCATATCCAACTGGACATATGTGCCTAGATCTTTCCTCACCACATGATGCTTGCCAAAGGAGAAAAATAAAATGGAACAGAGAGAAAAACTTTGACTCTTGCATAAAAGTAAATACATAAAAGTAAAAGATAGGCCCTTCGCAGAGGGAAGCAGAGGTTGCCATACGCTTATTTGTTTGTATGCTCAACCCCTTAGTGCAAAAGAACGTCACGTTATATTGCCCCTTGTGATGGCAACCTTTATTATGCAGTCTGTCGCTTTTATTTCTTTACCATCACAAGTTCGTACAACGCTCAATTTTCTCTTACACTAAATGATCTTACACTTTTAGAAGCAATTTCTATTGCCTTATTGCATCGATGACAACTTACTTGAAGGATCTTACTCAATCCATAAGTAGGTATGGTGGACTCTTGAAAATAAGATTTGGGTTTAAGGGTTTTTGGATGCACAAGTAGTATCTCTACTTAGTGCGGAATTTTTGGCTAGCAAAGATGGGGGCAAGCACCACATGTTGAAGGATCTATGACAATATAACTTCTATGTGAATATGAACAAACATAAATCATTAAGTTGTCTTCCTTGTCCAACGTCAACAATTTTGGCATATAATATTTTGATGGGGGCTCACAATCACAAAAGATTTCCAAGATAGTGTATTTGCATGTGAAAGTTCTCTTCCTTCTACTAATCATTCATGAATTGCTTGTATGACCAATATTGTGATTGTCAAGCCTCAAAAGATTTCACTTTATAAACCCAATGTGAAGCTACCACTAGGCATGATATGAACATATAATTTCAATTTCATGATATTCAATTCATTCAACAATTTACTCATAGGATATAAGTGAAGCACAAGAGTAAATGACAAGCTACTCCAAAAAGATATAAGTGAAGATCAAGCGAGTAGTTAAGTAAATAGGTAGCTAATTGTGGACTCTCTCTTATTTAAAAACTTTCAGATCTAAGTATTTTATTAAAACAGCAAGCAAAACAAAACAAAATGACATTCCAAGAATAGCACAACTCATGTCAATAAGCAAAAACTTAGGCTCAACCGATACTAACCGATAATTGTTGATGAAGAAAGGTGGGATGCCTACCGGGGCATCCCCAAGCTTAGATGCTTGAGACTTCTTGAAATATTTTCTTGGGATTCCTTGGGCATCCCCAAGCTTGAGCTTTTGCGTCTCCTTAATTCCTTTTATATCATGATTTACCTAAATCTTAAAAACTTCATACACACAAAACTCAACAAGAACTCGTGAGATAAGTTAGTATAAACCAACGCAAAAACCTTATCATTCTCTACTGTAGCAAATCACAAAAATTACTATTCAACATTGCATACTAAATGCCTCTGCATATTTAATACTCCTATCCTCAAATAGAATCATTAAACAAGCAAACATATGCAAACAATGCAAACATAACAGCAATCTGCCAAAACAGTATAGTCTGTAAAGAATGCAAGAGTATCAATACTTATTTAACTCCAAAAATTATGAAAATTTACCACACTGTAGAAAATTTATCATATCTTACTTTGAAAAAAGTTTCAACATTTTATCACAATCTGAATTTTCTAGAGAATTTTTTCAATAGCAATAAACTTTCTGTTTTGAAACAGCAACATGTAGACTTGCAAAATAAGCATGGCAAAGGCTATCATTGCCACTTTTATAGAAATAAAAAAATGCAAAAAATTATTCTAAATAGTAGAAAGAAAATCGTAACAAAATAAATTGATGCTCTAAGTAAAACACATATCATGTGACGAATGAAAACATAGCTCCAAGTGAGGTTACCGATAATGTTGGAGACGAAAGAGGGGATGCCTTCCGGGGCATCCCCAAGCTTAGTTGCTTGGATCTTCCTTGAATATTACCTTGGGGTGCCTTGGTCATCCACAAGCTTAGGTTCTTGTCACTCCTTGTTCTCCTCATATCGATATCTCACCCAAAACTTGAAAACTTCAATCACACAGAACTTAACGGAACTTCGTGAGATGGATTAGTATGATAAAACAAATCATTCACTTGGGTACTGTCAAAGAAAAGATTCATAATTGTTCTCACACAATTCATACTGTACTATATAATTTCCACAATTTATATTAAGCAATATAAGCCATAGAAACCATAAAACAAGCAAACTATGCATTGCAAACAGAATCTGTCAAAAACAGAACAGTACGTAAAGATCTGAATTAAGGTCAAACTTATGTAACTTCAGAAATTCTGAAAAATTAGTATAACGTAGAAAATTTGTGTACCCATCAAATGTAAAAAATTCAGAGTTTTTCTATGCTCCAGTAAATTTAAACAATTCTGTTACTGGGCACAAAAGTTTCTGTTTTTGCACAGAATCAAGTCAACTATCATCCACACTATCCCAAAGGCTTTACTTGGTACTTTATTGAAAGAAAAGCAATAAAACATGATTACTACAGTAGCATAACCAAGTGAACACACAAAAACAGTAGGTAAAAGTGTTGGGTTGTCTCCCAACAAGCATTTTTCTTTAATGCCTTTTAGCTAGGCATGATAAGTTCAATGATGCTCGCATAAAAGATAAGGATTGAAACATAACAAGAGCATCATGAATCATAAGTTCCTCTCTCATAATAATTTTCAGTAGCATCATGAATAGATTCATCAATATAACCATCACATAAAACATTCTTTTCATGATCCCCAAGCATAGAAATTTTATTACTCTCCACATAAGAAAATTTCTCCTCATTCACAATGGTGGGAGTATCATATGAAACTCGAATACTATAAATTGTTCCCACATTAAAAGAGTAATGTTCAGGAAAAGGGTAATCATAAGTATGACAAGTTTTATAAATATAATCATCACTACTTTTTATAACATAAGTATCATCACAATAATCATCATAAGTAGCAACTTTGTTCTCATCATAGATAGGAGGCATGCAATCATCATAGCAAATTTGATCATTCAAAGTAGGGGGACTAAAAAGATCATCTTCATTAAGCATAGCATCCCCAAGCTTGGGACAAAAATTAATTGCAGCAAATAAATTCTCAAACATGTCATTCTCATCAAACATAGCATCCCCAAGCTTGTGGCTTGGCATATCATAAGCATAATCACCCTCATCATTAATAGTATGAATAGCACCAACGGTATAACAATTGTTATCATCATAATTTCCCAAGTTGGTGCCAAAAAGATTTCCAAGATTATAAGAAGTATCATTATCTTCCCAATCATAATCATCACAACAAGCAATAGGCATAACAAAATCATCATCAAGTACATCATCTTCCATATTTAATTTTGATTCATTTTCATGAGGCACAACAATAATAGAGGCAACATCGTTTGGGAGAGATACCTTTTTACCTTTATTCTTTCTTCTTTTCTTCTTCTTCACCACATCATGTGTGGGTTTAATAAATCTTTTCAAGCTTCTTATTGATGAGATTGGTTGAATAGGGAGCTCCTCCTCGTTACCTGATTCATCATAATAAACACTAGGAGGGTATTGGGAAATATTTTCCCTTTCATTAGTACTCTCTTCATATTCTATTTGTTTTCTTGTCTTTAGATAGTTGGCAATATAAGGATTCTCAATGCAATTTCCTGCACAAAACATATAAATTTCCTCTAGATCAAAATCAAGAAATCTCTCGAGATTAAATTTTGGAATACCCTTAGTTATACGTTTCATTTCTTCATACCCCCAAAGAAGACTAAGCTCTTTATGATGCTCAAGGGTAATCAAGTTATCACAATTTTTGGACACGATTTGATCATGAAAGAATTTGCATTGGAGATTTAAATGACCATGTTCATTGCAAAGTTCACAAGGATGGCGAAAAAAATTAAATCTTTCAGCACAATCATCTAGCCTCTCTTGCAATTTTTTCGTTTCTAAATATTTATGCCTCTTACAAAATCTATCTTCCCTTTTTGGTGTGCAATTGCACTCCCAATTCACTCCACAAAAATTGACATTCTTATAGGAGACATTTTTCTCATGACTAGTGCAATAATCATTAGCATTGTGGATATTCAAGGAATTCATACTAACAACATTGCAATCATGCTCATCATTCAAATATTTTGTGCCAAACATTTTGTTGACTTCTTCTTCTAACAATTGAGCACAATTTTCCGATCCATCATTTTCAAGAAATATATTATAAAGATGATCAATAATATGATGCAACCTCAATTCCATTTTTTATGTAGTTTTCTTTTATAAACCAAACTAGTGATAAAACAAGAAACTAAAAGATTCAATTGCAAGATCTAAAGATATACCTTCAAGCACTCACCTCCCCGGCAACAGCGTCAGAAAAGAGCTTGATGTCTACTACGCAACTTTATTCTTGTAGACTCGTGTTGGGCCTCCAAGCGCAGAGTTTTGTAGGACAGTAGCAATTTTCCCTCAAGTGGATGACCTAAGGTTTATCAATCCGTGGGAGGCGTAGGATGAAGGTGGTCTCTCTCAAACAACCCTGCAACCAAATACAAGAAATCTCTTGTGTCCCCAACACACCCAATACAATGGAAAATTGTATAGGTGCACTGGTTCGGCGAAGAGATGGTGATAAAAGTGTAATATGGATGGTAGAAATATATTTTTATAATCTGAATAAATAAAAACAGCACGGTAGCAAGTGACAAAAGTGAGCACAAACGGCATTGCAATGCTTGAAAACAAGGCCTAGGGTCCGTACTTTCGCTAGTGCAATCTCTCAACAATGCTAATATAATTGGATCATATAACCATCCCTCAAAGTGCGATGAAGAATCACTCCAAAGTTCCTATCTAGCGGAGAACATAAGAAGAAATTGTTTGTAGGGTACGAAACCACCTCGAAGCTATTCTTTCCGATCGATCTATCCAAGAGTTCGTACTAAAATAACACCAAATAATTTCAGCTTCATAATACTCAATCCAACACAAAGAACCTCAAAGAGTGCCCCAAGATTTCTACCGGAGAAACAAAGATAAGAACATGCATCAACCCCTATGCATAGATTACCCCAATGTCACCTCGGAACGTTACATCCTGATATGCATCTAATATATGTGGATGAAGTTTGTGGATTATTTAAGCTTGCAGGTTTGCCCGAGGATGAAGTCAAGAAGAAGGTCTTCCCTTTATCTTTGAAGGGAAAAGCATTGACATGGTATAGGCTATGTGATGATATTGGATCATGGAACTACAACCGATTGAAATTGGAATTTCATCAGAAGTTTTATCCTATGCATCTGGTTCATCGTGATCGGAATTATATATATAATTTTTGGCCTCGTGAAGGAGAAAGTATCGCTCAAGCTTGGGGGAGGCTTAAGTCAATGTTATATTCGTGCCCTAATCATGAGCTCTCAAGAGAAATTATTATTCAGAATTTTTATGCTCGGCTTTCTTGTAATGATCAATCCATGCTCGATACTTCTTGTACTGGTTCTTTTATGAAGAAGGATATTGAATTCAAATGGGATTTATTGGAAAGAATTAAACGCAACTCTGAAGATTGGGAACTCGATGAAGGTAAGGAGTCAGGTATAAACCTTAAGTTTGATTGTGTTAAATCTTTCATGGATACCGATGCTTTTCGTGATTTTAGCACTAAATATGGACTTGACTCTGAGATGGTAGCTTCTTTCTGTGAATCTTTTGCTACTCATGTTGATCTCCCTAAGGAGAAGTGGTTTAAATATCATCCTCCCAATGAACTGAAAGTAGTAGAACCTATTAAAGTTGAAGAAGAAACTATTACTTATAATGTTGATCCTATTTTTCCTACTGCTTATATTGAGAAACCACCTTTTCCTGTTAGAATAAAGGATCATGCTAAAGCTTCAACTGTGGTTCGTAAGAGTTATACTAGAACACCTACACCCCCTGAACAAATTAAAGTTGAACCTAGTATTGCTATGGTTAAAGATCTCTTGGTCGATAATATTGATGGGCATGTTATTTATTTCTGTGATGAAGCTGCTAGGATTGCTAAACCCGATATTAAAGATAAACATAGACCCATTTTTGGCATGCCTGTTGTTTCTGTTAAAATAGGAGATCACTGTTATCATGGCTTATGTGATGTGGGTGCTAGTGTGAGTGCAACTCCTTATACCTTATACCAAGAAATTATGAATGATATTGCACCTGCTGAGATAGAAGATATTGATGTTACTATTAAGCTTGCCAATAGAGATACTATATCACCAATTGGGATTGTTAGAGATATTGAAGTCTTGTGTGGGAAAATAAAATACCCTACTGATTTTCTTGTTCTTGGTTCCCCACAAGATGATTTTTGTCCCATTATATTTGGTAGACCTTTCTTGAACACTGTTAATGCTAAGATAGATTGCGAAAAGGATATTGTTACTGTCGGTTTTGGGGATGTGTCTCATGATTTTAATTTCTCTAAGTTTTGTAGACAACCCCATGATAAAGAATTGCCTAGTAAGGATGAAATTATTGGTCTTGCTTCTATTGCCGTGTCTCCTACTGATCCTTTAGAACAATATTTGCTAAACCATGAGAATGATATGTTTATGAATGAAAGAAGGGAAATAGATGAAATATTCTTTAATCAAGGGCCTATTTTGAAACACAATTTGCCTGTTGAAATCCTTGGGGATCCTCCTCCACCCAAGGGTGATTCCGTGTTTGAGCTTAAACAATTACCTGATACTTTGAAGTATGTTTATCTTGATGAAAAGAAGATATATCCTGTTATTATTAGTGCTAACCTTTCAGAGCATGAAGAAAAGAAATTATTGAAAACTCTGAGGAAGCACCGTGCAGCTATTGGATATACTCTTGATGATCTTAAGGGCATTAGTCCCACTCTATGTCAGCACAAAATTAATATGGAGCCTGATGCTAAACCAGTTGTTGATCACCAACAAAGGTTGAATCCTAAGATGAAGGAAGTGGTAAGAAATGAAATATTAAAGCTTCTGGAGGCAGGTATAATTTATCCTATTGCTGATACTAGATGGGTAAGTCCTATTCATTGTGTCCCAAGAAAGGAGGTATTACTATTGTTCCTAATGATAAGAATGAATTGATTCCACAAAGAATTGTTACAGGTTATAGAATGGTAATTGATTTTTGTAAATTAAAGAAAGCTACTAGAAAAGATCATTACCCTCTACCTTTTATTGATCAAATGCTAGAAAGACTATCCAAACATACACATTTTTGCTTTCTAGATGGTTATTCTGGTTTCTCTCAAATACTTGTGTCAAAAGAGGACCAAGAAAAGACCACTTTTACTTGCCCTTTCAGTACTTTTGCTTATAGACGTATGCCTTTTGGTTTATGCAATGCACCTGCTACCTTTCAAAGATGTATGACTGCTATATTCTCTGACTTTTGTGAAAAGATTGTTGAGATTTTCATGGATGATTTCTCCATTTACGGAACTTCTTTTGATGATTGCTTAAGGAACCTTGATCGAGTTTTGCAGAGATGTGAAGAAACTAATCTTGTCTTGAATTGGGAGAAGTGCCACTTTATGGTTAATGAAGGTATTGTCTTGGGGCATAAAATTTCTGAAAGAGGTATTGAAATTGATAAAGCTAAAGTAGATGCTATTGAAAAGATGCCATGTCCTAAAGATATCAAAGGTATAAGAAGTTTCCTTGGTCATGTTGGTTTCTATAGGAGGTTTATTAAAGGCTTCTCTAAAATTTCTAGGCCTCTCACTAATCTTTTACAAAAAGACGTTCCTTGTGTTTTTGATGATGATTGTGTAGAAGCATTTGAAATACTTAAGAAAGCCTTGATTTCTGCACCTATTGTTCAACCACCTGATTGGAATCTACCCTTTGAAATTATGTGTGATGCTAGTGATTATGCTGTTGGTGCTGTTCTAGGGCAAAGAGTTGATAAGAAATTAAATGTTATCCATTATGCTAGTAAAACTCTAGACAGTGCCCAGAGAAATTATGCTACTACTGAAAAAGAATTTCTAGCAGCTGTATTTGCTTGTGATAAGTTCAGATCTTATATTGTTGATTCCAAAGTAACTGTTCACACTGATCATGCTGCTATTAAATATCTTATGGAAAAGAAAGATGCTAAGCCTAGACTTATTAGATGGGTTCTCTTGCTGTAAGAATTTGATTTGCATATTATTGATAGAAAGGGAGCTGAGAACCCCGTTGCAGACAACTTGTCTAGGTTAGAAAATGTTCTTGATGACCCACTACCTATTGATGATAGTTTTCCTGATGAGCAGTTAGCTGTCATAAATGCTTCTCGTAATACTCCATGGTATGCTGATTATGCTAATTACATTGTTGCTAAATTTATACCACCTAGTTTCACATACCAGCAAAAGAAAAAGTTTTTCTATGATTTAAGACATTACTTTTGGGATGACCCACACCTTTATAAAGAAGGAGTAGATGGTGTTATTATACATTGTGTACCTGAGCATGAACAAGAACAGATCCTACGCAAGTGCCACTCCGAAGCTTACGAAGGACACCATGCTGGAGATAGAACTGCACACAAGGTATTGCAATCCGGTTTTTATTGGCATACTCTCTTCAAGGACGTCTTGTCTTGTGATGAATGCCAGAGAATAGGCAATATTAGTAGACGTCAGGAAATGCCTATGAATTATTCACTTGTTATTGAACCATTTGATGTTTGGGGCTTTGATTATATGGGACCTTTTCCTTCCTCTAATGGGTATACACATATTTTAGTTGTTGTTGATTACGTTACTAACTGGGTAGAAGCTATTCCAACTAGTAGTGCTGATCATAACACTTCTATTAAGATGCTTAAAGAAGTTATTTTTCCGAGGTTTGGAGTCCCTAGATATTTAATGACTGATGGTGGTTCACATTTTATTCATGGTGCTTTCCGTAAAATTCTTGCTAAATATGATGTTAACCATAGAATTGCTTCTCCATATCATCCTCAGTCTAGTGGTCAAGTAGAATTGAGCAATAGAGAGATTAAATTGATTTTGCAAAAGACTGTTAATAGATCTAGAAATAATTGGTCTAAGAAACTTGATGATGCATTATGGGCTTATAGAACTGCTTATAAAAACCCTATGGGTATGTCTCCGTATAAAATGGTTTATGGAAAAGCATGTCACTTACCTCTTGAACTAGAACATAAAGCTTATTGGGATATTAAAGAGCTCAACTATGATTTCAAACTTGCCAGTGAGAAGAGGTTATTTGACATTAGCTCGCTTGATGAATGGAGAACCCAAGCCTATGAGAATGCCAAGTTGTTTAAAGAAAAAGTTAAAATATGGCATGACAAGAGGATACAAAAGCGTGAGTTTAATGCAGGTGATCATGTTTTGCTATACAACTCTCGTTTAAGATTTTTTGCAGGAAAGCTTCTCTCTAAATGGGAAGGTCCTTACATTATCGAGGAGGTCTATCGTTCCAGTGCCATCAAAATCAACAACGTCGAAGCCACAAATCCGAAGGTGGAAAACGATCAAAGAATCAAACATTATATTTCAGGTACTCCCATAAATGTTGAGACAAATATTATTAATACCGTGACACCGGAGGAGTACATAAGGGACACTTTCCAGAACGTTTCAGACTCCGAAAAGGAATAGGTATGTGGCACGGTAAGTAAACCGACCCCAAAACAGTTCTAATGGCAATTTTTCTCTGTTTTGGAATATTTAGAAAAATAGAAAAATTAAAAGAAGTCCGAAGAGTGCACGAGGAGACCACAAGGGTGGAGGGCGCGCCCCCTGCCTTGTGGCCACCTTGTGTGCCCTCCGGACTCCGTTTTCTTGCACAATACTTCTTTTGGTCGGTAAAAATTCATTATATAATCTCCCGAAGGTTTTGACCACCATACCATGACAACATCTCCTGTCTTTGTTTCGAGCTATTTTTCAGATAGATCCAGATCGCCATGACGTCTCCAAGCGCCCCCAAGGACAAGTTTTTCGAGAAGGTCATCAACCCTTATCTCACAGAGGTGCTGCAACACCCTCAAACCATTGAGATGCGTGAGGGGGTGCTGCACATCCACGATACTGAAGGGCCAAAGAAGACCGGAAGCGTGGAAACAAGGCTCAAAGAAGTGGAGCGGCAAGTCTTCAAGTGCCAAGGGATGGTGGAACGCGGACTCAACGCCAACCACATGATGATCGCTGAATTTACTAGTGGTCACAAGCTGGATGCCGAGAACATTGGGGAGGCCATCTTCAAGCTTCATGAGAAAATCGAGCATCTCCAAGCCCAGATCTATGACCTGCAAAACCAAAATTGTGAGTATGAATACAGATTTAAAAGGATGAGTTTGGCTACAGATTTGAGGATCCCGGAGACTCGTTCATCTTTTTACGATGGTGAACCTATGCCTTGGAAGATGGAGGATAAAATTCTTTCATCATCAACAACTCCATCATCACCACCTCCGACGAAAGAGACCTAAATACATGGGTATGGGCACTCCCCTTGGCAACTGCCAAGCTTGGGGGAGGTGCCCCGGTATCGTATCACCATCACACCTTTACTTTTATCATTTTTTTCTTAGTTCGATCCTTTTGGTTATATCTTGATCTAGTAGAATAAAGTTTTTTTTAGTATGATCTAGCTTTGAGTTTTTTTTTTGAGATCTATCTATGTAATCGAGTCCGTGAGTTATATATAATAAAGAGTAGTTTTGAGTTGAGGGCTTTCCTTCCTTGCTATGATCTTGAGGGAATTAAATAAAAGAAAGGAATAAAAAGAAATAAAAAGATCATATATTGATCTTATGGAGAGTGATGACTTCACATATAAAGAGTATGATGAATAAAAGTTGTTGAGAGTTGACAAACATAGTTTTGGTCATTGTTGCAATTAATAGGAAGTAATAAAGAAAGAGAGGCTTCACATATAAATATACTATCTTGGACATCTTTTGTAATTGTGAGCACTCATTAAAATATGGCATGCTAAAAAGTTGATGTTGGACAAGGAAGACAACATAATGGGTTATGTTTTCTCATATCCGAATAGAAGTTATATTGTCATGGATCCTCCAACATGTTAAGCTTGCTTTTCCCTCTTATGCTAGCCAAATTCTTTGCACCAAGTAGAGATACTACTTGTGCATCCAAATATCCCTTAAACCCAGTTTTGCCATGAGAGTCCACCATACCTACCTATGGATTGAGTAAGATCCTTCAAGTAAGTTGTCATCGGTGCAAGCAATACAAATTGCTCTGTAAATATGTATGATCTATTAGTGTGAAGAAAATAAGCTTTATACGAACTTGTGATATGGAAGAAATAAAAGCGACGAACTGCATAATAAAGTTCTTTATCACAAGCGGCAATATAAAGTGACGTTCTTTTGCATTAAGATTTTGTGCATCCAACCATAAAAGCGCATGACAACCTCTGCTTCCCTCTGCGAAGGGCCTATCTTTTAGTTTTATCTTCTACCCATATACAAGAGTCGTGGTGATCTTCACCTTTCCTTTTTACACTTTTTCTTTTGGCAAGCACTATGTGTTGGAGAGATCTAGATATATATATCCACTCGGATGTAGGTTTTCATAAAGTATTATTGTTGACATTACCCTTGAGGTAAAAGGTTGGGAGGCGAAACTGTAAGCCCCTATCTTTCTCTGTGTCCGATTGAAGCTTTGAACCCATAACTATCGCGTGAGTGTTAGCAATTGTGAAAGACTAAATGATAGTTGAGTATGTGGACTTGCTGAAAAGCTCTTGAATTGACTCTTTCCGATGTTATGATAAATTGCAATTGCTTCAATGACTGAGATCATAGTTTGTTAGTTTTCAATGAAGTTTCTGATTTATACTCTACCTTGTGAATGAATTGTTACTCTAGCATAAGAAATTATATGACAATATATGTTGCTGTCCTAAAGATGATCATGACACCCTCATGTCCGTATTTTATTCTATCGACACCTCTATCTCTAAACATGTGAACATATTTTTCAATTTCGGCTTTCGCTTGAGGACAAGCGAGGTCTAAGTTTGGGGGAGTTGATACGTCCATTTTGCATCATGCTTTTATATCGACATTTATCGCATTATGGGCTGTTATTACACATTATATCACAATACTTATGCCTTTTCTCTCTTATTTTACAAGGTTTACATGAAGAGGGAGAATGCCGGCAGCTGGAATTCTGGACTGGAAAAGGAGCAAATAATTGAGACCTATTCTGCACAACTCCAAAAGTCCTGAAACTTCATGGAAAATTATTTTGGAATATATAAAAAATATTGGCGAAGAAAGCGCCAGAGGGGGCCCACCAGCCATCCACAAGGGTGGGGGGCGCGCCCTACCCCCCTGGGCGCGCCCCCCTACCTTGTGGGCCACCTGGCAGGCCCCTGATGCCCATCTTCTGCTAAATGGTGTGTTTTGACCTGGAAAAAATCAAGAGGAAGCTTTCAGGACGAAGCGCCGCCGTCTCGAGGTGGAACTTGGGCGGAACAAATCTAGGGCTCTGTCGGTGTACTAAGTATTGGGCCACTAGTACCCCGTACTTGTGCACGGGCAGTTGTAGCCATCCTCGCGGCAAGGCTTGCCGGGAACAGTTCGAGGTCGATTCAAGCCACCAAAGAAATCATCAAGTCAGAGATCTGGGGATCAGTAGATAAGCAGAGCTGGAATCCGAAGGCCAGCTTCCCCGGCAAGATCCTTGCCGGGATGGCCTGCGGAGCCCGGTAAGGCTTGGCGGCCGGCAAGGCTTGGCGCCCGGCAAGGCTCGGTGCCCGGCAGGCTTCGGCGCCCAGCAAGATTCTGCCACTGTGCCACCGCTTCGGCACAGTAACAAGTCTGACATTCTGGGTCCTTCTCTGGATGCGTGGCAATGCGCCAGTGGAGGAGAGCTTAAGCGGTGCTGATGGGATGGCCCCTTTTTCCATCCCCAAGAAAGTGAGGACACCTAAACAGACACCTCACGGTGCATTAAATGCGTTTGTCCTAATCCGTCAGGGGTTAGGTATGATACCCTGTAGCTACTTTACACCTCAATGTATGTACATTTTGCCACTGTGGTGACCCCTTTGAGCATATAAAAGGAGGCCCAAGGCAACTGCTACAGAGGAGGAGAACTTCTGGCCCATTCTGCATGCGCAGCTGCTCTTTGAACGTACTGTTCATAGCGAGCGCTCCTGAAGGCTGGGCTCAAGAACATTAATAAGAAAACAAAGCAGGAGTAGGGTTTTACGCTGATCAGCGGCCCGAACCTGGGTAAAAACTTCCCGCGTCGATCGTTGGTTCTGCTCTTTGCGTATACCTCTCCCCCCGCCGAATCGTAAAGGGATCTCTCGGGATCCCATAGGTGTCGTGCCCCGACATCTTGGCGCGCCAGGTAGGGGGATTGAAGGTTACGTGAACCTGATCTAGTGATCGGCGCCTCAGTTTCTTCATCATCATGCCGCCCAAGAAGAAGAGCGTTGCGACGGCGCAACCGTCCATGTCCGTTTTGCCTACACCTTCGCGTACGGGCGACGGCGTGGGTGCAGAAGGAAGAGGATTAGAACCCCCGCAGCGTTCTGGAGATCCGAGCCAAGCGAGCGGTATCGTTCGCAGTGGCAGTGGTAACCTACACGCCGCTGGATCTAGAGATGGCGCTGTGTTGCCTACGGGTGGCACAACGAACTCCAGAGATCGGAGGGCGCCTGCTGGAGCTCCCGCGCCAGCGCAAGCCTCACGACCTACCCAGGTCGTGCATGACGAGCGACGTCATGGCGCTGGTGGTTCAGGGCGTCCCCATGAAAAGATTTCTGCGCATCGATCCCAAGATGCGCGGGACCAGCATGCACACCGAGCTGCTGGCGGAGGTGGCGCGCGGTCGCGTGACCGTGGTGGTGCTCCTTCTAATATGGTTAGGAGTCAGAGCACCTCACGTACCTCGCACCTGTCGCTGCCACCTACGCCAGCGGAAGCCTTGGCACGTGCGCAGCTGCTCCTCAATTTTCCTCCTGCCCCGGAGAAGATGGAGGAGTGGCGAGCTACTATCCAGAGCCTTATCGGCTTCGCCAACAAAGATGGACCGCAAGAGGTAGGGCCCTCGCAGCGGAGGCCCATCGATCCGGCGTGAGCCGATGGGGAGAAAACCGGAGGTGGTGCAACCACGGTGCACTCCCCTCCACGGCACCAGCGGCGGCCGACAACTCAGCAGGTCGACCGCCGTGAAGAAGTTTCCACGGCGTCATCCGATCCACGGATGCGCCGCGATCAGCGTCAAGTTCTCCAGGAACGAGGTAAGGAGGACGCTCGAACTACCATCGAGCGGCGATGGGAAGCGCGCTATCAGTCTGATAAGCGCGCGGGGCCGGCTGTCGACGAGCCTGCGCCAGGGGACGTAGGAGACTTGCCTTATGAGGTAGGGACTCCAGCGTTTACCCGTGAGCTGCGGCAAGTCCGGTGGCCCAATTCCCGAACCTTCAAGCCGGAGGTCCCGGAGAAATATGATGGTAAGACCCATCCCTCGGAGTTCTTGAGCATCTACACCATTGCGGTGCAGGCTGCCGGGGGCCGAGATGACAAGATACTTGCCAACTACTTCCCGTTGGTGCTCAAACCCAACGTCAGGTCATGGTTGATGCATCTGCCGGAGAATTCTATTTCTTCCTGGTCAGATCTTTGCCATCAGTTTGTTGGCGCCTTTGTTGGAGGCCACCAAGCTCCTGGCCAAGAGAGTGATTTGCATATCATCCCTCAGAAGGAGGGCGAGTCCCTGCGCAAGTTTATCCAGAGATTTAGCTGGGTGCAGTACAATATTCCTGACGTTCACCCTGCCGCTGTCGTTAGCGCGTTTCACCAGAACGTGCGTAACCGCAAAATGCGGGAAGAGCTGGCAATGAACAAAGTCAGGAGTATTGCCGAGCTTTACGCTTTGGTCGATAAATGCGCTCGAGCTGAAGAGGGGAGGAAACTCCCTGGCGAGGCTGTTGGCGCGGGGGGCGAATCAGAAGATGAAGACGCCGCGGCCCCGTCAAGGAAAGGCCGGCGGCGGAACAGGAAACGCGGAGGCAAGGCCGTGCTTGCTGTCGAGGAATCCGACAACCCCGGCGCCGCCAAGAAGGCCAAGGTTGGTGACTCCGGCAAGGATCTTGCCGGGTGTCCTTCCTGTCAGGCCTTGGCAGCTGCCGACAAGTCGGAAAACTCCGGCAAGCAGTATTGCAAGATCCATCGCACCAAGGGCCACGATCTCCAGAACTGCCGGCAAGTTGAGCAGCTTGCCGAGAAGCAGAGGGCCGAATACGAGAGGCGAGATAAGGAGAAGGCCCAAGATGGTGCTGATGGGTCTGGCAAGAAGCGCGATGGCCGAGGGGGTCGCCGCGGCAAGGCCAAGCAACAAAAGGATAGGCCCGCTCGGGGCCGAGACAAAGAAGAAGATGATGATGAGGAAGATGATGAATCCAGTGAGCAAGAATTCCAGAAGGCTACGGAGGCCATGTGTATCGATGGGGGTGCCTCGCTGCATTCTTCCCACCGCCAACTCAAACAGTGGGTGCGGGAGGTCAATGCGGCAGAGCCATCCCCAGATGCATGTAGGCCCCTGAAGTGGTCCAGCACGCCTATCATTTTCGACACCGAGGATCACCCTGATCGCACAACTGCGGTCGGGTGCTTGCCATTGTTGGTCTCACCAACGATTCGCAACCTCAAGGCGACGAAAATGTTAATTGACGGCGGGGCCGGCCTAAACTTAATCTCACCGGACATGCTCAAAAAGCTCCAAATTCCCGACGAGGACCTCGAAGAAACG
The DNA here is from genome assembly GCA_011799875.1 of Thinopyrum elongatum. Classification (NCBI taxonomy): domain Eukaryota; kingdom Viridiplantae; phylum Streptophyta; class Magnoliopsida; order Poales; family Poaceae; genus Thinopyrum; species Thinopyrum elongatum. Next base: position 249,458,271 of record CM022297.1, read on the forward strand.
GGTACGTTTCAAGGGGTCAATCCGGGAAGAACCCAGCCCAAGGGCAAGATTACGCTGCCGGTGACATTTGGTAGCAAGCTCAACTTCAGGACCGAGAAGGTGGTGTTCGATGTCGCCAAGATCCCCATGTCATACAATGGGATCCTTGGTCGGCCAGCGCTGGCTAAGTTCATGGCGGCATCACACTAAGCGTACAACGTTCTGAAGATGCCTGGGCCGTTGGGCGTCATCACTATCCATTCCGATAAGAAGGATGCGCTCATCTGTGCCGACCAACTTTACCGGGAAGCAGTTGCAGCACCTGCCATCAAGGCACTTGCTCCTGCCGCTGGAACTCCCGGGGGGAAGAAGAAGACCAGCAAGAACCTTGGTGCAAACTCCGGCAAGCGCACCTCCTCGAAGTGCTGCGCTTCCGTCGAGGACGCACCAGAGAGTTCCACCGGCAAGAACAAGAAATCCAAGGCTGCTCCGCCGGAGACCAAGAAGGTGCCTGTCAGAGAGGACGGAACGGGGGGAACTTTCACCATAAGTTCCACCCTAGATGACAAATAGGAAAACGCGCTCGTTGCTTTCCTGCGGGCGAATGTCGACGTGTTTGCATGGCAATCGTCTGACATCCCCGGTGTTCCCAGGAAGGTAATTGAGCACCACCTTGCTGTCTGTCCTCATGCGCGGCCCGTCAAGCAAAGGGTCAGGAAGCAAGCCTTGGAGCGGCAAGAATTCATTGCTGAAGAAATCAGAAAGCTGGAGGCGGCAGGACTGGTCAAAGGAGTGCTTCATCCAACCTGGTTGGCCAATCTGGTTGTAGTGCGGAAAGCGAATGGGAAATGGAGGCTTTGTATCGATTATACAGATATCAATAAAGCTTGTCCAAAATATCCCTTTCCCTTGCCGCGCATCGACCAGATTGTGGATGCCACCGTTGGTTGTGATCTCCTGTCCTTCCTTGATGCCTATTTAGGGTATCATCATATTTTTATGGCAAAAGAAGATGAAGAGAAGACCGCATTTATCACCCCATGTGGTACGTATTGTTTTATACGAATGCCTTTCGGGTTGAAAAGTGCCGGTTCGACATTTGCGAGAGCAATCCAAATTGGTTTTGAGCCTCAACTCCATAGAAATATGGAGGCGTATATGGATGATATAGTGGTCAAAACCAAGGACAAAGCGACGCTCATTCAAGATTTAGAAGAAACATTTGCAAATCTGCGCAAGATCAACTTGAAGCTCAATCCTGAGAAGTGCGTGTTCGGTGTTCCTTCCGGCAAGCTCCTCGGATTTTTTGTATCTTGCCGGGGAATCGAAGCGAACCCCGACAAGATCAAAGCTATTGAGCAAATTGAAGCGCCGAGACGCGTCAAAGATGTGCGTCGTCTTGCCGGCTGTGTTGCTGCTCTAAGCAGGTTTATTTCCAAATCTGCTGAGCGCGCCCTGCCTTTCTTCAAAATTTTGAAGAAGGCAGGTCCGATGAAATGGACTTCGGAGGCGGAGGCTGCGCTGCAAGATTTGAAGAAATACCTTTCCTCTCCGCCGACGCTAGTCGCGCCTAAACCACAAGAGCCGTTGCTGCTGTATCTGGCAGCAACAAATCAAGTGGTTAGTGCTGCGCTAGTGGCGCAGAGAGAGGCTGATGAGGAAGCAACACCAGCGGCAGGACCGCCAGATGACGCGACAAGATCTTCCCCGGCAAGGGTTGATCCCGGCAAGACAGGATCTGCGCAAACAGAAGAACCCATGTAGAAGAAGAAGGTGGTGCAGCGCCCAGTCTATTTTGTTAGCTCTCTTTTACAAGGAGCTAGGTCAAGGTATTCTGGTGTGCAGAAGTTGCTTTTCGGCCTCCTTATGGCCTCGAGGAAGCTGCGCCATTACTTTCAGGCACATGAAATCACCGTCGTCACTCGCTTTCCGTTGCAACGGATTTTGCAAAATCCAGAAGCAACCGGCAGGATCGTGGAGTGGGCGTTGGAGTTGTCCAGCTTTGGCCTCAAGTTTGAAAGCACTTCGACGATTCAGAGCAGGGCCTTGGCGGAGTTCATTGCAGAATGGACCCCAACGCCAGACGAGGAAGCTCAGGAAACAACTCTTCCCGGCAAGGAAATCGATCAGCAATGGGTTATGTACTTTGATGGAGCTTTCTCGCTGCAAGGCGCCGGTGCTGGCGTGCTACTTGTCGCACCCACTGGAGAGCACCTCAAGTACGTAGTCCAAATGCACTTTCCCCGGGAGAGTTCAACCAACAACACTGCAGAATACGAGGGTTTGCTTGCCGGTCTCAGGATCGCGGCAGACCTTGGTATCAAAAAGCTCGTCATCAAAGGCGATTCACAACTTGTCGTTAGGCAAGTCAACAAGAGTTATCAAAGTCCATTGATGCAAGCCTACGTGGATGAAGTGAGGAAAATGGAAGAGCGCTTTGACGGTCTACAAATGGAGCATGTTCCTCGTGCCGAGAACAGTGTTGCTGACGACCTGTCAAAGCGTGCCGCCCTCAAGTTGCCTGTGGAACCAGGAACTTTTGTGCTCCAATTGACTCAACCATCCGTGGCGCCATCAATGCGGCAAGAAAAGAGAAGAAAGTTGAACTCTGGCCAGTACTTCCCGGTAGAGCTCCCCGGAGCCGCCGGCAAGGAAGTTGCCGGGATCGACATGCCTGCCGGGGAACAACAGGCTCCGGCAGGGCCTCGGGCCCTTGCTGTCGAGACGAACGTTCCCCCGGCAGAGGAGATGCCTTTAGTCCTAGCTGTCGAGCCTCAGGCTCCAGCATGGGCGCAGCACATTGTCCATTTCCTTCAGACAGGAGAACTCCCGGAGGAACAGGAAGAAGCAGAGAGAGTAGCCCGTCGGTCTGTTATGTACAAGTTCGTCGATGACGTCCTGTACAGAAAGAGACCAAACGGTGTGAAATTGAAGTGTATCCCTCGGGAGGATGACTAGAGCTGTTGGCAGAGATACATGGAGGCATATGTGGCTCTCACATAGGGTCAACAGCGCTTGCCAGGAAAGCATTCCGGCAAGGTTTCTTTTGGCCCACCGCTCTCCAGGATGCAACTGCACTAGTCACCAAGTGTGAAGCGTGCCAGTTTCATTCGAAGAAATTACATCAACCAGCTCAAGCTCTTCAGACAATCCCTCTCTCCTGGCCATTTTCGGTCTGGGGGCTCGACATACTGGGCCCTTTCCCCCGTGCTACCGGGGGCTTTGAGTACTTGTACGTTGCTATCGACAAGTTCACAAAGTGGCCGGAGGTGGAAGCAGTGAGGAAGGTGACAGCACAATCAGCCGTCAAGTTCTTCAAGGGAATTGTTTGCCGTTTCGGTGTGCCCAACAGGATCATCACCGACAATGGCACGCAGTTCACAAGTCGCACCTTCATGCAGTACGTCCAAGACCTTGGTGGCAAAATTTGTTTTGCCTCTGTTGCTCACCCGAGAAGCAAAGGCCAAGCGGAGAGGGCCAATGCTGAAGTGCTGCGCGGTCTCAGGACCAGAACCTTTGACAGGCTGAAAAAGTGCGGAAGACGCTGGATTGATGAGTTGCCGGCGGTTCTTTGGTCAATCAGAATGACACCAAATCGAGCCACCGGTCAGACGCCCTTCGCTCTGGTCTACTGAGCGGAAGCAGTTCTCCCCACGGAACTCATATACGGATCACCTCGAGTGCTCGCTTATGATGAGCTTGAGCAAGAGCAACTGCGGCAAGATGACGCTGTGCTCCTTGAGGAGAATCGTCTTTAGGCTGCTGTGCGAGCTGCACGCTACCAGTAAGCTTTGCGCCGCTATCATAGCCGCAAAGTTCATGCCCAAAGCCTTGAGGAAGGCGACCTTGTTCTTCGGCAGATTCAGTCCGCCAAGAATTCAAACAAGTTGACGCCAAAGTGGGAAGGCCCTTATCGGGTAGTACGAGTCACCAGGCCTGGCGCTGTCCGCTTGGAGACCGAAGATGGCGTTCCAGTAAGCAATTCCTGGAATATCGAACATCTTCGCAAGTTCTACCCATAAGGCGCGGTTGCCGGGGGCTCTCGGCAACCACCCTTTTGTACAAGTCTTGCCGGCAAGGCATGTGATCCTTTGTACAAAGCCAGGCGCAGACCCTGAGCGCGAATGAATAAATTTAAGTGTTGTACATTCCCTTATCGATTCCCATGTTTATATTTATATATGCATGATTGTCTAAGATGTTGTATGACACCTACTCCCGGTAAGTTCTAACGAACCGCCAAGGTTTCATGTCTTTATTTTCTCTTCTTTCTTCTTCTCAAAAGACAGAAGGATTCCTCGCGTGCATATTTGCCGGGGGGGTGGGGTGGGGGGGGAAGGGAGATATGAATACCAGTTGGTGACGTTCGGAATCGACGCTTGCCGGAGGAAGGACAAAGACAGAAAGCTAAGTCCTAAAAACTCAGAGCAAGTTTTTCTTTTATTACAAAGTTATTTCCTTGGACGATTCCGACTCCTGTATGGAAAATCTGCACGCGAAGGAACCCTTGTTGTAATCGGTCGTGCCCTTATTTTGTTTCGAGCCCGCTCAACAATTTAAGTGGCTGCACTGAGAACACCAAGGAGTCTTGCCGGCCGCTGCGCCTCTAGCAGGCTGCTGAAGTCCCGCACCCAGCGCTCGCGGCAGGTTGCGCACCGGCAAGTTTTTCAGTAAGCGTAGGGTGAACTCCATACATAAGGGAATCAGACAAGGAAAATAGCAAGCATGAACTTAAACATAGGCGAGTTATATTACATTCATGAGTTGCCGCAATTCTAACTTGAGACTTAATTGTCTTTTACATGGAATGACGACGGCAAGAAAAGGGGGAGCACTCAATCCCTGCGCTGGCCTTCGATCCTTTTGATGGAGTCCACCTTCTCAAGGATAGGCGCGATGCACTCTTCAAGCGCCTCAACATTTGCGTCCCTTGGCAGATGGCCGAGCGCATTGGAGAGGTCGATGCCGGGATTGCTATGCACCACCTTGATGAGCACCTTGCGGAGAACGGCCCGGCAAAGCCGGCGAGTCTCGTTGGCTAATTGGGTCGCCCGGCTAGACTGGAGCACCCTCAAGGCATTGATGATGCTTTCAAAGAACATCGTCAACCTGGCACTTGGAGATATTCTTTCCTCGGAAGAATACTCGAAGTTCGACAGGCCCATGGTTGACAGTTCTGCCGTAAGCTTCTCCGCGGTGGCGATGAGACGTCCAGTCCAGATCTCCACTCCCTTTTCATAATCAGCTTGGGCGGCGGCGGCGCTCTTGAGAAGGTTCCTCTCTCCTTGGAGATCCTTGAGTAGAGCCTTCTCACGGGCCCTGCCGGCCTCGAGAGACTTCTGCAATGTGGTCAGCTTCAGGTCCAGAACTGCAACGTCATCAGCCGCAGAGGAGAGCTGCTTGGTTTTATTGGACAGGGCAACTTGCATCTCCGCCAAAGAGTGGAGGGTTCTTTCCCTATCACCCTTGAGCATCGAGAGCTCCTTGCCGTGCTCTTCGAGATCTGTTTCCAGCTTCTTTACCTTGTCGCTCAGCTCGTTCTTGGCGGCCTCTGCAGCTTCGGCAGCATCGACGGCCTCCTTGAGCTTGTCGGCGTGGCTTGCAGTCAGAGCTTCGAGCGCCTCTTTATGTTTTTGCTCCAGCTCCTGGGTCCGCCGCGCGACAAGCTTCTCGATATCTTCGTCTTTGCTGCGGAGCTTGGCGGCAAGCGCCTGCTCACGTGCGGTGAGATCTTCCTCATAAGCATCAAGAGCAATGCGGCGCCCCGTCAGGAGGGCATCTTCAGCGGCAATCCTTTGGGTAGCTTCATCATGCGCCTTCTCCATATCGGATTGCTTCAGGAGGATCTCTGTCCACTGCTGGCTCACTTGTTCCCGGTCGGCAACCAACTCTTGGAGGGCCTCGGTGTGCCAGACCTGCATTTGTGCGACGCGCCTTTGAAAATCTGCTTCGGCCGCCTCGACAACTGCCATTCTGGAATCCGCCTTATCTTTCCGGGCGTGGTGGAGAGCCTGGAGCTTGCGGAAATTCTCGCCCATGGCCTGAAGGAGCTGATCCTCTTCGGATTTGCCGCTGCTAGTGCTGGGGTCGTCAACAACCTCGAGCCCGGCAGCAGCGATGATTTCTTTGTCAAAAACTTCTCCTTCGGCTGGTGCCCCAATGCTTGCCGTCCCCGGCAAGTTAACGAACAGATTCTCGCCAACCTTAAGGTATTTGCTGGATGAGGGGCCCTCAGATGTTGATGGCTGGTCTTCAGCGACCGCCTGACCAGTGGCAGGGGGCTCTGTGGCTGGTGCAGCGCCTGGCGCTCCTGCGGCAGGAATGCCGTCAGTGCGGTCATCAGCCTCCCTGTCGCCCCTTTCAGTAGGTTCCCTGGCGGGTTCCTCTTGTGCAATCTTGGCGGCCTCCCCGTCAAGAGCACCACCAGCCTCAACAGTGTCATCCTTGGTGGCCTCGCTGGCAGCGATCCTGTCTGCTTCGGCAGCAGCGTCCCTAGCAGTCTCCTCGATGACAACGTCGATGTCCATGTGTTCCATCACAGGGAACTCTGAAGGACGAAGGAGGAAAACAGAATAAGATTGAGATTGAAGTTTGAAATGACTAAAAGATAGAGAGATAAGGGAAAAAGTAACAAGCACTCTGAGGCAACTGATTACCTGCGTCGGGCTGTTGGGAGGTGGCTTCGCCCCTCCCGGCAACTCCGGTTGCCGGGGGTGGGTTGCCGGAATCCGCACCTGCCGGCTCCTCCTCAATTAGGATGGGCTCGTCGGTAGGATCTCTTGCCGGGGACGTGCTTGTGGGCGGCGTGGTCGATGGAGGTGGCACGACGGGAATGTCTTCTGACATCTCTCCTTGTTGCCGTTCTTCTCCTGCGAGCCCAAAGATATCAGCGGCAAGAATCGAAGCCTCGGCACCCGCCAGCAGAAAAAGAATAGTGAACTTACGCTGGGGGCTGTGCTGGGGGCTGCGTTGAGGACTGGGCTCCGGGCTAACAACGAAGGTTTCTGGCACGCTCGTGGAGCCTGCCGGGGGCTCGTCGCCCGTAGAAGTCTTTGACCTCTTCGCCATCCTCTCCAGCAAGGTTTCTGCATCACTGCAGAGATAATACGAGCAACTTAGTAAGATCGATCCAAGATTGGAATATAAAAGCTGTGGCAAAGTACTCACTCTTCTTCCTCTCGCTCCGGGCTAAAACCGGAGATGTCGAAGTCGACCTCCGCTGCGATGTGTGAGTGGGGAGGCGGAGGAGGAGTCCTAGGCCGCTTGGCTGTGGCAGGCGCCGGGGCAGCTTCCGGTGCGGTAGTACGAGACCCCCCTGCCGCCCCAGCAGTGGTCGCTGGTGTGGGTCTCGCGCGCCGCGCAGGCTGTTGACAAGCCCCCTGCCGTGGTCCAGTCTTGCCGGCCACTTTCTTGCCGGGAGCCTCGCCGCTCGAAGAAGGCTGGCTTGCCGGGATGCCAGATGTAGCCTTCCAAAGAACACGCTTCGTCTTCTTCGGGGCTGGGAGCTCTTCTTGCGTTTCTTCTTCGGCCGTGTCCTCGCCGGACGAGCTCTCAGCGGCTGCGCTGCTCTGTTCCCCGGCAACTTTGTCCTCCCCGGCAGGTTTTACCTCCACTACTACCTCTGCGTCACTGGCTTCCCAATCTGTGAAGCCGATGCTGCCGGCCTCCGCGGCAAGATTTGCCTCCTCCACCCTAGTAGCAATGTAAGCTACTTCTTGGTCGGTGGTGGCTCGGATGAAATCTGACTCTTGCCAGACAGGTCTCTTCGTCAAATTGTCAAAAAACTTCTGCGCTTCCTCCTCGGTTGGCTCGGCCCAGGTTGGGTCAAGACCGTGGGCGTTGAACATCGGCATGAAGGCGATGATTGACCCCAAGGCAGAATTGTTGCACAAGGGGACAATCCTTGCCGGCAGTCGGTGCTTGTCTTCGCGCTGGAATAGTTTTTGACGGAGAGCGCCAAGCTGCATAGTGGTCAGATTGTTGTTCAGCCCAGGGCGCAATCTCATGACATCTGCGGCGTTTCTGTATTCCCAAGCTGGCCTTCCCCTGTTCTGCAAAGGGGCGATGCGGCGGCGGAGAAAGTCGAAGCCAATCATCTCCATCGTCAGCCCGGCAGCCTTCAGGCGAAGGATCCTAGTGGTGGCGATTGTGAGCCTCTCGTCCTCCGCGGTGAGATCGCTCCAGTCCTTGCGGCGGACCACCTTCTGTTGCCGGGGAAGACAAAACGGATGGGGATCTGCTTCCTGGATCCAGCACCATTCAGCCCGCCACTCGTCCCACTTTTCGCGGTAAACTCCTTCTGGGTATATTTCCTTATTCCAAGCCCTTGGAATCCAGGCGATAGAACCAGAGAGGGCCTCTCCTTTTTGGATGCGAGGGAAGAAGTAATGGCGAAAAAGAGCAGAATTGGGAATCACGTCGACAAAGTTTTCACAGAGATGGGCAAAGACGGACATGCAAAGTACCGCATTCGGCGTGAAATCGAGAAGACGAAAGCCGTATGTGTACATGATATCATTGAAGAAGTCGGAAAATGGGGGACAGAGCCCGCAATAGAAATACGCAGTGAAGAAAGGGTATCTGTCCGATCCACCTTTGGAACAAGCACCTGGGTTCACGCGTGTGGCGGGGTGAGCTTGCGTCTCCTTCGCCCACATGCACTGGTACCGCCCCTTCAGAGCTTCAGCATCGAGCGATGGGGGGAAGACGACATACTTCTTCCGCATCTTCACCAGTTCGCTCTTCGGGACGTCGGCTTTCGCTTCCTTGCCCTTGCCTTTGTTGGCCTTGGGCGGCATGGCGGCTGTGAGGGCGGAAGCCGGGGGTGGAGCGAGCGTGGAAGCGGCGTGCGGAAGAGGAAAAAGCTTCGTCCTGAGCTCAAGAAGAGGAAGGCGATGGCGACGGCCAGATTGAGAAGAAGAGGGCGGTAAATAGGCTTGTGCCTCTGCGGCTTCTCCTTTTTATGGGGAAGGAGCGGGGCCGCCTCTTTTATTCCCAAATGTGAATGCGCCTCTATAGGCGCGAGGCAGTTGCAGCCTTTCAGGCATGCTTCCCACGTCGCGCGCTCGGTGCGTGTAGTGGGGGGCACAGTAAAACGAGATATTTACGAGCAGTTAATCCCCTGCCACGCGTGCCCGTGCACTGTTTGGGCCTAGCCCAACAACGCCTCGCACTCGTGTATGGCCTAGGCCCGGGGGCTCCTGTCGGTGTACTAAGTATTGGGCCACTAGTACCCCGTACTTGTGCACGGGCAGTTGTAGCCATCCTCGCGGCAAGGCTTGCCGGGAACAGTTCGATGTCAATTCAAGCCACCAAAGAAATCATCAAGTCAGAGATCTGGGGATCAGCAGATAAGCAGAGCTGGAATCCGAAGGCCAGCTTCCCCGGCAAGATCCTTGCCGGGATGGCCTGCGGAGCCCGGCAAGGCTTGGGGCCCGGCAAGGCTTGGAGCCCGGTAAGGCTTGGCGTCTGGCAAGGCTTGGCGCCCGGTAAGGCTCGGTGCCCGGCAGGCTTCGACACCCAGCAAGATTCTGCCACTGTGCCACCGCTTCGGCATAGTAACAAGTCTGACATTCTGGGTCCTTCTCTGGATGCGTGGCAACGCGCCAGTGGAGGAGAGCTTAAACGGTGCTGATGGGATGGCCCCTTTTTCCATCCCCAAGAAAGTGAGGACACCTAAACGGACACCTCACGGTGCATTAAATGCATTTGTCCTAATCCGTCAGGGGTTAGGTATGATACCCTGTAGCTACTTTACACCTCAATGTATGTACATTTTGCCACTGTGGTGACCCCTTTGAGCATATAAAAGGAGGCCCAAGGCAACTGCTACAGAGGAGGAGAACTTCTGGCCCATTCTGCATGCGCAGCTGCTCTTTGAACATACTGTTCATAGCAAGCGCTCCTGAAGGATGGGCTCAAGAACATTAATAAGAACACAAAGCAGGAGTAGGGTTTTACGCTGATCAGCGGCCCGAACCTGGGTAAAAACTTCCCACATCGATCGTTGGTTCTGCTCTTTGCGTATACCTCTCCCCCCGCCGAATCATAAAGGGATCTCTTGGGATCCCATAGGTGTCGTGCCCCGACAGGCTCCGGCGGAGCTGTTCTGCCGGGGAAACTTCCCTCCCGGAGGGGGAAATCGAAGCCATCTTCATCACCAACGATCCTCTCATCGAGGGGGGGTCAATCTCCATCAACATCTTCACCAGCACCATCTCCTCTCAAACCCTAGTTCATCTCTTGTATCCGATCTCCGTCTCAAAAGTTCAGATTGGTACCTGTGGGTTGCTAGTAGTGTTGATTACTCCTTGTAGTTAATGCTAGTTGGTTTATTCGGTGGAAGATCATATGTTCAGATCCTTAATGATAATTAATACTCCTCTGATTATGAACATGAATATGCTTTGTGAGTAGTTACGTTTGTTCCTGAGGACATGGGAGAAGTCTTGTTATAAGTAATCATGTGAATTTGGTATTCGTTCGATATTTTGATGAGATGTATGTTGTCTTTCCTCTAGTGGTGTTATGTGAACATCGACTACATGACACTTCACCATGATTTGGGCCTAGGGGAAGGCATTAGGAAGTAATAAGTAGATGATGGGTTGCTAGAGTGACAGAAGCTTAAACCCTAGTTTATGCGTTGCTTCGTAAGGGGCTGATTTGGATCCATATGTTTCATGCTATGGTTAGATTTATCTTAATTCTTCTTTTGTAGTTGCGGATGCTTGCGAGAGGGGTTAATCATAAGTGGGAGGCTTGTCCAAGGAAGGGCAGCACCCAAGCACCGGTCCACCCACATATCAAATTATCAAAGTAACGAACGCGAATCATATGAGCATGATGAAAACTAGCTTGACAGTAATTCCCATGTGTCCTCGGGAGCGCTTTGCTTTATATAAGAGTTCGTCCAGGCTTGTCCTTTGCTACAAAAAGGATTGGGCCACCTTGCTGCACCTTAGTTACTTTTGTTACTTGTTACTCATTACGAATTATCTTATCACACAACTATCTGTTACCGATAATTTCAGTGTTTGTAGAGAATACCTTGCTGAAAACCGCTTGTCATTTCCTTCTGCTCCTCGTTGGGTTCGACACTCTTACTTATCGAAAGGACTACAATAGATCCCCTATACTTGTGGGTCATCAACGTCCATCTCTTGCAGTGGACGACGCGGTCTTGGTAAGCGCTCCGGCATGGTGGAGGACGGCGGCGATGGATGGGGTGGAGGATGGCGGCGATGGATGGGGTGGCGGACGGAGGAGGCTGGTGTGGGGATGGTGTTCTAGCGCGGACGGTGTATGAATGGGAAAATGGAGGGAGAGTTACGGGGAACCATGTTTTTGGGACGCGCCTGTCTGAAATATGGGAAAGTTACGAACTTAGCCCCCGTTTAAAATTTGGATGTCTTGTCGGTTGGGGATAGGACGGTAATCTTGCATCTCCCCAATATTTGCCCAGAGTGATTTCGGGCGACGAGAGGTTGTTTTGGTGCCCACGGTGTATGAACGGGGCTGACAGGTAGGGCGGTTGTGTCACGTCTGAGTGAAGTTACAAACCTGCCCCTATTGAAAATATTTTCCTACATCGATTTTGGCCGAGTCGAGTTTGTTTTGCCGCCCACCATGTATGAATGGGGAAATGGAGGGAGAGGCAGAGGTCTTTCGGATGAGCTTGAATCAAATGTGTTTTGCCGCCCATGTTTGGCGGCCACCGTGTCTGAATGGGCTCAGAGGCGGTCGTGTCACGTCTACTTGAAGTTACTAACCTACCCCTATTGAGAGCAGTGGAAATCGGGCCGATGGATTGTCCGTGTAAGGGGTAGACAGTAATTTCCATCTCACAAACACTGGCTTCGGGCAGCCGACGTGGGAGTGGATATTTTGTCGCTTCTTTCGAATTTTGGGACAATAAGCATCCATGTTTACCCTGGCAACTAAATTCGAATCCATTTTGTATTCTTATACGAATCTTTATAAATCTTTCTATGTGTTTTTATATATCTTCAAAAGCACAACAAAGATGTATTCCACTGTCATATATGAATATGATTTACAAATGCTGATACTCGAATTCAGAAGCTAGAATCCAGTTTAAGGTGAATTCGAATATTTGAAACCACTTTATGTCCAACTCAAGTGTCACACGCAGCATAATGTGTACTCCCATTTAGATATGTACAGAAGCGATGTCTCAAGATTCAAAATACCGAGTCAATCAACCAATAATGTACAAAACTAACAGACATATAAACACTTATAGAGTATATGGATCAATAATATCAACTAATATACATAAGCCAGGCCGCTGTACTTTTTTTGCTAGAAGAGCATCATTTTTTTAGCGAAGCTAGTACAGCATCTTGGCCCTTTCAGATGCGTGCCACTATAAGGACCATATATACTACTATTATTGCTGAATGCACATTCAGCCTGATTGGCATATTTGTAGGTCTGGCACAACAATCAAAATGAAATGTCTCAGAGTCTTATCAATTAATACAGACTCGTGCTAAAAAAAATTACAAACCAAAAACCAAAAAACAATTATTACATGATCTCTAAAACAAATGGTTTGATCGATTACATGAACAAACAACACAAAAGTTATTCAACGATGGAAAAAACATTTCACCTATGATTTACCAAGTGGGAATTTAATTTCCTTTTTTTCCTTCACAACCTTAACAATGCGGTCAGTCTCAGCTTGCTTCGTTTTGAAATCCACTAAATATTTAATGGTTGTCTTGAGTACTGCTTGTGATTGTGCTGTTTGATTCCTCAACATGTCAACTTCATCTCTAAGTGCAGAAGCAGAATCTCTTTCTACCAATAGTTTAGCCTCTAGAGAATCAGCAGTTGGCAATTCATGATGCACGATTGGGCCGGTGCCACTATTGTGGGATGATACAACGTCCATGGGGACCTCGCTCTTTAATCTTGGGCTAACCTGTTTTGCCATTAAAGTTCCGATTGGATTCCGAAAAGTTGAAGTTAGCAAAACATCTCAACTGGGAGTTAGAACAGCAAACCAGTTAAACAAACAAGGAATTAAAGAGTTTCGATTGGATGCTGAAAAGTAGTTATTAACATCATTGTAACCGGTTGCAGCAGCAAAGCAGTTAAACAAACAAGTTTTGCAAAAGGCACCTGTTGTGGCATTGGAGTTTCTCTTGGATCCTAAAAAGTTGAGTAGCCAGTAACGTGATTAGAGCAACCGGTTGCAGCAGCAAAGCAGAAAACAAACAAGTTTTGCAAAAGGAACTTGTTGTGGCATGGGAGTTTCTCTTGGATCCTGAAAAGTTGAGTAGTCAGTAACTTGATTAGAGCAACAAGTTACAGCAGCAAACCTGTTACACAAATATATTTTTGAAAATGTACCTGCTGCGCAATTGGACTTCCAATTGGATCCTGAAAACTTGAAGTTGGTAAGATGCTTACAGCAACAAGTTACAGCAGCAAACCAGGTAAACAAGGAAGTTTCTGAAAACATACATGTTGTGCCAACGGAGTTTCAGTTGGATCCTGCAAACTTGAATGTTAGCAATCATAAATAAAGTGTTGCAAGAGCCATAAGAAACTAACATCAAACTAGTAAAACTAACCAGTTTTGGCAATGTATTTAATTACACGTGAACTAGTAAAACTAACAAGTTCTTGGCAACGTATTAAAGTAACAAGTCGGTACAATTTACCAGCAACACAGACATCTGTAAATTTCTTTGATGTAAGCAAAATGATTCTGACACATATATATAAGTTAAAAAGACGGTGTCCCTCATATAAACCTGACAGTTGTCTATCTATGAACATGCAAACATTACTAGTGCTACAAGTGATAACAGCAAACCATTTAAACAAACAGGGTATCAGAACGTAAATTACACGTGAATTTTGCTGCACCCTAGAAGTACATATGACCAGCTATCTATGTGCTTAAGTAGCTATTTAAGTTCAGGCAAACAGGTAATTCTTAACAGTAAGTATCAAACACATAGATAGGCGCAGTCTATAATAGGATTAACAGGCTATGGCATTATGTAATTAGTAGCAAACTAAATTAAGCCAAGCAACGCAATTGAACAATTTTGCAATAAGTAGCTAACTAAAATTCCGGGAAGCAGGTAACTGAACTTACACTAGATCTTTGTACAGGCACACTGCAACTTCTTTTTTGCTTACAAGGTTCTATGAAGGAGTCCATGGCATCAATTGCTTGGATACGCAGTCCCAATACTTCTTTCTTCCCACACTGCATTGGTAAGCCGAATGGTTAATCTGATAAGATGGTGCGTCCTTGATATGTTATATGAGGACGGGTTGTTAGACTAGTTGTAGCAACACACATCACACTGGCTTTTACTGTATATTTCATGCGATTACATTTGGCATATCGAGATCTAAGCAATCTACAATAGGATGAAAAGACTGGCATCCATCACATTATTGGCGAACTCAGTTCATAGAAACAAGCAATTCAACCATTCTGTGGGTAAATCAAAAGCGCCACTGGAATATTTTTCACTACCCCAATCATATACGCAAAAAGGGGCAACGCCACCGTAGGGGCTGGTATGGGTGGCCGCCTCGGGTGGCTGGAAAGTGTGCACCTAGTTTGAGTCATCCAGGTTGTCCCAGGCTAGTTTTGTTCGTCCCAGCGCACGAGCAGGCAATAAAAAATGAAGAAAAATGTTTCACGTTGGATGGACCAATAATGTAAGTGCAAGGCAGGCCCTATAGCAGGCTCGCGGCCCAAACAAGCGCCTCCCATATCGATCGACAGCAGGAAAAATCCCAATTCGTTCGCTCCAGCCTCTAGTCTGGTTCGCTCCTAACCTAGCTGCCACAGGACAGACTGACACAGCACTTCCTCGCGCCCTCGTTGGACGCCGGTCGCCGGGCTTCAAGCGAATGGAAGGACAAAAAGATGAAGATCCAACCCTGGGTGTAGCCTGCGTGGGAGGCAGCGGCGGCAGCACGGGCATGGCATCGAGCTTGCGCAAATGGACAGTCGCAGCTTGCAAGAGCAGCATGCGCAATGAGCAGGTACATCACATCTCTGATTATATCTAATTCAACTGTTCAATTTCTGGCCAATAGTTAAACCTGACGGTGTTGTAAAACTGCTTGTATGTAGGGAATCTATAAGAGAATGAAACCAATTTCTGCTTATTTTATAACTCCCCCAATCAATACTGAACTGACTGAACCTGATGTGTCTAATCAAGTTTCCGGTGCAAACATACAAGCTCATGTTGTTCTTGAGCCTGAAGTGTCTAATGAACAGACTGCTAATGAAAGATTTGATGCAAACATTTTACATGCTCCTGGTGATGAACATATAATGTCTAATGAGGGATCAAATGCAAGCATTTTGCAAGCTCCCATTGAAGGATTTAGTGTCTAATGATGATCTGCTATGTTGAGAGAGAGATAGAGATTTGCAGGAATTGATGAAAAGCAAATTATAGTACATTTTCATGGCTTGAGGAAACGTCGAGGCCATCTACCAGAAACTCCCCGTATCATGACAACGTAGCATAAATACTTTTCTAATCTGTTGTTTGAAACTATTGGCATACTTGTGCAGGATAGATATATTGATATGCAGTTTGCGCACTGGTTATAGGAGCAATTACACTTCGATATTTTCAGCCAGAGAACAAATAATTCAAGCAGGTACAGTCCATGTTAGTTGTCCTTGTACACCATGTTGCATTTTGTGTTTTTTGGTGCTTACATCATTTAGTGTTTTATAATCTGGAACTACTTTGGATCATTAGCTGGTTTTCAAAGTGCATGTAGCTTCACATTTCTCAAGTTATGTTGATTTCTGGAGTGCAAGTGCCTTCATATTTTTTAAGTTAAATTTTCGTCCCTGGTAACTTGAATTCGTGGATCCGTCACTGCACACAAATCATACACGCAGGCCAGTACGAATTAAATAAAATGCAGGGACTTATGCTAGCTCGTTGTACAGGCTCACTGCAGCTCTGCTTGCGCTTGGGATGTTCCATGTACAAGTCCATGTTACCACTTGCTTGGATGTGCAGGCCTTGTGCTCCTTGCATCCCCCTCTGCATTTTTGACACGGCGAATGGTTGATCAAATAAGAGGAATCAACCTTGCTGTTGTACCGGAGCACAGGTACTTACAAGGTTATACCGGTGTGCAGGATGTGTACCAGATCCCGTAGCGCCGTCATGCTTCGCTAAAAAATGGTTTTGCTTGTTTCAGATGATATCTCAAGAAGAAATAAGAGTTAAAGTCAGAGTTGCATAGGCGTGTAAGCTAAGAGAGCAGTAAAAGGATATCCAAACATCGTCAGAACAGTGCACAAGGGAGTGATATGTGGATACCTAGTTCGGGCCGACGTTTGGGCATGCTTGCCTAGCTAGAGTGTGGGTCACTTCAGAGCCGTTGAGGGTGATGCGCTAGCGTTGGCTGGCCGTGCACGGATGCAGATCTTGAGCGGCAGCGGAGCGCTATGATGCGGTGGACGAGACCATTGGTGAAGCCCCAACAGCCTCGGGGGGTGGAGGTACGATGATGTGCTCGGTGAAGTAGCCCCGGTGAGGTGGGAGACGGCGTCGGTGAAGCGCACCTGATGCGGTGGAAGTCAGTGTCTGTGAGGCACGTCGGTTGCGACGGCCGACATTGTCGGTGGACCACCCGGTGCGGTGGACGAGGGCGTAGATGAGGTAGCTCCGGTGCGGTGGTGAAGCGCGACCGTCGTCTTCGTCGTTGTCGTCCGGCACAGAGGTGGGGAAAGAGACAAGACGAGGGGATATTCAAACTTTGCTTGGGTTGGCGGCAAATTAGGGATTTGAGCGCTCTAGGCGCGGAAGGGGACGGTGGAGAAGGGAGATATTGCAGGGCTGGAATTGGGGCCGCCAGATATTTCAATCTGAAACATGGAAGCGCGAACTTTTTTTATCGTCGTTCTTTTTTTTTGGGGGCGGGGGGGAGGGAGGGAGGGGGTGGGTGTGCTAGCGTCCGTACGGTACACGCGACCACCACGACACGACCCTAGTCTGCCTAGTGCGCCTACATTTGAGAATGCAAACGAATCTTCTTTCATTTGCAAACGAATCTGTATGTATTACCATGCCCGTGTTTTCCTTGCAAATAATTAGTCATTCGAAATGAGATACTATAAATTAATTAATGAGGAGTTATTTGAATTAGAGTGTGTGTCACATAACGATCTCCAATTCTAACATGGATTTCGCATTTCACGGTATCCACGCTACTTTTTTAATAGAAATTCATATGTATAAGATGAACACCATGGTAGTGAGAAAACTTTGGATGGATTCAAACATATGACCTACAAAATAGCACAACAATCGAGTCAATGTCAACTTTTCCAAACCTAGTATGGCACGAATTCGAAATAATTACGAAAGCCATATGCATGGTCCTCAATTCAAATCTTACAATGTACACTAAATTTAAACGTCGATATTAAGTCTCGTACTATCTACATTCAAATGTTGTTTTTAGCCCCACCCCCCTCGGCACACACGCTACATACTTCCTGTATCGATCAATCTTCCTCTCCTAACCACCTTAGAAAGCTATCGGTTTCCGACACACGTTCATTCTTTCTCTCCATGTTTCGATCTCTAACTCTCTCAACTACACAACCCCCTTTTTCCACTCTGTTACCAAATGTATCTCTCTCACACACCCGCCATTGCACTCCATGCCGAGCTCTCTCTCTCTCCCTCCCTCCCACCCTCTCTCGCTCGATACATGCATTGCCTATCTAGACCCCCCCTCTCGTGCACACGCACGCACATTATCTATCTAGGTCACTCTCTCGAGACTGTCTCACTCTTTCTTCTGCATGGTGGCCCACACTCGCTCAATCTCACTCTCTTTATCTAAGTCTTGATTAACCTCGCTTTCTATCACACACAAATGATATATCTCCCTGTTTGGGCCTCGATCGACACACTCTATACTCTCTCACGCAGATTGTCTATCTAGGTCAGTCCATCCAAGCCGCCCCCACTCTTTCGACCTCATGGCGGGCCACGCTCGCTCAATCTCTCTCTCTCTCTCTCTCTCTCTCTCTTTCTATGTATGTCTCGATTGACCTCACTCTTTCTCAGACACAAACGATATATCTCCATGTTTGAGCCCAATTCGACATATTCATATTGTATACTCTCTCACGCACATTGTCTATCTAGGTCACTCTCTCCAACCCGTCTCACTCTTTCGATCGCATGATGACCCACACTCGCTCAATCTCTCTCCCTTTATCTATGTATCGACTGAACTTGCTTCCTCGCACGCACAAAATATATCTACATGTATGTGACTGGATCATCTCTCAAGCTCTATCTTACATCCCTCACCCTTCCCAAAAGCTCAATCGGACAATATCTCTCCAGAGCATATATATCTTTTCAACGAATGCCGGACCACACTCACTTTGTCTCTCTATCTATCCGTGTCTCGATTGACCTCGCTTTCTCACGCCGTATCTTCCACATATTGAAGCTACCTCTCCATCCCTCGCAGAGCCGGAGCTATTTACATTGCGAGGGGGACTCCAACCTTGGATTAATTTGTGAAGTCATTTATTCCGGTGGGTTTAGATTATATTTTCGTAGCATTCGGCCCACAACTACTCCGAACACCATTGAAACCCCCGCACCTCCCCCAATTGATTTCCCTCTGGCTCGGTCACCGCTCTCTCGCATGTCCTTTCTCACCTTCCACGTCGCACCATGGTATTTTTGCAAAAAAACTCTGTTGTTCTCTTTAATTATTACTAATAAGCTACAAACTACACACCGATAGTCCACCTGTAATGGAACAAATTTCGACCCACAAATTAAAGTGCTACAAACTACACACCGAGGGGCCCACCTGTCATGGAACAAATTTGGACACATATATAAATTAAAAATGAAAAAGGACGAGGATCGAATATGCGACCAGGGCCTTCAAGCCGCACGTCAATAGGCAACATAGTAGCAACGTTTGTTGTACCCCCCCTTTGTTGATATAATGGTTTTATATTACCACAGCCTATTTAATGGATAACATGTTCTAATATTAATTTTAGTACATTAGTGGGACCGGCTCGTTAGCACGTACTATTTGCCTTCACTTACTGGTGGGTTCCATGTCTGCTCTCTCTCCCTCCTCCCCTTCTACGTTTAGACGCACGGGAAAACACGAAGAACGCGCGGGCGATGTTGCCGTTGACCATATCTGGACGCGTTCACAAGTTACAGCATCAGTTTCACGTACTAGTAGTATTATACATGTAACAAGTTTAGGAACAAAAGTGACCATGACGAACAAGTTAGGCTAGTTGTAGTACTATTTATCTACTACTCCTTCATAATTAAATGCGTGGATAAATAGATGTATCGCCTAGTGCTCGAACAAGGGGACTGGTCGCGCCCTACAAGTATTTGGAATTGACTTCCCTAAAGAAATATTTGGAATTGACATGGTATTTAATATGAAATGTTTGCGATGAGAAGGAATACATGTGGCTTGATGACGTTTTATATTTAATTTGATACGGCTCTAGCAGAACATTCAATCGATCAAACCATAGATTTCATTTAGTCTGACTCCGACTTTACATTCATACGACGATCGAACTAAAATAAAAGGAAATGGTAAATCCCAGACGTTCGGATTTTAAGCATGGCAATCCGAACGTTTTTCATGGCAAATTTAGATTACGCGGCGGCGGCGTCTTGTGGTGGGAAGCGGCTCCTCTGCCGTGCTCTGTGTGCCATCGGGCCACTGACCGACGGCGATGGCAATGTCTTGCGCCGTTGTTGGCATACTCCTGGACGTTGGCCCAAGCTTCAAGGAAGGCCAGAATGTTCTGGACTTCGGTCTCTAGGAGCGAGTCAACTGGCGGGAGGAGGCGACTGGCGTTTGTGCAAGGAAGTGGTCGACGGCGGCGATCCATGCCGCTGAGGGGGGCACTGGCACCCGCGCGGGGATAGGCACTAGCAATGGCGCGGCGGAGACATTCGTGTGCACGGGCACCGGCATGGGCGCGCGCGTCAATGCATGCGCTAGCAGGTGCATGGGCACCGGCATGGGCGCGCGCATCAATGCACGCGCATGCGCTGGCAGGTGCACGGGTGCGTGAAAGTCGGTGGGGACCTTGTGGAACCCCATGGCATCAAGCTCGGCAACAATGTGCGGCTCCCAGCCCATCAATGCCACGGGGATGGGCGCTGGCGTAGTCGGGGTGACGGGAGCCGGAACGGGAGCGGGGACAGGCGCGACGTCTTCCCGCAAGGCCAGTTCAAGCTCGTCCCAAAACGCCTTATGTTCTTGAGACTCCGGCTGGGTGTCTTCCTCAGGAAACTGGAAGACTAAGGGCAGACCATCGTGATGCGGCATGGCGTACGGTTAGGTCTGGCTGGTTGGAGGTAGACGACAGGAGAATCGGAGAGGAAGAGAGAAGATTGTAGCGATACCAGGTAGTGCGGGGGTGATTTTAAACTGCGGCACCGGCGCCATTAAAAGTGGGGGCAGTTGGGATGAAGGTGGCGGTGGAGCCTAGTCAAAGGGCTCGCCTCCCGGTGAGCCTGCGCAGCAGCCTACTCGCACGCCTCCCGGTCAGCCGGCGCAACGGTCTGCTCACACGCCTCCCGTCGACTCACACGCTTGCTCGGACGGCACCTGCCGATGAGAAGCGGGACTCGTGGCGGCACATAAATGCCCACGGTTTGAATAGTGAAAGCGTTCGCGTTAACGTGACATGTCTTTGTTCCAAAATACCTTGGCTCTTCATTTGTGCAACTTTCCATAAGCAACTTGTCTCAAATTGAACAAAAAAATTACGATAGCATATTTGTGCCATATCACGAGACCATGCTCAGTTTCATGAACTTCATGTCACTTTTGGATTTTCTAAAATTTAAAATCCAGGATTTGAAACAATATCATAACATGCATCATGCAATAAATTTTCAAGCGGTACATCATGCAATAAACATTAAGAAAGGATTTGGTCAAACATTTTGTCGGCGTTCTGGGAACCAGGGTACCCAGACTTGCCTGCCTACGGCCCATGGCGTGGCTCCATCGACGGCTTGGTACGGCCCAGCTTCAACACCAACAAGACAAGACCCTCGCGAGGGGCCAAGCCTCGCGAGGCATACAGCGCCAAGACCTCCTGAGGGAGCGGCATTCCTAGGATGCCTCCTGAGGAGCGGAGATTTCTATGCAGGTATCCAACCTCACGAGGTTGCGGTGACGCAAGCCATGACAACCAAGGCCAGGCGGGCGCCAGCAGGCGCAGAGGAGCAGGTTTCCTCTTTGGTGCTAAGGAGGCAAGCACAGGCGTGGGTTCCCAAGGAATCAGGCAAAGGTTTCCATTCTCGTGCAACGAGACCAAGACCGCCAGGACGGCAGGACGGATGTCATCGCCGAGCCCACCGCGGCGTCACGACCAGAAGCTTTGCAGGCGAAGACCACCTTTCATCAGGATAAGATGTACTACTTGTCCCCTTTCAAATTGGCCATTGTGGGATCCCTTCCCGCCTTCGTTTTGGAGGAAGAGGACCGAGGCCGCTATAAGTATAGGCTAGCCACTATCATAGAGGGGGGCCGATCAAACCCAAGGACGACTCACCCTCACCCCAGAGCAGACCTCACGAGGTTGTTCTTCCCTTGTACTAGTTCGTCCCCAGCCCCTCGTGAGGCAAATCCACCACAAAGCAGGAGTAGGGTCTTACACCGCAAGGTGGCCCGAACCTGGGTAAACTGCCGTGTCCATCTCCTTCCCTGATCCATCGAGCTAGGCTATAGGGCGACGTGCTGGTTGGTTGGATAGGTTGAGTTCTTCGCACACGCCCCAGAGTTCGAACCTTTCTTGGGTCTGCGGAGCCCTGAATCCGACATTTGGCGCGCCAGGTAGGGGCGTGTCGAAGCTCTACCCCTCTCATCAGCCGTGCACCGCTCGCACTGCATGCCTCCCATGGCGGGCGTCGCTCCACCCGCTGAGCTACTGGGCGCACTCGGAGCTGTCGCGGGCCACCGGGCCTTCTCCTCCGCTCTACGGCAGGTGTGAAGGCCGTCGAAGTTCAGGCCGACGCTGCCCCCACGGTACGACGGCACGGGGAACCCCGCGGATTTCCTCCGCCTGTACGAGCTAAGCGTCGAGGCGGCGGGCGACGACGAGAAGGTCATGGCGAATTGGCTTCCCATGGCTCTCATGGGTGTGCCGCGCTCCTGGATGCTTAGCCTGCCAGAGTTGTTGGTGGCCTCCTGGGAGGAGTTGCGCAATCAGTTCATCACGCGCTTCGTGGCGCCGGCGCCCCATGCCGTTGCGGCCATCCTCGGCGGGTCGCAGGCGTCGGCCTCAGGCCGCCACGTCAAGCAGTTCTTCCGGCAGATGGGGGCCGCCCAGCCATGCCAGGGGGCTCCTTCGGGCCGGCTGGCGCCTGAGACTGACATCACCTTCGACTCCAGGGATCACCCCAAGACTACGGTCGGCGCATGCGTGCTTCCCTTGCTGTGCACGCCCACCATCAGTAGTGTCGCGGTCACCAGAACCCTCATCGACGGCGGCGTTGGCCTCAACATCCTCTCCGTGGAAGCCTTCGACCTGCTCCAGGTGCCTTACGACCGGCTCGCCCCCACTAGGCCCTTTTCAGGGGTGCTCGACGGCTCCGCCGTCCTCCTGGGGCAGATCTGCCTCCCCGTCACCTTCGGCACGCGCTGCAACTACCGCACCGAGCTTATTGACTTCGATGTCGCCCGCATCGGCCTCCCGTACAATGCCATCCTCGGCTACCCGGCCCTCGCCAAGTTCATGGCGCGATGCACCCCGGCTACAACATCATCAAAATGCCTGGGAGCAGCGGCATCCTTACTATGGTGGGAGACACCAAGGATGCCCTCCTGGCACTCAAGCTCGCTTTCAAAGCCGCGGCGGCCGCGCAACCGGATGCGGAGGGCACTCCGGAGATCCCAGAGGCCGCGCCCGCGAAGAAGAAGCAGCTGTTCTCTTAGGACCGGGCTGAGACGAAGCAGGTGCGGGTCGACGGCGAGGGCTAAAGCCTCACCTTCACCATAGGCGCTAGCCTCCCACCAGACCAGGAAGAAGTGCTGGTCGGCTTCCTCCGTGCGAACAAGGATGTGTTTGCATGGGAGGCGACGGACCTGGTTGGCGTCCTGCGAGACGTGATTGAGCACCATTTGATGGTGTGCCCCGGCACGTGCCCGGTGAAACAAAAGGCGCGGCGACAAGTCTTGGAGAAGCAATCGTTCATCATCCACGAGGTCCACAAGCTGCAAGAAGCCGGCGTCATCCGAGAAGTGCGGCACCCGGATTGGTTGGCCAACCCAGTCATCGTCCCCAAGAAGGGAGGAAAGGAGCGCATGTGCGTCGACTTCACGAGCCTCAAGAAAGCTTGCCCTCAAGACCCGTTCCCTCTTTCGCGCATCGACCAGATCATGGACTCCACCGCTGAGTGCGACCTGCTGTGTTTTCTGGATGCCTTCTCGGGCTACCACCAGATCAAGATGGCGGTGCGAGACATCGAGAAAACGGCCTTCCTTTCCCCGTGCGGGGTGTACTGCTACACCTGCATGTCGTTCGGGTTGCGCAACACCGACGCGACCTTCCAGCGATTGATGCACATCGCCCTAGGCAAGAAGCTCGGGAGGAATGCCGAGGTGTACGTCGATGACACAGTGGTCAAGTCGCGGGAGGCAAGAACCCTCGTCGAAGACCTGGAGGAAACATTTACCAACTTACGCAAAGTGAACCTACGGCTCAATCCGGAGAAGTGCGTGTTCGGCGTCCCGTCCGGCAAGCTGTTGGGTTTCTTGGTGTCACACAGGGGAATCGAGGCCAACCCAGAGAAGATCAAGGCGATAGAAAGAATGAGCCGCCGCAGACCCTCAAGAAAATGCAGAAGCTTGCGGGCTATGTGACCTCGCTGGGGCATTTCATCTCTAAGCTCGGTGAGCGCGCTCTCCCGTTTTTCAAGTTGATGAAGAAGAAGGGCCCATTCGAATGGACTCCGGAGGCTGAGGAAGCCTTTCAAGACCTCAAGAGGTATCTCATCAGCCCTCCAGTGATGGTGGCGCCTCGACCTCTTGAGCCCCTGGTGCTTTACCTGGCCGCCACGCCCCACTCGACTAGCGCAGCACTCGTGGCGGTCCGGGAAGAGCACGCAGGCGCAAGCGCGCGGCGCAGCACCCCGTCTTCAGCCACGCCATCGCCACCTCAGGACGATGCTCCTGAGGCCTCGGTCACCCCGACATAAGGCGAGGCTCCTGAGGCCCCCACGCCTCAGGCAGGGCCGGACGCCATCGACACCTCTTTGCTCGTCGAGCACCCTGTGTACTTCGTCAGCACGGTGTTGCGCGACGCACGCGCACGCTACCCATGTCGCAGAAGCTCCTGCTCGTGTTGCTCGTCGCCTCCAGGAAACTGGGCCACTACTTCCAAGGCCACCCCATCAAGGTCGTCTCTGCGTACCCCCTGGAGAAGGTGCTCCGGAGCCCTAACGCTGCGGGTAGGGTTGCTGAATGGAACATCGAGTTGCAGGCGTTCCAGCTGGAGTTCAGCACCACTAGGGTCATTAAGGGCACGGCCCTCGCTAACTTTGTGGCAGAATGGACTGACGCCCCCAACCGAGGGGAGGGCGAGGACCGTTCCCTCATGCCCGGGGATGAGGCACCGGATGGCTGGGTCATGTACTTTGACGGCGAGTTCGCATGATAGGCCGCGGGGGCTGGAGCCGTGCTCATCTCACCTACTGAGGACAAGCTCTACTACGCTGTGCAGCTCTACTTCCAGCATGGAGAGAAGGTCTCCAACAACATTGCGGAATACGAGGGCCTAATCGCCGGCCTCAAGGCCGCGGCGGCTCTAGGGATCAGGCGGCTCACCATCAAGGGCGACTCTCAGCTCCTCGTCAACTTCTCCAACAAGAAGTACAAGCCAAAAGATGAGCACATGGAGGCATATCTAGAGGAGGTACGCAAAATTGAAAAGCGATTCTTAGGCTTGGAATTGCAGCACGTACCACGCGGCACGAACAAGGAGGCAGACGACATCGCCAAGAGGGCGTCCTGGCGCCAACCCCAGAAGCTTGGCGTCTTCGAAGAGCGGCGCTTCAAGCCATCGGTGGCTCCCCCCACCGCAGAACCAGCGCTGCTCTGGGAGGAACCGCCCATGGCACCCACCTCGGGCGCCCCAGCCTGCGGTCAGACCTCTGGAGCTCGCCTGCTCCTCGCGCTCAAACCTCAGGAGGGATGCTGGACCGAGGAGTTCAAGGCGTACTTGCTCCGGGGCACCTTGCCAGAGAAGGAGGAAGACGCAGAACGCGTGGCCCACCAGGCCACCGCCTACTGCATCCAGGACGGCGAGCTCTACCGAAGACGCCCAAATGACGTCTCTCTGCGGTGCATCTCAAGGAGCAGGGGTGCGAGCTACTAGCTGACATCCACAATGGGGATTGTGGGCATCACTCTTCGTCGTGCACCCTCGTGGGCAAGGCATTTCATAGAGGGTTCTACTGGCCCACGGTGCTCAACAACGCCACTGAGCTGGTGAGATCCTGCGAGGCATGCCAATTCCATGCCAAACAGATCCCGGCCCGCTCAGGGCCTCCAGACCATCCCGCTCTCATGGTCGTTCGCGGTCTGGGGGTTGGATATCCTGGGACCATTCCCTAGAGCAGCTGGGGGCTACCGCTACCTCTATGTCGCCATCGACAAGTTCACCAACTGGGCAGAGGTGGAGCCCGTGCGCACCATACCAGATGGCTCGGCCATCAAATTCATCAAGGGCCTCATGAGCCGTTTCGGGGTCCCCAACCGTATCATCACTGACAATGGCTCTCAGTTCACCAGCAACCTCTTCAAAACATATTGTGCTAACCTTGGAACGCAGATATGCTACGCTTCGGTGGTGCACCCACGGAGTAACGGGCAAGCCGAGCGCACCAACGCGGAGGTCTTGTGGGGCCTCAAGGCGAGGAGCTTTAAGAAGAAACTCAAGGCCTGCGGCAGGGGTTGGCTCGATGAGCTTCAATCCGTGCTGTGGTCCATCCGCACCACCGCGACCAAGCCTACTGGCGAGACCCCATTCTTCCTCGTCTATGGGGCTGAGGCGGTCCTCCCTCATGAGGTCAAACATCGCTCCCCGCAGGTCTTGGCGTTTGGCGAGGCACGCCTGGACGCCTCACGAGGGATGGATCTCATCCTCGGAGAGGAGGGCCGCCGCCAAGCCTCGTTCCGTGCCGCGAGGTACCAGCAGGCGCTGCGGCGGTATCACTGTCGTAGCGTCCGCTCCAGGACCCTCGAGGTGGGTGACCTCGTCCTGAGACGGGTGCTCTCCATGGAGGGGCTCCACAAGCTCTCGCCCATGTGGGAGGGCCCGTTCAAGATCGCTCGTGTCTCCAGGCCTGGCGCCACGCGCCTGGAGATGCAGGACGGGGTCCCCATCCAGAATGCCTGGAACATCCAGCACCTCAGGAAGTTCTATCCGTGACAAAGGCTATGCGCCTTTCAAGTCTCCGCCCATGACACTCTCACGTAAAAATGAGTGGGGGTGTACACGCCCCGGAGTCTCCTGAGCGCCGCCCTTGGGCCTCATGGGGGCTTCCACCCACATCCTAGTGGAAGCCCCATGCTCCGCGCTAGCGGGAAGACCAGAAGACTAGTGTAGGTGCCAGACGCGGCTGTTCTTTTGCTTGCTTTCTATAGTTGGTTTGCAACTTCTTGGAATGAAATTTTTAGTTCTCGCATCTTTATTCGAAAGGGTTGGGAAGTTTTTCTCCTCGCAGCGTTCTTTCAGGTCTTGCCCTAGGAAGAGTGGCAGTTGCCCGTTGCTCTTCCCCGCGCATCACGCACATGGGGGCTGGGCACGGTGTGTGCGCTTGGGCCCGCCTGCGAACACACCTCGCCAAAGCCTTGGTGTCCTAGCCTTTGGCGTCTTAATCCTCGCCGCCACTCTTAAATGAGCCAATGGGCACGCATGCCCTCCTGAGTCCGTGCCTTCGGGCATCGCGACGCGGCGTGCCAGTGGCGACCGGCCCATGCTCGGGGGCTCACGTGAGGTATGGCATCTCCGGAGGTTCCTTGCCGCCGCAGCCACAGGGCGCCTCCCTCCCGAGGCCTGAGGACTTTCGAATCCTCAAGAAGGAAACCTCTAGAGAACCCCTCTGGAATGAAGGGCGTGCAAGAAGTCCAAGCTCCAGAGAAGCTCGCCCTCATGGCGCGCGAGTCTATCGCAAGCACGCTAAGCTAAGTCATCCCAATCACAATCAGCGGCAACACGGATATCAGGACACGATATAAAAATGATAACATAATGGCGCAAGCGCCGTGGTCCATTACACGCCCCGACAGGGCTTTCCACTTTCCTAATGCAGGAGAAAGAAAGAAGCAAAAGCAACCGCGCGACTAGAGCAGCTCCCGGGACCCGCCTCCAGCAATGCCCGCACTCAGTCAGAGTCCTCCTCCTGCTTCACCGGGGCGTGGCGGCGAGGCGGCTCATCTCCCTCCCTGGTCTGAGCTCGGTGACGTGGTGGCTCGTCGTAGTCACCGTCGCTCGTGCTCTCCCCAGAGAAGGAGCCGCCACCATTGGAGGCGTCGCGGCCGTCGCCAAGGGCAAGCTCACCGCCGGAGACGGTGCCGCCCCTCTGGCCATCATCGTCGGAAGGGTGGATGTTGTCGTCATCGCTGTCGCTCTCCGGGCAGCACCCCAGGCGCTGGCCATCTTCCCCGAACCTGACGTAGAGGGTCGCAGCACCGTCATACCTGAAGTGGAGGGTACACCTCCCCTGCAGGCCGCGTGCGCAGGCAAACGGCTGCCACCCGCGGTTCAGGAACACGTTGCCGGCGGGGGTGACCTCGACCTCCACCCATGAGGCCTTGCTGCAGCAACCATTAGCCTGCAGCCATAGGCCACCAGGTCCCCCAGCCGGCAGCGCACCCGCAAAGAAGCGCGGGAGCTGGAACCAGACGCCTGCGGGCCTCTCGGCCCACACCATGAACTCCGAGGACGCGTCGGCCGAGTGGGATCGCGGACGCGGCGGCCGAGCGGCAGCCACATGCCTCCCCCTATCGCCGCGGCTACCCTGGCCACGACAACTTCCGCCATGGGAGGGAGCAGCCCCACAACTGCTAGAGGCGGCGCCAGCCTTTGAGGGAGCGCGCCCACACCCTCGGGCAGCCACCGCTGGCGTCGCGGCGTACTTACGGGGGCGGCCATGGCCCCTCTTGGGCGGTGGCGAGCCTGGCCCTTCCTTGGGAGCCTTTCCTTCCTTCACGGCGGAGAACCTCCTCACTGGCACCATGAACGGTCTGGCAAGACGGCGGAATGAAGAAGAAGGAGAAGCAAGAGGCGAGAAGATGAAGATGAGCTGGGGGCTCCGCCCCCTCTCCCATTTATAGCTAGAGGAAGGCTAACCGCCGGCCCCTCATGTTTTGAGCAATGATGGCTTATCTGCATGCACCAGGTAGTTGTCAAGACGTGCGGTTTCCAAGGCGGCGTGGGGAAGTGGAGACGCCCACGTCCCATCAAGCGCCACGCGTCGGCCTGGCCCGCAGGCGACTGGGGACCCGGTGCTTCGCCCTTGCCCTTTGGCTTCGCCTCGAAGCCAAGTCCGAGCGCGCCTTGGGCCTGTGGGCTACTGTCGGCGTTCTGGGAACCAGGGTACCCAGACTTGCCTGCCTGCAGCCCATGGCGTGGCTCCATCGACCGCCTGGTATGGCCCAGCTTCAACACCAACAAGACAAGACCCTCACGAGGGGCCAAGCCTCGCGAGGCAGACAACGCCAAGACCTCCTGAGGGAGTGGCCTTCCCAGGCTGCCTCCTGAGAAGCGGAGATTTCTATGAAGGTATCCAACCTCACGAGGTTGCGATGACGCAAGCCATGACGACCAAGGCCAAGCGAGCGCCAGCAGGCGCAGAGGAGCAGGTTTCCTCTTTGGTGCTAAGGAGGTAAGCGCAGGCGTGGGTTCCCGAGGAATCAGGCAAAGGTTTCCATTCCCGTGCAACGAGACCAAGACCGCCAGGACGGCAGGACGAATGTCATCGCCGAGCCCACTGCGGTGTCACGGCCAGAAGCTTTGCAGGCGAAGACCACCTTTCGTCAGGATAAGATGTACTACTTGTCCCCTTTCAAATTGGCCACTGTGGGATCCCTTCCCGCCTTCGTTTTGGAGGAAGAGGACCGAGGCTGCTATAAGTATAGGCTAGCCACCATCATAGAGGGGGGCCGATCGAACCCAAGGATGACTCACCGTCACCCCAGAGCAGACATCGCGAGGTTGTTCTTCCCTTGTACTAGTTCATCCCTAGCCCCTCGTGAGGCAAATCCACCACAAAGCAGGAGTAGGGTCTTACATCGCAAGGTGGCCCGAACCTGGGTAAACTACCGTGTCCATCTCCTTCCCTGATCCATCGAGCTAGGCTGTAGGGTGACGTGCTGGTTGGTTGGATAGGTTGAGTTCTTCGCACACGCCCCAGAGTTCGAACCTTTCTTGGGTCTGCGGAGCCCTGAATCCGACACATTTTGCTTAGTTAGACTTCAGAAAAGTTATATATGCCGAGTAAAAGGATAATCCCTCTATACCATTGCATTGCCTGATATATTAACTCAAGTACTAGGCACGAACAAACAGGGCTCAATTCTGTGCTCATCCTGGTGTGGTACTCCTATTAGTACTAGGCAATGGAGTTGACGGGTGACCTTGGGTAGCGGCGGTCGAGGGAATTGAACCGTGCTCGACACGGTAGGTAACGTTGTCTAGTTACTAAAGCATCCTTCCATTATTCATTGGTAGTCATTATGGACCAGGGACATGTGGGGAATTTCCTAGGGCTGGAATTCTGGCCGCCAGATATTTCGACTCAAAACACGGAGGCTCAAGTGGTTGGGGTTGGCTAATGTGCGTACCACGCACGCCACCAGAAGGACACGAGCCCGGGTTTTTTTAGGATCAATACGAGCCCGGGTCTGGCTGGTACGCCATTGGGTGCTACCATTCGAGAATACGAAAGGAATCTTTTAAATTGCCGAACGAATCTATATGTATTACAATGCCCGTATTTTCCTTGCAAATTACTGGTCATTCCAAAAGGCACGGTAATTGATTTATGACGAGTTCTTGAATTAGAGTGAGTTTGTGATATAGTGATCTCAATGTGGATTTCACATTTCATGGTATAGCAGCTCACAGGATGTCTTAATATTTTTACAGGAAACCTTAATGAGTTTGAGAATTGCACACAATTTGTACAAAAAACTACTCAGATGCCCTTGGATCCCATATCCAACGCCTCAAAGCTCGTATCACCGTAGCATCTAAGATGAAGGAGGGCCTCATATTCTTCTGTATGTAAGAATATTATGTGCTACCACACCTTAGATGCTTTGGTGATACAAGCTCTTCGGAGCCGTTGGATCTGTGATCCAACAACTCCTTGGTGGTTCGAATGTTTTTTGCAGAAAATCCCCCAAAGAGTTCGGCCACTGCTTACAAGCACAAAGACTTCTCAGATGCCATTGGATCTCAGATCGAACAACCTCGAAGCTCGAATCACCGTAGCATCCAAGATGCGAGAGCACCTGATGTTTTCTCACACGGGAGAATATGAGGTGCTCCCGCACCGTAGATTCTATGGTGATACAAGTTCCCGGGAGATCTAACGGCTCATAGTAGGAGGTTTGAATGTTTTTGCAATATAGGCCTCAAAGAGTTTGGGAATTGCGAAGAATTACAAGTACTACGCATGTGGCATCTGATCACAGATCATATGACCTAGATACTCGTATCACCGTAGCAGCTAATTAAGCTACGGGGAGCACCTAATATGAGCTACTGGGAGCCGTTGGATCCAAGATGCAGCAGCACACACGAGGCCTGAATGTTTTATTTGCAAAAAAAACCTTGGAGAGTTTGGAAATTGTGCATAATTACAAAGACTACTCCCAAGCCATTGGATCTCAGATCCAACGACGTAAAAACTCGTATCACCATAGCATCTAAGCTGCGGGGTGGATGTGATATTCTATGCCACTATCATTTTTGTTCCTAAACTTGCAATATACATGTAACTGGTGTCGTTACTTGTCTAACCGCGCAAAGTGTTTGTGCACAAAAACCATCCTACACTGAAATATCGGAACAACACACGGGGGTCCCACTTGTCATTGATCAAATTTGGACCTAAAACTAACAAATCTGAAAGACGAGATTCGAACTGGCAACCTGGACTACAAAGCGTAAGTCGATAGCCTGAAACAACAATGGTTGTTGGCTTTGTTGCATAACTTGATTTTATATAGTATTACATTGAGTAGAGTAGAGGGAGTGGCTCGTCAACACGTGCATGACCGTTGACTTACTTACTAGTGGGTCCCATGTCTGTGATCTCTCTCTCCTCTCCATCGTCTAACCTTTAGACGCACGGTCACACACGAAGAGCGGTGCGAGCTTGCCGTGGTGTTATTATCTCTACTCCTATAAAAGACTCAGTTGGTGATGATGGTGTGTCTGCCATCCGTCATTTCTGGCCATTAGATCTGCATCTAATAGCTGTGAAGTAAGTTGTGGCATTTTTGCAACAATAGCCCACTTCTCTGCTCCAATTTGCAGAAAACCCCTTATTATCTTATAAGCAACCACATCCCTCCCTCACCTCATCAAAATAGCCCGAGAAATATATTTTGAGTGAAAAGTAATATATTTTTAGTGGTATATATGTATATCAAAACAAGAGTGTTTTCTTTCAAGTTTGTGAACAAGTACTATTCTACTTTGGATCCGTTGCAACGCACGGGCACATTGCTAGTAACTAAAAAATGCTTGAAAAATAGAAGAATCGCCTAGAACAAGAGACGTTGTGGCTGGTTGAGATGGAGCTAACCACACCTATCCTCCATGCCACGTTAGCATGATGAAGTTGTGTGGCTAGTGGGCTGTTTTCGACCGACTGGCTGGGTCCCGAGGTCGACCCATAGGTAGTATGTCTGATACAGTATATTTTTACACGCACATTTTTCCTCCGTGCCAAGACATGGCACACCCTACCGCATGGTTTCTGGGTCCTCCCGGGTGGTGCACGCATATTTTCTTCCTTGCCGAGACGTGGGACGCCCTACCACGCGTTTTCTAGGTCCTCCTCGGTCGTAGCACCGAAGCAAGTAAATGAGTCGTCAAATCACAAAAGCCCACCTTTCCCGCCGAGTACATCAGTGAAGCACGATGGCTAGCTAGTTGGGCTAGTGCGACTGATTAGCTAGGCCGCCGCCACATTTGTTTTTTCACCCCTTTTTTCTCTCCTTGCCGGCAGGTAAATTTAAATATCCACCGCGACGTTGCTCTGGTCTTTGGGTGCGGCAGGCACGGTAGGATTTTTATTTTTTTGATTGACTGGAGCAGGCGCGACAACAATTAGTCATGATGACTCCGCCTGTAAAACCCACTGCTCCCTGATGTGAAAAGTCATCGACTGGTGTTTTCCCATGGTGAAAACCAAAAGATTCACCCTGCTCCTCGGCTGGCTCCCTCCGCCTTCCCGTAGATTAGATTGCCTTTCAGCAGTTTCGCCCCCATTGCTTCTACCTGGTTCCATGGAGGCGCACCAGATCATGGAGTCTGAGGTGAGGCGCCTGACACAGGAGCTCCAGGCCAAGGATGCGGAGCTCAGGGCCAAGGACGTGGAGCTCCGTGAGCTCAAGGAGGAGAGGAGTGCCATGCTCCCCCTTTATGTGCGGGAGTTCAAGGAGCTTCAAAAGCGGCAGGCGTCCACCACAAAGATGCTCGAGGCGTCGGCGGCATTGCTGCAGAAAGCGGGAGATACGATAGGCGGTCAGGCGAGCCGGCTGGAGCGCGAGCGGGCCGATCGTGACGAGGTCCAGGATTGCCTCAACCACTTGGTGGACCATGTTGCCACGCACGTGTTGCGGCTGCGTGATGCCTACCGTCGTGCCAGCGCGACCATGCCGGCTGTCGGGCTAAACCCGTTCGACCACCCCGTCGACTTCAACAAGTTGTGGCTTCCTGACCTGGTCTCCTTCTTCACCTATATCTCCGAGGAGGTGAGCCGTCTCCGCGCGATGGTGGGGGCGGAGCTGGACAAGGAGGGGTTGCGGGCTATCGTCGCCATTGCCGGGCGAATCCTCTCAGGGCTTCGTCACCAGAATCCATTCGTGGCATTGGACGCCGTCTTTGACGAGCTGGCTCCCGTCGACCGGGAGCGGGCTCTGCGGGTAGTGGCACCCTGCATCACCAACGTCATGTGCCTCGAGAAGCAGAGGGACTTCGATGGTGTTTAGGCATCCTCTGCATGGGCATGTCCATGTCTCGGCGCAACATGACCGTTGGATCAAACTCAGACAGTGCAGATCAGTCACTGTAGCACAAAGCGTGTGGGTGTGTTTGGTTGCATTCTCATCTCAATATAGTTGTTCCCTCTTCGTGCATGCTCATCTCAGCACCCCTCTTCATGCATGCTCCTAGTGTATTTGTGTTAACCTACTAGTGTGGACTCATGCACCCTTCATGCACTCTGCCAAACACCCAAAAGTGGGTCGAGAAGGGAACTTTTGCTCCCATCCCATGCACCCTTCATACACCCTGCCTAACACTGATTTGTGCTTCGTATTGTTCATGTTCCGTGGAGTACTATAGCACCGTACTCTCTGTGCGCTGTAGACATAGTTCTGTTAACATTGATCTCACCGTTCATTCTCGACCGGACAGTCAAAAAAGGGGTATGTTACATTACTGTTCATATAGTTGACATGCGCACAACATCATTTGTTATCGCCATATCTTACTACACTAGCAACAAGATTATGTAGTACTGACGTATGAACCACTGCACATGCCTAGTAGTAGGAGTACTGTGTAAGTTCAAGTGGCTGCCGTGTTTCGCACTCCTCCGTCGTAAGAGTGGAAACGCTTGTTGTAATCATTTTTTTCTTCAGAAACAGTGGACACGCTCTATTGTGCGGATCCTCCTCGACGGTCATCAGGAACCTTGCTACTCACTTTCGCTGGCGTGTGGGATAGCCAGCATCTTGGTCCACTTGCCATGCACTAAATTACTCCATACTAGAGTGCACAACTGCACGGTAGACTACCCCGATCGAAGCGCCGCAGTAATGCCCAATGAGCCGTCAAATCACAAAACCCCCACCTTTCCAGCAATAAGTTGGACGGATGAAGCAACCATCATTTCACTCTTCTCCCTCAGCTTCCTCTCTTGAAGAAAACCCCAACTCGCTTCTCCCTCATCTTGTTCCTCATTTCTTCAAGAAAACCCCGACGCGCTTCTGCCATTGTTCTTCTCTCCCAAAGAAGGAAAGGTGAGCGCATCAATGGTGTTGATTCTGGTCAAGGCCCGATCTTGCAACCCCGAGACTGATCCTATAACTCCCTCTTTGTTCTTCTTTTGGGTTTGTGATTATGGTTTCTTTTCTTTTATTTCTATTTGACAGTTTCTTGATGGACCCTGGAGCACCGGCCGAAGTGATGTCTATGGCTCTGGCCAAAACCGTCGAGGCTCAGGGTATGAAGAAGCGCAAGCACCCCACCGAGACTACCGTAAACAAGCTCAAGGCCATCGCCCTGTCCAAGCCCCCCTCTCCGGGATCCCTCATTAAGCAAGTCCAGGTGATATCTCTTCTTGATGATCTTTTTGGTGATCTTGATCGTGTTTTTTCATCTAACACGCAGTACTAGTACTAGTAGTACAACTTTCTGGGTGATCTTGCATGTGATTTTTGTGTGCCAAATGACGGTTCTAAATTGCTCTTTTGACCAAACATGCGAGAGGTTGACATACATATGATTATTGCACATAACACTGATTTCTTATAGATTACTTTCAACTACTTTATGAACATCAATGCTAGCTGTAGGAAATGCAAGATTTTAGCTCTCATGCCTTTGAAGAGAGTATATTAGCCTCAGTAACTTGTGTTATGGATATTGCAAGTAATCCCTCTGCTCTCATGCCTTTGAAGACATGTTCTAGTGTCTTTGTTCACTCATTTCTGTGCGTATATGTAGTCTTATATGGAGTAAAATATCAAAAATCATCTTATATTTCTGAACGGAGGTAGTAATAAAATATTTGGTTTCTGTTTGAATTAGAACCAGGTCCACGATGGAGATGAAGTTCTCAAAGTCATGCCGTGTGAACTGGAAGACCTGTGGATGAGTTCTACTACTAAACTATCCAGCTGCTGTGTCCTTTGTCGCCATGTGTCATGAACTAGTGTTTTCCTATAGCATTTGTTGTCAGGCGTGTTCTTGAGGGTGTACTTCACCACTACAATTTCCTAGCTATGCCTTCGATTGCGAAGGGTGTGGTTCTTGTAAAGCTTCCCGACAAATCTGATGTGGATTGTCTTCATCGTCATGTTTATGAGTGGAAAGACCACTCTGTTAGGTTCTCCAAGGTTGACGAGCTGGCGATGGTGCCGGTAGACATCTCTCACGAAGTCCATGGCCTAGTCAGTTATGTGGGGTACATCCTGTAGGTCGGTGGCAAGAAATAGTCTGCAGAGTTTAATTAGTGCAACTTTGCTTGTCTGTAGTAAGTACTATTGTTCAGTACTTGATTTGTGTGTGTGAACCTTGTATTGTTTAGTACTACCGCTTTTGTTGTGTGGTGAGTCCTGAGAATATTCTATGTTAATGTCTGTCCACTCAATTCAGTCTGTATATTTTGAAGTATCCAGATCATCTTTTTTGTGAGGATGGTTTATCAATTATGGTTACACTCCAATATTTGTATGCATTGCAGGGTTTATCGCACCCACCAGGATTTCCAGTCACATGGATGTTTGGTCCATATGATTTGTCACGACCTTTGGACTGTCCTGCTTGTGGGAGTAAGCGGGGGCCCTGCATGCCACCCGTAATTGGACAACCAACCTTCTGTTTAGAACTTGAACATAGTGAATTCCTGGTAAGGATTCACTCGTGTCACATCAAGTAAATCTTATTGATTTACTGTCATTTTTTCTTACTTTTGCTGCAATTTTATGATGCAGGTTTTGCCATGTCACATTCGTTACAGAATAAACCGTTTGGTTTGCTCTATGATGGTTATTTTTGCAGGTTTCACTTCTTATGGCGTGTCAGTAATGAAGGCACTGTCCATCACTTATATTACTGGACACAATTGGATCAGTCTATTGTCTGAGTACAATCTGAAGCCCTATGATGAACTGCAGTTTGGTTTAACAAACACGCCACAATTAGTCCTTATGGTGTTTAAAAGAAGTGAAGAAAAAGACTGGATCAAGGTCACGGAGCCTAGTGAAGTTAGAAAGCTGAAGTATGAAATCATAGCAGACCAGAGACGATCGCTGCTGTCTCACACATCAGTACCACCTTCAGCATCGGATCAAGCACCGACACCTTCTCAGACGACACTAGCTCTAGCACTGACAGCGGCAGCAGCTCAGTCTGATCCACCAGAGGATTGGGCACCGACCATGTTAGCGGATCAGGCTGATCTACGGGACGATCGGGCACCGACACCGGCACCTGCTCCATAAGGAGCACCATCTCCGGCAGCAGCGGCAGCACTACCAGTTGCATCGGCACGGGCACCAGCAATGGCTCCGGCACCTGCACCAACACTTGAAGTTGCACTTGCATTTGCTCCGGCCCGTGCAGCCGCAACGGAACCAGTAGTTGCACCGGCAACAGACTGGGCTGCAGTTCGCACTGCATATACCAAAGTCCTTACAAAAACCGACATCTCCACCTTCTTGGTAAGCATTGGCTGCCCAAGTGCTTCGTTCTTTTTTCTTTCCATGTTGTTTCACATGATTCACTGTGTTGCTCTAACTGTTTGTGTATGTCTTCTTGTTTGCAAACAGAGAATTCCTAGAGCAACGAGGGAGTCATTCAATAATCTGGGCGACTCTGGCCAAGTTTCTCTTACCATGCGCAACTTTGGTGTGAATGAACCTGCTCAATATACCGTAAGTACAAAGGATGGTCGCATGATGATTGATGCTAAAGGATGGTCAAGGTTCAAAACTCTATCAAATCTTGCGGTAGGGGATGATGTAAAAATCAAACTTTCTCTGCAAGGAGAGCTGGTCCAAATCAACTTTGAAATTCTTCAGTAGCAGCACGAAACTGCCGAACTGATCTATCCTCCGAGAGCTTTTGATGTAATAATATGGCATGGTGAAACAAGTGTCCTGTGTGTATAAGTAGTACGGCAGTATTATTTATCACGTAGGATATCGTGAAAGAATTGCAACTCTAGTTGCTGGTTAGGAACTGTTGTTTGATTTCATTCTAATAGCTATCATGCTTTATTTAATTTTCTGTATTCACCTTGCGACAACATCTAAAACTAGCACTGTATCGATCGCTTGCAATATGAAATGCGCTGAGTTAGAACACATGGGCCCCCAAACATGCAGGCCCACCGGCCTGTGGCCCAAAGTCCAGAACCGTGAGCCTGTCTGAGTATTATATTCTCAGTTGAACCCCCATACTATGTTATATATATTCCCCTTGATTTTTCTTATGTATAGAGTTGTGATATAAAAGATTTTTATATTTCTTTACAGAGGGAGTATCTCTCTATAAAAAATATATTTATGTGTAACTAGTTACTCCTGCCTTTCTACTTCCTTTCGCTGATATGTGGGGCATCCGACAACGGGGTCCATGTGCCATGCACCAAAATAGAGTGCACAACTGCACGGTAGGCTCACCCCGGTCGTAGCGCCGCAGTAATGCCCAATGAGCCATCAAATCACAAAAAACCCCACCTTTCCAGCTTTAGCTGTAAGCTGGATGGACAAAGCAGCAATATTTCACTGGGCCTGAATCCCCTTCTCCCTCGTCTGCTTGTTCAGAGAAAACCCCCTCTCGGCGATTGCGTAGGGTTTTCTCATAGAGAACCAGGTACGAATTCTTCATCCATCCCCAATAAATCCTAGTCCGTTGGTCGCGGGTAATCCTAGGATGGCAGCCGCCGTCGTTGATGCATTTTTCTTCCTACTGAATCTAGTGTGTTTCATTTGCAGTGCCCAAAGTGCGAGGACCCTACAGGTTTCTGCGCCCTCGGCGAGACGCCACACTTGTTCCTTCTCATCCTAACACAGGATTTTAAAACACGCACAGTATGTTCCTAGAATCCTCTTTTCTATCCGGGAGGGTGGGGGTTTTGAACATGCTGTCGACTAATTTGGAAATTTGGATTGCTATATTTGGATAAAAGGTACTAGTCCATGGTCAACACTGACGTGAAGGAGGAAATTATTTCTAGATTTGGATAGCGAATACATTGTGTTCTCATATTATTTTTCCTGCAGTGCATTCCTTGCTCTGCCAGAACACATGTACTCAAGATGGTCAGCCTTGCCATAACTGAATACACCAGTTTAATGGTCACATTAAAGACAGGCCATGGATATAAGTTCCGAGTTGGGTTCATGAACCAAGAAGATCGCTGCTTTTTTATGGCCGAACTTATAAACTTTCTCAAGTGTTACGGACTGAAAGTTGGCGCACGAATGTTGATGGAAATAGCAGAAGCTGGTCTCATCTTCACTGTGATCTTTCACCCCGACGTCGTTCCAGTAGTTCATCCATGTTAGTTTTGTATCTGATTCTTGCATGTTGCCTCGATTACTTCTTAATCCACCTATTCTGTCTAACTAATCACAATTTAACTTTAGAAGTAGCAATGATTTGCGATTCCCTTCTCTCATGAAGATGCTACTTCTAACTAATATTTCTTATAATTGGTGGCACGTGTAGGTTATTTCAAAGTTAAGCACGCTACTCGTTTGTTATTCTATAAGAACTCGACTGTTACTGATGGCACTGAAGTTGACTGGGACGACATCCACCAGTTCCTACACTTTATTGATCGTCTTGAGGTCCTTGTGGGGCGTTTCAATGGTGGAAGGCCACATGGGATATGTGTGCCACTGCTACACACGTTGAACAGGTCCAACTGTGTCGAGAAACTTATGGTACGAGCTATTTTCTGTTATATATGTTGTTCATAAACTCTTGCTTATACACAGTTTTACAGTTGTGATCTTCTTGAAACAGACACTGCCCAGTTCTATTGTTCCTATACAGATGCCTGACCATGGTCGGGTCAGACTTGCGCTTGGTCACAACATGATGTTTATGTTGACCTACTCCATTTCCCTTGGAGGTGAAAAGATACTTATTCATGGGTGGTCTCAAATAATGAAGGCTCGTCCATCTTGGAGAATAGGACAGAAGGTTATGCTCATGCTTTTCCATGGCTCTAAAGTGAATATCCTGTTTATTGACCACATTGCGAGATGAAGCCGCTTTCAGAAGGTTGTGGATGCGCGGGGTGGCGCCTGGGCCTTGTCCTGGGGCTTGGTGGCCTCACCCTTGATTAACTATAGGCAAGGTAGCACTGTTCGAGGCGTGCTTTATACGGTTGAACCTGTGTAAGTACTCATACTGCTTTCAGCTATGGTTGTTAACTGCCCCTGCTGGTTTCAGTTAAGGTTGTTAAGTACTCCTCCTGCTTTTACAGTCTGTCATGTTTCTTCAGTCCTGTCTTCCTCCAGCCACCAAAACCAAACCAGCGCCAGCGGGGCCACCTGCTTCCGCCTCCCACGGCTGGCTGTGCCTCAGCGCACGCATCGCCGCCCCACCGTCTCCTAAATCATTAACACTGATGTCCGAGGCCTCGCCGTCATCCTCTGTGCGCTTTGGTGCGCTCGCCACGGCGCCGCCCTCTCGCGTTGTCAACATGGTCAACAAACAAGAGGAATCGGGAGAGGACTGTACGTGGAGAGGATGACAGTAGGGGGCCACCATGTCCATGGCCATACGCAAGCAAGTTCCTCATATTTTGTTATATACTCCATTGCCAGCATATAGAAAAAGAAAATGCTTCCTCCTAGTGGTTTGCTGATATCTGGGACCCACGACATTGTCAGCATATAGTCAATAGACAAGAGAACAGCACAAGATCGGCTGACACCTGGGATGTAGCTGCTCTAGCAGTATTTTTTGTTATTGTTGAGACGGAGCAGGGTTTCAACTGGGCTGTGGCCCATCTAGCCCAGGCCTCTATTTTACGTTCACCACATGACCAGCCCAGCTATTTTTTTCTTTGTGAAAATGAGCCCAGTTTATTTTTTCTGAAGAATACCCAATCCAGGCCTACTTATTTTTCTACGCCCTACTGGGCTGCAACTCTTTCAAGATGGCTGCAAATCTTGAAAGTAATATGAAATGGGCTATAAATATAAAAAACAAACGATAAATTAGCAATTACTTTCAAATTTTTGAATTTTATCACATTTTCATATTCCAATTTCATTGGGCTTTAACCTAATTTAAGTATATCTTCAAAGTACTTTAAATCTGGCTCGACATTTCGGTATTAAAAATAGTTTGGACCCCACCAAAATATGCGAAATTTCGTTTAAATTTTTAACCCTGGCCCTGTCCAACAAAAAAAAGGACTGCAATAAAATTGCATAAGAAGTTGCAATGAGCTGTAAATTATTAAAAAAATAGGGAATGGTCTGACTTGTGGGCCTATTAAGTTGACGCGTATGCAAGATTTTTTTTACTTATTATATACGTCAACAAACGATTCTAGCAGACGTGACCGTTGGATGTCAATCCAACAGCCGTCGTGCTTCTTCAATCTCTGATCTTCTTGCTCCAGCCGCCAAATCCAGCGTCAGCGGGACCGCCTGCTCCCGCCTCCCATGGCCAGCTGTGCTGCCGCGCAGGCCTCACCACCCCCTACTACTCCCACCGCTGGCCAGGCCATCCCTCTACTCACCCACATCCCTCCAGTGTTGTGGCTTTGCCGCCTCCGGGTCATTCCCTTCCTGGGTCTCGCCGTCGTCCATCGCGTTGGTGTTCACGGCACGGCGTGGTCAACGTTGTCAACAAACGACAACATCGGAAGAGGGATGTACATGGAGAGGCTGATAGTTGGGACCCACATGGTCCATGGCCGCACGCAAGCAAGTACCTCCTTATTACGCCAAAAAGAATGAATCCTCCCAATGACAGCCTGGACCCACCAGCTATATCTTGGCCCGGAAGGAAGTGCCTCCTTATTAAGCGAAAAATAACGAGTGCTCCCCATGACAGCTGGGGCCCACCAGATTTGGAGGCTGACTTGTGGCCCTACTAAGTTGACGCGTACGCAGGGCTTTGTCAAATTAGTCAACAAACGATTCTATCACCAGTGACCGTTGGATTGTTAACATCCAACCGTCGTCCTGCTTCTTCAACCTCTGATTTTCTTGCTCCAGCCGTCCAAACCATCGCGTGCTCCTGCCTCCCGTGGCTGGTTGTGCTGCTGCGCAGGCCTCACCGCCCCCTACTACTCCCACCGCTGGCCAGGCCATCCCTCTACTCACCCACACCCCCTGTTATTCTGCGGCGACGGCAACCTCACACCGCAGCCAAACCAGTCAACCCTCGTACTACCCTCCACATGTTCCCAGGCTCCGTGTCGTTCCCTGCCTCACCGTCGTCCATCGCCTGGTGTTGTCCGCGCGGCGTGGTCAATGTGGTTAACGAACAACAGCCATCGGAAGAGGACTGTACGCGGTGAGGCTGACAGATGGACCCACCAGCTACATCTTCGCACGCAAGGAAGTGCCTCCTTATTATGCGCAAAAAAAAGAATCCTCCCCTGTCAGCTCGGACACACCATCAATATCTTCGCACGCAAGGAAGTGCCTCCTTATCCTCCCTGATAGCCGGGACCCACCCGGTCAAAACATACGTAGCGTTGTCATTCTGGTCGCAAACGTGTATGTACATACTGGTCCATCGGTCTTTCTGCCACGATGAACCATGGCCCAGTAAGGAGCGGTAGCTGTTCAGGCAGTCCCGTCTATATCATGTACACATACGTACAACCACACTGCAAGAAATTAAATACGGCTACTTATGTACATACGGGCGGGGTCTCGAACACGTACAGCGACGGCGTCCTGTTCATCGGCAGCCAACCGACTGGGTCGGAACGGAGAAACAACGTCGTGTTCATCGGGAGGCAACAGACTGGGTCAGAATGCGTCGTGTTCATCGGGAGCCAACCGGCTTGGATGGAACAACCGAAACGGGGTCTGGCGTACCGCAAAACGGAGGAAACGGACTTGTGTTCGAGCTCCTACGGTCAAAACGGGGTGCTATTGATTGGGAGGGGTGTGGCGTACCACAAAACGGAGGAAACGGACTTGTGTTGGAGCGCCTATGGTCAAAACGGGGTCCTGTTCATCGGGAGGGGTGTGGCGTACCGCAAAACGGGACTCCACGGGCTACTGTTCGTCCACCGTCGACTTCCTCCAGCCTCCACCTGCTACTGTTCATCCACCGTCGACTTCCTCCTGCCTCCACCAGCTACTGTTCATCCAGCCTCCACCGGTTACTGTTCAACCAGCCCTCCACGAGGTCCTGTTCATCTAGCCTCCACCGGCTCCTGTTCAACCAGCCCTCCACGGGGTCCTGTTCAACCAGCCCTCCACGGGGTCCTGTTCATCCAGCCTCCACCGGCTCCTGTTCAACCAACCCTCCACGGGGTCCCTCCACCGGCTACTGTTCATCCACCCCCACCTCCTCGATCGGGGTCCTGTTCATCCAGCGGCAATGGCCTCTACTACCACGGGATCCTGTTCATCCAACCCCCACTGGGGACTGTTCATCAAGAGGCAGCTTCGATCGGCTTCAGTTAGCAGCAGTAGCGAAGGAATCGCTCGGGTTCAATTAACAGCCAGGGATCGATCGCTCGGGTTCAGTAACGTAGCTAGTGCAATCGCTCGGGTTCAGTAAGCGAATGCCTTGCTCGGGTTCAGTTAGAGCCCAATGCTCGCACCCACGCGCGTACGTGTACGAGAGAAACACGCAATCCCTCCGTGCATCGCTCGGCCCCGACCACCCACCGTAACCGGGAACTCCCCAAAATTTTCCTCGCCCTCGCTTCTACCATGATTTTTTCCGTCATGGACGGCCCAAAGAATGTCATGCAGGTACGTCCCCGGCCCGCCCAGGATGAATGTCGGCGTGCGACACCTATGGGATCCCAAAGGAACCCTTTACGATTCGGCAGGGAGAGAGGTATGCGCAAAGAGCAGAACCAATGATTGACGCGGGCCGATTTTACCCAGGTTCGGGCCGCTAATCAGCGTAAAACCCTACTCCTGCCTTGTTTTATTAAGAGTGTTCTTGAGCCCAGGCTCCAGGAGCGCTTGCGATGAACAGTATGTTCAAAGAGCAGCTACGCATGCAGAATGGGCCAGAAGATCCTCCTCTCCTGTAGCAGTTGCCTTGGGCCTCCTTTTATACGTTCAAAGGGGTCACCACAGTGGCAAAATGTACATACATTGAGGTGTAAAGTAGCTACAGGGTCATCATACCTAACCACTGACGGATTAGGACAAATGCATTTAATGCACCATGAGGTGTCCGTTTAGGTGTCCTCATTTTCTTGGGGATGGAAAAAGGGGCCATCCCATCAGCACCGCTTAAGCTCTCCTCCACTGGCGCGTTGCCACGCATCCAGAGAAGGACCTAGAAGGTCAGGCTTGTTGCTGTGCCGAAGCGGTGGCACAGTGGCAGAATCTTGCCGGACGCTGAACCTTGCCGGGCGCGAAATCTTGCCGGGCTTCGCAGGCCACCCCGGCAAGATCTTGCCGGGGAGGCTGGCTTTCGGTCTTCAGCTCTTCTTATCTGCTGATCCTCAGATCCTTGACTTGGGTGCTTCTTTGATAACTTGAATTACCCTCCAACTGTTCCCCGACAAGCCTGGCCGCGAGTATGGCTACAACTGCCCGTGCACAAGTACGGGGTACTAATGGCCCAATACTTAGTACACCGACAGGAGCCCCCGGGCCTAGGCCACACACGAGTGCGAGGTGTTGTTGGGCTAGGCCCAAACAGTGCACGGGCACGCGTGGCAGGGGATTAACTGCTCGTAAATATCCCGCTTACTGTGCCCCCCACTACGCGCGCTGAATGCGCGACGTGGGAAGCATGCGCCTGAAAGGCTGCAGCTGCAGCGTGCCTGCAGAGGTGTATTTACATTGGGGAGTAAAAGAGGCTGCCTCGCTCCTTCCCCATAAAAAGGGAAACTGCAGAGGCACAACCTATTCACCCCCTCTTCTTCTCAATCTGGACTCCGCCATTATTTTCCCCTCTTGAGCTCAAAGCCAGACTTCTCCTTATCCGCTCTTCGCTTCCGCACCCACTCTATCCTCATCCTCTGCCTTCGCAACCGCCATGCCACCCAAGGCTAGCAAGGGCAAAGGCAAGAGCAAGGAGACGAAGGCCGATGTCCCGGAGAGCGAGCTGGTGAAGATGCGGAAGAAGTACATCGTCTTCGCTCCGACGCTCGATGCAAGGGCCTTGAAGAACCGGTACCAGTGCATGTGGGCGAAGGAGACGCAAGCTCACCCCGCAACTCGCGTGATTCCAGGTTCTTGTTCCAAGAGCGGACCTGACAGATACTGCTTCTTCACCGCTTATTTCTATTGTGGACTCTGTCCCCCATTCTCTGACTTCTTCAACGACATTATGTACACATACGACTTCCATCTTCTTGATTTCACGTCGAACACCGTAATGTGTATGTCCGGCTTCGCTCATCTTTGCGAAAACTTTGCCGGAGTAGTTCCCAACAATGCCCTCTTCTGCCATTACTTTATTCCTCGCATCCAAAAGGGGGAGGCCCTTTCCAGTTCTATCGCCTGGATTCCACGGGCTTGGAATAAGGAGATATACCCAGATGGGGTCTACTGCGAGAAGTGGGATGAATGGCGGTCTGAGTGGTGCTGGATCAAGGAAGCAGATCCCCATCCGTTCTATTTGC
This sequence comes from Thinopyrum elongatum, assembly GCA_011799875.1. Lineage (NCBI taxonomy): Eukaryota > Viridiplantae > Streptophyta > Magnoliopsida > Poales > Poaceae > Thinopyrum > Thinopyrum elongatum. Next base: position 249,503,117 of record CM022297.1, read on the forward strand.
CTCGACAGCAGAAGGCGGTCCGCGACAGTGACTAGAGCGATCTCGCCACAGAGGACGAGAGGCTCAGGATCGCCACCACCAGAATCCTTCGCCTAAAAGCTGCCAAGCTCACAATGGAGATGATTGGCTTCGATTTCCTCCGCCGCCGCATCGCCCCCCTACAGAGCAAGGGAAGACCAGCTTGGGAGTACCGGAATGCAGCGGACATCATGAGGTTGCGCCCTGGATTGAACAACAATTTGACGGCCATGCAGCTCAGCGCTCTCCACCACAAACTGTTCCAGCGCGATGACAAACATCGGTTGCCGGCAAGAATTTTCCCTTTGTGCAACAACTCCGCCCTGGGGTCAATCATCGCCATCATGCCAATGTTCAACGCCCGTGGTCTTGACGTGACTTAGGCCGAGCCAACCGAGGAGGAAGCACAAAAGTTCTTTGACAACTTGTCGGAGAGGGCCAACCGGGAAGAGACGGACCTCATTCGCGCCACCACTGATGAAGAAGTGGCGTATATTGCCACTAGGGTGGAAGAGGCGAATCTTGCCGCGGAGGCCGGCAGCGTCGGTTTCACAGAATGGGAAACCAGTGACGTGGATGTTGTGATGGAAGAAAATCTTGCCGGGGAGGCTGAGGCTGCCGGGGAACAGAGCAGCGTGGCCGCCGAGGGCTCGTCTGATGAGGACGTAGCCGAAGAAGAGCCGCAGGAGGAGCCCCCAGCTCCGAAGAAGACCAAGCGCGTTCTTCGAAAGGCCGCTTCTGGCATCCCGGCAAGCCAACCCTCTTCGAGCAGCGAGGCTCCCGACAAGAAGGTGGCCGGCAAGACTACGCCGCGGCAAGGAGTTCGACAGCAACCTGCGCGGCACGCGAGACCCGCACCTGCGGCAACCGCTGAGGCGGCAGGGGCGTCTCACACAACCGCACCGGAGGCTGAGGTGGCGGAATCACGCCAATCCCCTACGCCTGCTACAGCCAAGCGACCCAGGACCCCTCCTCTGCCCCCTCACACAGACACTGCAACGGAGGTTGATTTCGACATCTCCGGCTTTAGCCCGGAACGAGAAAAGGAAGATTAAGTATCCTGTCATAGCCTTTATCTCCCAAATTTCGGAATAACCTCATAGCCTTGCTTTGTCTTGTCTCTGCAGCGATGCAGAAACCTTGGCGGAAAGGGCGGCTAAGAGGTCGAGGACTCCCACGGGCGACGAGCCCCCACTGGCTCTACGAGCGTGCCAGAAATTGTCGTCATCAGCCCGGGGCTCAGCCCTCAACACAGCCCCCAGCGTGAGTTTTCCACTCATTTCCCGCTGGCGGGCGCTGAGGTTTCTACCCTTGCCGCTGATATCTTCGGGCTTGCAGGAGAAGAACAGCAACAGGAAGAGGTGGAAACCGTCCCCGTCGTGCCGCCTCCGTCAACTGCGCCGCCCACAAGCGCATCCCCGGCAAGAGTTACCACCGACGAGCCTATCTTGGTTGAGGAGGAGCCGGTACGCATGGGTACCGGCAACATTTCCCCGGCAGCCAACGTTGCCGGGAGGGGCGAGGCCACCTCTCAACAACTCGACGCAGGTAACTGTTTGCCTTAGAGCGCTTGCTATCCTTTTCTTTATCTTTCTTTCTTTTTGTCTTCTTGAACTTCAACCTTGATCTTATTTTGTTTCCTTCCTTCGTCCTCTAGAATTCCCCGTGATGGAACACATGGATGTCGACGTTGCCATCGAGGAGACCGCCAGAGACGCCGCCGCCGAGGCTGACAGGATCGCCGCTAGCGAGGCCGCCAAAGACGCCATAGTCAAGGTCAGCGAAACTGTTGTCGAGGAAGCCGCCAAGGAATCTGCCGAGAGGGCCGGCGAGGAGACTGATGACCACACTGACGACATTCCTGCCGCAGGAGCGCCAGGCGCTACATCGGCCACAGAGCCCCCAGCCACCGGCGAGACGAACGTCGAGGACCAACCATCGACATCCAAAACTCCCTCATCGAGCAAATATCTCAAGGTTGGCGACAACCTATTCATCAACTTGCCGGGCACGGCAAATATTGAAACGCCGACTGAAGGGGAAACCTTTGATGAAGAAATCATCACCGCTGCCGGGCTCAAAATCGTTGATGATCCAAGCACCAGCAGTTGCAAATCTGAAGAGGATCAGCTCCTCCAGGCCATGGGCGAAATTTTTCGCAAGCTCCAAGCACTCCACCGGGCTCGAAAAGAGAAGGCAGATTCCAGAATGGCAGTTGTCGAAGCAGCCGAAGCAGGCCTTCAGAAGCGCGTTGAGCAGACGCAGATCTGGTACACCGAGGCTCTTCAGGAGTTAACTGCCAGCCGGGAACAAGTGAGCCAAAGCTAGACAGAGCTCCTCTTGAAACAATCTGACATGGAGAAGGCGCAAGAGGAAGCTGCACAAAGAACTGCCGCTGAAGATGCTCTCCTGACGGAGCGTCGCATTGCGCTTGATGCCCACGAGGAAGATCTTGCCGCACATGAGCAGGCGCTTGCCGCCAAGCTTCGCGGCAAAAATGAGGAGATCGATAAGCTTGTCGCGCAGCGGATCCAGGAGCTGGAGCAAAAGCACAAAGAGGCGCTCGAAGCTCTAACTGTAGATCACGCCGGCAAGCTCAAGGAGGCCGTCGATGCTGCCGAGGCTGCAGAGGCCGCCAAGAACGAGCTGAGCGACAAAGTGAAGAAGCTGGAAGTGGATCTTGAAGAACACGGCAAGGAGCTCTCGACGCTCAAAGGGGACAGGGAGAAAACTCTCCACAGCCTGGCGGAGATGCAAGTTGCCATGTCCGACAAGACCAAGTAGCTCTCTTCAGCCAACGATGCCATTGCTGATCTGAGGCTAAAGTTGACCACACTGGAGAAGTCCCTCAAGGACGGCAGGGCCTGCGAGAAGGCCCTAAGCAAAGATCTTCAGGAAGAGAAGAACTTGCTTAAGAGTGCTGCCGCCGCCCAAATTTACTATGAGAAGGGTGTGAAAATCTGGACTCATCGCCTTGTCGACACCGCGGAGAGGCTCACAGCACAATTGTCAACCATGGTCCAGGATGGCCTGCAAAACTTCAGGTATTCCTCCGAAGAAAGAATATCTTCGAGCGCTAGGTTGACCATGTTCTTCGAAAGCATCATTGATGCTTTGAAGCTGCTACAGTCCAATCGAGTGACCCAACTGGCCAATGAATCCCGCAAACTTTGCCGGGCCGTCCTCCGCAAGGTACTCATCAAGGTGGTGTATAAGAACCCTGGCGTTGATCTCACCAACGTGCTCGACCGCTTGCCGAAGGATGCAGATCTCAAAGCACTTGAGGAGCTTGTCGCGCCCATCCTTGAGAAAGTAGATTCGATCAAGAGGGTCGAGGGCCAACGCAGGGACTAGCTGCTTCATTTTCCCTTGTCGCCACCATTCCATGCCAAAAGACAATCAAGTCTTGTGTTAGGACTGTGGCAACTTATTGATGTAATATAACTTGCGTATGTTTGGGTATATGCATGCTATTTCCCTTGTCTGATTCCTTTATGTACGGAGTACACCCTACGCTTACTGAAAACTTGCCGGCGCGCAACCTGCCGCGAGCGCTGGGTGCGGGACTTCAGCAGCCTACTGGAGGTGCAGCGGCCGGCAAGACACCTTGGCGTTCTCAGTGCAGCCACTTAAATTGTTGAGCGGACTCGAAACAAAATAAGGGCGCAACCGATTACGACAAGGGTTCCTTCACGTGCAGGTTTTCCATACAAAAGTCAAAATCGTCTAAAGAAAATAGCTTTGTAATAAAAGAAACTTGCTTAAAGTTTTATAACTTAGCTTTCTGTCGTTGTTCTTCCTCCGGTAAGGCGTCAATTCTGAACGTCGCCCACTGGTACTCATATCTTCCTCCCCCCCCCCCGGCAAACGTGCGCGCGAGGAATCCTTCTATCTTTTGAGAAAAAGAAAGAAGAGAAAATAAAGATATGGAACCTTGGCGGTTCGTTAGTACTTACCGGGAACAAGTGTCATACAACATCTTAGACAAGCATGCATATATATATATATGAACATGGAAATCAATAAGGAAATGCGCAACACTTAAACTTATTCATCTGGGCTCAGGGTCTGCGCCTGGCTTTGTACAAAGGATTACATGCCTTGCCGGCAAGACTTGTACAAAAAGGTGGTTGCCGGGGGCCCCCAGCAACCACGCCTTATGGGTAGAACTTGCGAAGATGCTCGATATTCCAGGAGTTGCTCACTAGAACACCATCTTCGGTCTCCAGGCGGACAACGCCGGGCCTGGTGACTCGTACTACCCGATAAGGGCCTTCCCACTTTGGCGTCAACTTGTTTGAATTCTTGGCATACTAAATCCGTCAAAGAACAAGGTCACCTTCCTCAAGACTTCGGGCATGAACTTTGCAGCTATGGTAGCGGCGCAAAGCTTGCTGGTAGCGTGCAGCTCACACAGCAGCCTGAAGACGATTCCCCTTAAGGAGCACAGCGTCATCTTGCCGCAGTTGCTCTTGCTCAAGCTCATCATAAGCGAGCACTCGAGGTGATCCGTATATGAGTTCCGTGGGGAGAACTGCTTCCGCTCCGTAGACCAGAGCGAAGGGCGTCTGGCCGGTGGCTCGATTTGGTGTCGTTCTGATTGACCAAAGAACCGCCGGCAACTCATCAATCCAGCGTCTTCCGCATTTTCTCAGCTTGTCAAAAGTTCTGGTCCTGAGACCGCGCAGCACTTCAGCATTAGCCCTCTCTGCTTGGCCGTTGCTTCTCAGGTGAGCAACAGAGGAAAAACAAATTTTGCTGCCAAGGTCTTGGACGTACTGCATGAAGGTGCGACTTGTGAATTGCGTGCCATTGTCGGTGATGATCCTGTTGGGCACACCGAAACGGCAAACTATTCTTTTAAAGAACTTGACGGTTGATTGTGCTGTCACCTTTCTCACCGCTTCCACCTCCGGCCACTTTGTAAACTTGTCGATCGCAACATACAAGTACTCAAAGCCCCCGGTAGCACGGGGAAAGGGGCCCAGTATGTCGAGCCCCCAGACCGAAAATGGCCAGGAGAGAGGGATCGTCTGAAGAGCTTGAGCTGGCTGATGTAATTTCTTCGAATGAAACTGGCACGCTTCACACTTGGTTACTAGTGCAGTTGCATCCTGGAGAGCGGTGGGCCAAAAGAAACCTTGCCGGAATGCTTTCCCGACAAGTGCTCTTGATCCTATGTGAGAGCCACATATGCCTCCATGTATCTCTGCCAACAGCCCTAGTCCATCCTCCCGAGGAATGCACTTCAATTTCACACCGTTTGGTCTCTTTCTATACAGGACGTCATAGATGAACTGATACATAGCAGACTGACGGGCTACTTTTTCCGCTTCTTCCTGTTCCTCAGGGAGTTCTCCTGTCTGAAGGAAATGGACAATGTGCTATGCCCATGCTGGAGCCTGGGGCTCGACAGCTAGGACTAAAGGCATCTCTTCTGCCGGGGGAACATTTGTCTCGACAGCGAAAGCGTGAGGTTCCGCCGGAGCCTGTTGTTCCCCGGCAGGCTTGTCGCTGATCCCGGCAAGTTCCTTGTTGGCGGCTCCAGGGAGCTCTGCCAGAAAGTACTGTCTAGAATCCAGCTTTCTTCTATTTTCTTGCCTCATTGATGGCGCCACAGATGGTTGAGTCAAATGGAGCACAAAAGTTCCTGGTTCCACAGGCAACTTGAGGGCAGCGTGCTTTGACAGGTCGTCAGCAATACTGTTTTCGGCACGAGGAATGTGCTTCATTTGCAGACCGTCAAAGCGCTCTTCCATTTTTCTCACTTCATCCACATAAGCTTGCATCAATGGACCCTGATAATTCTTGTTAACTTGCCTGACAACAAGCTGCGAATCGCCTCTGATGACGAGCTTCTTGATACCAAGGTCTGCCGCGATCCTGAGACCGGCAAGCAGCCCCTCGTACTCCGCAGTGTTGTTTGTCAAACTCTCCCGGGGGAAATGCATCTGGATTACATACTTGAGGTGCTCTCCGGTGGGTGCGACAAGCAGCATGCCAGCACCGGCGCCTTGAAGTGAGAAAGCCCCGTCAAAGTACATAACCCATTCTTGATCAATTTCCTTGCCGGGGAGAGTCGTTTCTTGAACCTCTTCGTCTGGCATTGGGGTCCATTCCGCAATGAACTCTGCCAAGGCCCTGCTCTGAATTGTCGAAGTACTTTCAAACTTGAGACCAAATCTTGACAATTCCAATGCCCACTCCATGATCTTGTCGGTCGCCTCTGGATTTAGCAAAATCCGTTGCAATGGAAAGCGAGTGACGACGGTAATTTCATGTGCTTGAAAATAATGACGCAGCTTCCTTGAGGCCATAAGGAGGCCAAAAAGCAACTTCTGCATACCAGAGTATCTTGACCTAGCTCCTTGCAAAAGGGAGCTAACAAAATAAACTGGGCGATGCACCATCTTTTTCTTTTGCACTGGTTCTTCTGACTGCGCAGATCCTGTCTTGCCGGGACCAATCCTTGTCGGGGAAGATCCCGCCGCATCACTTGGTGGTCCTGCCGCTGGTGTTGCCTCCTCATCAGCTTCTCTCTGCGCCACTAACGCAGCACTAACCACTTGATTTGTCGCTGCCAGATACAGCAGCAACGTCTCTTGTGGTTTAGGCGCGACTAGTGTCGGCGAAGAAGAAAGGTATTTCTTCAAATCTTGCAGCGCAGCCTTCGCTTCCGGAGTCCATTTGATTGGACCTGCCTTCTTCAAAATTTTGAAAAAGGGCAGGGCGCGCTCAGCAGATTTGGAGATAAACCTGCTTAGGGCAGCAACGCAGCTGGCAAGACGACGTACATCCTTGACGCGTCTTGGTGCTTCAATCTGCTCAATAGCTTTGATCTTGTCGGGGTTCGCCTCGATCCCTCGTTGAGATACAAAGAACCCGAGAAGCTTGCCGGAAGGAACACCAAACACGCACTTCTCAGGATTGAGCTTTAAGTTGATCTTGCGCAGATTTGCAAATGTTTCTTCTAGATCTTGTATGAGCGTCGCTTTGTCCTTGGTTTTGACCATTATGTCATCCATGTATGCTTCCATATTTCTATGGAGCTGAGGTTCAAAACCAATTTGGACCGCTCTCGCAAATGTAGAACCAGCACTTTTCAACCCGAAAGGCATTTGTATAAAACAATACGTACCACATGGGGTGATAAATGCGGTCTTTTCTTCATCTTCTTTTGCCATGAAGATCTGATGGTATCCTGAGTAAGCATCAAGGAACAACAGTAGGTCACAACCAGCAGTGGAGTCCACAATCTGGTCGATGCGCGGCAAGGGAAAGGGATCTTTTGGACAGGCTTTATTGATGTCTGTATAATCAATACACAGCCTCCATTTCCCATTCGCCTTGCGCACTACAATCGGATTGGCCAAACACGTTGGGTGAAGCACTCCTCTGACCAATCCTGCCGCTTCTAGCTTCCTGATTTCTTCGGCAATGAATTCTTGCCGCTCCAAGGCTTGCTTCCTGACCCTCTGCTTGACGGGCCGCGCGTGAGGACAGACAGCAAGGTGGTGCTCAATTACCTCCCTGGGAACACCGGGGATGTCAGACGGTTACCATGCAAACACGTCGACATTCGCCCGCAGGAAGGCAATGAGCGCGCTTTCCTATTTGTCATCTAGGGTGGAACTTATGGTGAAAGTTCCTCCTATTCCGTCCTCCCTGACAGGCACCTTCTTGATCTCTGGCGGAGCAGCCTTGGGTTTCTTGTTCTTGCCGGTGGAACTCTCTGGTGCATCCTCAACGGAAGCGTAGCACTCCGAGGAGGTGCGCTTGCCGGAGTTTGCGCCAAGATTCTTGCCGGTCTTCTTCTTCCCCCCGGGAGTTCCAGCGGCAGGAGCAGATGCCTTGACGACAGGTGCTGCAACTGCTTCCCGGTAGAGTTGGTCGGTACAGATGAGCGCATCCTTTTTGTTGGAGTGGATAGTGATGACACTCAACGGCCCGAGCATCTTCAGCACATTGTACACATAGTGTGATGCCGCCATGAAATTAGCCAGCGCTGGGCGGCCAAGGATCCCATTGTACGACATAGGGATCTTGGCGACATCAAACACTACCTTTTTCTGTCCTGTAGCTGAGCTCGCTACCAAATGTCACCGGTAGCGTAATCTTGCCCTTTGGCTGGGTCCTTCCTGGATTAACCCCTTGAAACGTGTCCGTTTCCTCGAGATCTTCATCAGGAATTTGGGGCCTCTTGAGCATGTCCGGCGAGATTAGGTTCAGTCCGGCCCCACCGTCAACTAGCATTTTCGTCACCTTGAGGTTGCGGATTGTTAGTGAGACCAACAATGGCAAGCACCCGACCACGGTTGTGCGATCAGGGTGATCCTCGGCGTCAAAAATGATAGGCGTGTTGGACCACTTCAGGGGTTTACGTGCATCGAACGATGGCTCCATTGCATTAACCTCTCGCACCCACTGTTTAAGTCGACGGTGGGAAGAATGCAACGAGGCGCCTCCGTCGATACACATGGCCTCTATAGCTTTCTGAAACTCTTGCTCACTGGACTCATCATCTTCTTCATCATCATCATCACCCTCTTCTCTGTCACGGCCTCGAGCGGGCCTCTCCCTCTGTTGCTTGGCCTTGCCGCGGTGAACCCCTCAGCCACCGCGCTTCTTGTCAGACCACTCAGCACCGTCCTGGGCCTTCTCCTTGTCTCGTCTCTCATACTCAGCTCTCTGCTTCTCGACAAGCTGCTCAACTTGCCGGTAGTTTTGGAGATCGTGGCCCTTGGTGCGATGGATCTTGCAATACTGCTTGCCGGAGCTTTCCGACTAGTCGGCAGCCGCCAAGGCCTGGCAGGAGGCGCACCCGGCAACTTCCTTGCCAGGGTCGTCAACCTTGGCCTTCTTGGCGGTGTCGGGGTTGCCGGATTCCTCGACAGCAAGCACGGCCTTGCCTCTGCGCTTCTTGTTCCACCGCCGGCCTTTCTTTGGCGGGGTTGCAGCATCTTCATCTTCTGATTCGTCCCCTGCGCCAACACCCTCGCCAGGGAGTTTTCTCCCTTCTTCAGCCCGAGCGCACTTGTCGGCCAAAGCATAAAGCTCGGCAATACTCCTGACCTTGTTCATCACCAGCTCTTCACGCATTTTGCGGTTACGCACGTTCTGATGAAACGCGCTAACAACAGCGGCAGGGTGAACGTCGGGAATATTATATTGCACTCGGCTAAATCTCTGGATAAACTTGCGTAGGGGTTCGCCCTCCTTTTGAGGGAGGAGATGTAAATCACTCTCTTGGCCAGGAGCTTGGTGGCCTCCAACAAAGGCGCCAACAAACTGATGGCACAGATCTGACCAAGAAGAAATGGAATTCTCCGGCAGATGCATCAACCACGACCTGACGTTGGGTTTGAGCACCAACGGGAAGTAGTTGGCAAGTATCTTGTCATCTCGGCCCCCGGCAGCCTGCACCGCAATGGTGTAGATGCTCAAGAACTCCGAGGGGTGAGTCTTGCCGTCATATTTCTCCGGGACCTCTGGCTTGAAGGTTCGGGAATTGGGCCACTGGACTTGCCGCAGCTCACGGGTAAACACTAGAGAACCCACCTCGTAAGGCAAGTCGCCTGCGTCCCCTGGCGCAGGCTTGTCGACAGCGGGTCCTGTGCGCTTATCAGATTGATGGCGCGCTTCTTGTCGCCGCTCGATGGTAGTTCGAGCGTCCTCTTTGCTTCGTTCTTGGAGAACTTGACGCCGGTCGCGGCGCATCCGTGGATCGGACGACGCCATGGAATCATCATCACGGCCATCAGTCCACCGGGTTGCCGACCGCGGCTGGTGTCGTGGAGGGGAGTGCACCGTGGTCGCACCGCCTCCGGTCTTCTCCGCATCGGCTCGCGCCGGATCGATGGACCGCCGTTGTGAGGGCTCTGCCTCCTGCGGCCCATCTTTGTTGGCGAAGCCAATGAGGCTCTGGATAGTAGATCGCCACTCCTCCATCTTCTCTGGAGCAGGAGGGAAATTGAGGAGCAGCTGCGCACGTGCCAAAGCTTCCGCTGGCGTAGGCGGCGGCGATAGGTGCGAGGTACGTGAGGTGCTCTGACTCCTAACAATGTTAGAAGGAGCACCGCCACGATCACGCGACCGCGCGCCACTTCCACCGGCAGTTTGACGTGCATGCTGGGCCTGTGCACCTTGGGATCGATGCGCAAAAGTCCTTTCATGGGAACGCCCTGAACCACCAGCGCCATGGCGCTGCTCATCGCACACGACCTGGGAAGGCCGTGATGCTTGCGCCGGCGCGGGAGTCCTAGAAGGCGTCCTCCGATCTCTGGAGTTCGTCACGCCGCCCGTGGGCAGCACAACCCCATCTCCGGATCCAGCGGCGTGTGGGTTGCCGTTGCCGCTATGAACGACGCCGCTCGCTTGGCTTGGATCACCGGAACGCCGTGGAGGCTCCAAACCTCTTCCTTCTACATCCACGCCATCACCCGTACGCGAGGGCACAGACAAAACAGACATAGATGGTAGCGCCGTTGCGGCACTCTTCTTCTTGGGTGGCATGATGATGAAGATGATGAAGAAACTAAAGCGCTGATCACTGGATCAGGTTCGCGCAACCTTCTTCCCCCTACCTAGCGCGCCAAAGATGTCGGCGTGCGACACCTATGGGATCCCAAAGGAACCCTTTACGATTCGGCAGGGAGAGAGGTATGCGCAAAGAGCAGAACCAATGATCGACGCGGGGCGATTTTACCCAGGTTCGGGCCGCTAATCAGCGTAAAACCCTACTCCTGCCTTGTTTTATTAAGAGTGTTCTTGAGCCCAGGCTCCAGGAGCGCTTGCGATGAACAGTACGTTCAAAGAGCAGCTACGCATGCAGAATGGGCCAGAAGATCCCCCTCTCCTGTAGCAGTTGCCTTGGGCCACCTTTTATACGTTCAAAGAGGTCACCACAGTGGCAAAATGTACATACATTGAGGTGTAAAGTAGCTACAGGGTCATCATACCTAACCACTGACGGATTAGGACAAATGCATTTAATGTACCGTGAGGTGTCCGTTTAGGTGTCCTCATTTTCTTGGGGATGGAAAAAGGGGCCATCCCATCAGCACCGCTTAAGCTCTCCTCCACTGGCGCGTTGCCACGCATCCAGAGAAGGACCCAGAAGGTCAGGCTTGTTGCTGTGCCGAAGCGGTGGCACAGTGGCAGAATCTTGCCTGACGCTGAACCTTGCCGGGCGCGAAATCTTGCCGGGCTTCGCAGGCCACCCTGGCAAGATCTTGCCAGGGAGGCTGGCTTTCGGTCTTCAGCTCTTCTTATCTGCTGATCCTCAGATCCTTGACTTGGGTGCTTCTTTGATAACTTGAATTAACCTCCAACTGTTCCCCGACAAGCCTGGCCGCGAGTATGGCTACAACTGCCCGTGCACAAGTATGGGGTACTAATGGCCCAATACTTAGTACACCGACAATGAAAAGCCCATTTTCTGGCATGATTTTTTGTCATAGAAGTAGGAGCCCACCACATCTATGATGATACGTGCTTTTGTCACAATTATCGTCATAGAAGTGTCATAAGCATGACAGAAAAAATTCATTCGGCCCAAAATGTCACGGATGTGTCTTTTTTTGTAGTGTAATCTCTAAATGATAGCTTCATGGCGAAGGTTTAAGGACGCTAGTGAAGAAAAACAAGAAGTGGAAAGGTGTGTTATTAACTGCAACAGGCCTAATATTTAAAAAAAAACATAGTAATTCAAACTTGTATTGTGCAGGTCTAAGTACACTAGTTATTGTTAAATCAAATGGAAAGGCGTGTTAAATACTCCCTCCGGTCCTTTTTACTCTGCATATAAGAATTGTCTGAAGTGAAACTTCATAAAGTTTACCTTATTTATATGAAAAAATATCAACATCTACCATGCTAAAGTTATACAATATGAAAATTTAAGTCATGACACATCTACTAATATTGATTTCATATTGTGAATTTTGGTATTTTTTCTATAAAGTTGGTCAAACTTTACGTGGCTTGACTTTAGACAAATCTTATATGCGAACTAAAAAGTATTGGAGGGAGTACAACATGCTTAACAACAACCAAATATAGTTATTCATAGAGCTATTGTTAATATTGGTATTGATGAAATTGAACTGCACAGTTCATACTAGCACATATAGAACATCACATTGTGAATAGCTGAAATAAACAAGGCATACTACGAACAACCAAAGATGGCAATTGAAACTGAACATATGCTAACTACAAACAACCGAACAACCAAAAACCATAGAAATAAACAAGGCATAATGCAAAGAACCAAATATAGCAATAAATACTGGACAGGTTCTCACTACAAAAGGGGTTTGAGAAAACAAATCATGGGATTCTCCCGGTGAAGAGGCACGACAAAACAAATCATGGGTTTCCTCACTTGTCACAGATTGGCTCCTCCTCGTGGTCGTCGTCGATGAGGTCTGACTTGGCAGCTGAGGATCCCAAGCCAGCGTCGCAGAACGTGTCCTTCAGAAATGACAAAAGGGGCTCCATGGCGATGAAGGATGGCAAATTGTTCATAATGAGCCGTAGGAGATCAGCGGCAGGGCCATCGGTGAGATCCACGACTATCGAACCCGAGGGGTTGGGGGTGGGCAACTTAACCTGTGACATAGCCCGCGTCAAGCCGTCGCTGTTGATGACCTCGATGTCGTAACCGGCGTCCGCAACATGCCAGAATACTCTAGCCCGCTGATTGAAAGGCTGCGTCCAGTCATCATCGTCAGCTTCCTCGGTGGCCACCTCGCCGACATCGAGCGAAGAGGCCACGGTAATGCTCTTTTGGGCCATTCGCTCCTCGAGCTCCCCGAGAAGCGTAGCCGGGCTTAGGCTGCGACGCTCTGGAGTAGGGGAGGGGGTGGTTTCGCAGGCGTCATCTAAGAAACTCAGGGCGGCGAGGGTATGTATATCGGTGGGTAACCTGCACGGGCAGACCGGCAGAGGTTGAGGATGGAGGCGGCGGCGACGGCGCCCTAGCTAGGTTTCGAGCGAGGCAGGGGTGGTGTGTATGTGTGTGAGCGGGGGATTTGGGGTGAGCGGGGGATTTGGGGGGTGTGTGCGGAGGGGGTCCAAGGTGGTGTTTGAGGAAATGCCGCGGGTATTGAAAATTTTACTAGGAGGGAATAAATGGCGAGGCTACCGAAAATATGGATCAAGGGATTGAAGCAGAGTGGGGCGGGAGTAACAAACATCACACATAGTTAAAACATAATAATCGTGTTCTATCAAACAGAAAAACACTCCAGCCGAGCAGATATTTTTGAGATTGCGAAGGATGCAGGCAGGAGTAAAATGCCGGGGCTCCAGTTCAAAAAAAATGTCGGGGCTACTGAAAATTTGGATCAACTGATTGAAGCAGAGCGGGAGTAACAGACATCGCACACGGTCCACACATACTAATCGTGTGCTATCAAACAGAAAAACCCTCTAGGCGGGTAGATATTTTGGAGATTGCAGGGAGTAGATATTTTTTAGAGCGGGAGGGAAGCCTCGTGGAGCCCAATCTACTATGAGGGTGGGGTGGACAGGGGTAGGGGCGCGGCACATGGGTTGTCCTAGGGAACCGTGTCTGTTGCGTACCCGATCGCAGAAGGTTGCTACACCCGACTCGTCTACTGTTTATAAATTTGGCCAAAAAAACGCGGGAAAGGGTCAGAACACGAACACACTTGCATGTGGACCAAATATATGTATGAAAAGGGTGGTTTGATGTTCAAATACCCAATGAACAACTTGATGTGGCACCTGTCGCACAAAGCGCACATTATATTGCTAGACCCCCCCCCCCCCCCCCCACGGACACACACACACACTTCGTGTTGGTGGGAGGGGACTCCTAGGTATGAACGCATGCCCCCAAATAGCTAGGTCTGACATATCACCCTACCGTAACACAAAACCGAAAGGAGTACATCATGGTCAACCCCCCCCCCCCTTGCTTCCGATCGAATGTGGACCATGAGCGGGCCCACAGATGTGTTCTTGTGGCATGAGATGGGTGAGACCACATACGAACCACACCCGCGGGTGGCCCGATGTGTGTGTGTGTGTGAACGGTGTGGTGTGATATTTAAATAACCAAATCACAAATTTGATGTGGCACATGTGCATCGCAAATTAACCGGACATTCCCGACCCCACGGAGGTTCATCTCTGGTGCGAAGCAGTACTATGCCCCCCCACCACACACACACACACACACACACACTTTGAGTCTGTGGGAGGGGGCATCTCACCAAGGCGTATTGTAACACTGACCAAGAAGAATCACCACCTTGGTCGTATAACCTCTCTTGTTGTTGGATCAAAGTCATGCATGGACGCCACACGTGGCCCCACAAATAGGCTAGCTTGTCGCCGATAACCACACGAGGGAGTGCCTGAAGACAACCACTACAGGCATGTGGCCCAAACATATGTATGAAGTGTTATGTGGTGTTTGAATATACCCAATGCACAACTTTGATGTGGCACCATGCTTTTGGAACCGAAAAGTCCCCACACGGGGAGGGTTCACGACGCGTATACTATATATATAGGGATTCATGTGTATGCATGCATGCCCTCAAACTTAGGTATCCAATCTCACCATGATCGACGTACGACTATACGGTAACGCGAACCAAGAGAAGAAGAATCCACCCTGGTAACCCCTCTCGCGTTGTTGGTCGAAGTGATGGATGTCCACGCGGGCCCACGAATATATAGGTCGTCGATGATAACCAAGCAAAGGAGAGTGTCCAAAGACAACCATTGCATGCATGTGCCCCAAACATATGTATGGACATGCGTGATGCATGCATATATGTTTGAATACCAAAAGCACAACATTTTGATGTGGCGCATGCATGCGTCGAAAATCGCACAGGTTCTCACTACAAAAGGGGTTTGAGAAAACAAATCATGGGATTCTCCCGGTGAAGAGGCACGACAAAACAAATCATGGGTTTCCTCACTTGTCACAGATTGGCTCCTCCTCGTGGTCGTCGTCGATGAGGTCTGACTTGGCAGCTGAGGATCCCAAGCCAGCGTCGCAAAACGTGTCCTTCAGAAATGACAAAAGGGGCTCCATGGCGATGAAGGATGGCAAATTGTTCATAATGAGCCGTAGGAGATCAGCGGCAGGGCCATCGGTGAGATCCACGACTGTCGAACCCGAGGGGTTGGGGGTGGGCAACTTAACCTGTGACATAGCCCGCGTCAAGCCGTCGCTGTTGATGACCTCGATGTCGTAACCGGCGTCCGCAACATGCCAGAATACTCTAGCCCGCTGATTGAAAGGCTGCGTCCAGTCATCATCGTCAGCTTCCTCGGTGGCCACCTCGCCGACATCGAGCGAAGAGGCCATGGTAATGCTCTTTTGGGCCATTCGCTCCTCGAGCTCCCCGAGAAGCGTAGCCGGGCTTAGGCTGCGACGCTCTGGAGTAGGGGAGGGGGTGGTTTCGCAGGCGTCATCTAAGAAACTCAGGGCGGCGAGGGTATGTATATCGGTGGGTAACCTGCACGGGCAGACCGGCAGAGGTTGAGGATGGAGGCGGCGGCGACGGCGCCCTAGCTAGGTTTCGAGCGAGGCAGGGGTGGTGTGTATGTGTGTGAGCGGGGGATTTGGGGTGAGCGGGGGATTTGGGGGGTGTGTGCGGAGGGGGTCCAAGGTGGTGTTTGAGGAAATGCCGCGGGTATTGAAAATTTTACTAGGAGGGAATAAATGGCGAGGCTACCGAAAATATGGATCAAGGGATTGAAGCAGAGTGGGGCGGGAGTAACAAACATCACACATAGTTAAAACATAATAATCGTGTTCTATCAAACAGAAAAACACTCCAGCCGAGCAGATATTTTTGAGATTGCGAAGGATGCAGGCAGGAGTAAAATGCCGGGGCTCCAGTTCAAAAAAAATGTCGGGGCTACTGAAAATTTGGATCAACTGATTGAAGCAGAGCGGGAGTAACAGACATCGCACACGGTCCACACATACTAATCGTGTGCTATCAAACAGAAAAACCCTCTAGGCGGGTAGATATTTTGGAGATTGCAGGGAGTAGATATTTTTTAGAGCGGGAGGGAAGCCTCGTGGAGCCCAATCTACTATGATGGTGTGGGTGACAGGGGTAGGGGCGCGGCACATGGGTTGTCCTAGGGAACCGTGTCTGTTGCGTACCCGATCGCAGACGGTTGCTACACCCGACTCGTCTACTGTTTATAAATTTGGCCAAAAAAACGCGGGAAAGGGTCAGAACACGAACACACTTGCATGTGGACCAAATATATGTATGAAAAGGGTGGTTTGATGTTCAAATACCCAATGAACAACTTTGATGTGGCACCTGTCGCACAAAGCGCACATTATTATTGCTAGACCCCCCCCCCCCCCGGCTGGCCACCATATGATAGTGATTGTTTTTCCTTTTGATGAGTTAATTTCTGCCGCTTTATTGCTTAACCGAGCAACGGCACGTACATTGTTGGTCTCAACGCACACGGTTCGATATAAAGCAGCCGTTTGCGATATTGGTTGATAATTATTGATAATTTCCTGTCTGTAAGAAGATATATCAAAACTTGTCTCAAATTTGAAAAAAATATAATATTACAGTCTATTGGTGTCATATGAACACACGATAAGTTTCAATGAATTTCAACTTAGTTTTGGATTACTGGATTTTAAAATCAAGATTCTCGATGTTAGAATTATTGCATTGCGGGACTAAACATGCACCCAGGGACACGTACACATATGATTTCCAATCTATTTTGGTGCACTATCACGGGTCTCATGTACATCAAATTTGATTTTTGCACCATTAATCCGGGAAATCAATCATGTATTAAAAACCGCCAAGTTATCTTTTTTTTCAATTTTAAAAACTAAACCCTTTGGTCGCATGTTCGCTGCCGAAAAAGTTTGACATGCATCTTTGCCACATGCACGCGGTGGTCCTAGGACAGTCACTCGCGTGTGACTCTCTCTGTGGGCCCGCGAGGTCGTTGTCAGCACTATGACCTGCGGTGAGAGAGGTTAATTTGACCAACAAGGATGGTCTTTTTGGTTTTTGTTACGTACGGGAGGAGTATATATAGTACCGTCGAAGAGGGTAGCCGGGGGCAACATATACTACCCGTCATATAGGAAGTCACTCGCGTGCGATGCTTCCATCCGTGGGGCCCGCAGGTTGTCCTCATCACTTTACCAACGAGAGAGGTTATTTGACCAACAAGGAGGTTTCTTTGGGTTGTGTTGCGGTGAGTAATATAGTACGCGTCAAAGAGGGGAGGAGGGGCAGCACAAGCACATACACACACACGTCATGAACGATCTCGCTTTGTGTGTGGGGACTTTTCAGTTTTCGAGGCAATCTACCACAAGAAGTTGTGCTATTGGGTATTAAAACATCGCAACCCACCTTGGGCCACGTGCAGATGATGATTGTCACTCACTCGCCTGTGTGACGCTTCCCTCCATGGGCCCGCGAGTCGTCGTCCATCTTATATGACACAACGAGAATGGAATTTGACGACAAGGAGGATTATTTTCGGGTGGTGTTACGGTACGTAGGAGTATATATTACGCGTCGAGAGGGAAGGGGGGCCAGATATACTCTGCGTCATGAGCCTCGCTTCGTGTGGGGGACTTAAAGGTTTCCGAGCGTTGCCACATCAAAGTTCTGCATATATATATATATATATATATTAGGTATTCAACATCACACACCACCACATCTCCACATGTGTTTTGGCCCACATGCAAGCGATGGCGGTTGTCCTTAGCACTCACTCACGGGTTATCGGCAAGATGCTTCGTCCCATCTGTGTGTCCCCGCTGCTTGGTCAATCACGCATGAATCCCTCCCACCGGATCGAAGTGGGGGGGGGGGAGGGCGAGCCAGCGACGCGTCATGACTAATATTGTGGGCGTCGTGCGATTTTCGACGCATGCATGCGCCACATCAAAATGTTGTGCTTTTGGTATTCAAACATATATGCATGCATCACGCATGTCAACATATGTTTGGGGCACATGCATGCAATGGTTGTTTTTGGACACTCTCCTTTGCTTGGTTATCATCGACGACCTATATATTCGTGGGCCCGCGTGGACATCCATCACTTCGACCAACAACGCGAGAGGGGTTACCAGGGTGGATCTTCTTCTCTCTTGGTTCGCGTTACCGTATAGTCGTACGTCGATCATGGTGAGATTGGAGACCTAAGTTTAGGGCGGCATGCATACACATGAATCATATTATAGTATACGCGTCGTGACCCTCCCGTGTGGGGACTTTTCGGTTCCAAAAGCATGGTGCCACATCAAAGTTGTGCATTGGGTATATTCAAAAACCACATAAACATTCATACATATGTTGGGGCCACATGCCTATAGTGGTTGTCTTCAGGCACTCCCTCGTGTGGTTATCGGCGACAAGCTAGCCTATTGTGGGGCCACGTGTGGCGTCCATGCATGACTTTGATCCACACACAAGAGAGGTTATACGACCAAGGTGGTGATTCTTCTTGGTCAGTGTTCAATACGCCTTGGTGAGATGCCCCCCTCCCACAGACTCAAAGTGTGGGTGTGTGTGTGTGTGTGTGTGGTGGGGGGGCATAGTACTGCTTCGCACCAGAGATGAACCTCCGTGGGGTCGGGAATGTCGGTTAATTTGCGATGCACATGTGCCACATCAAATTTGTGATTTGGTTATTTAAATATCACACCACACCGCTTCACA
Source organism: Thinopyrum elongatum (assembly GCA_011799875.1). Classification (NCBI taxonomy): domain Eukaryota; kingdom Viridiplantae; phylum Streptophyta; class Magnoliopsida; order Poales; family Poaceae; genus Thinopyrum; species Thinopyrum elongatum. The sequence continues at coordinate 249,521,866 of CM022297.1, forward strand.
CACACACACACTCGGGCCACGCGGGTGTGGTTCGTAGTGGTCTCACCCATCTCATGCCACAAGAACACATCTGTGGGCCCGCTCATGGTCCACATTCGATCGAAGCAAGGGGGGGGGGGGGTTGACCATGATGTACTCCTTTCGGTTTTGTGTGACGGTAGGGTGATATGTCAGACCTAGTATTTGGGGGCATGCGTTCATACTAGGATCCCTCCCACCAACACGAAGTGTGTGTGTGTGTCTGGGGGGGGGGGGGGGGGGTCTAGCAATAATAATGTGCGCTTTGTGGCGACAGGTGCCACATCAAAGTTGTTCATTGGGTATTTGAACATCAAACCACCCTTTTCAACATAATTTGGTCCACATGCAAGTGTGTTCGTGTTCTGACCCTTTCCCGCGTTTTTTTGGCCAAATTTATAAACAGTAGACGAGTCGGGTGTAGCAACCGTCTGCGATCGGGTACGCAACAGACACGGTCCCTAGGACAACCCATGTGCCGGCCCCTACCCCTAACACCCACACCATCATAGTAGATTGGCTCACGAGGCTTCCCTCCCGCTCTAAAAAAATATCTACTCCTGCAATCTCCAAATATTACCCGCTAGAGGGTTTTTCTGTTGATAGCACACGATTAGTATGTGTGACCGTGTGCGATGTCTGTTACTCCCGCTCTGCTTCAATCAGTTGATCCAAATTTTCAGTAGCCCCGACATTTTTTTTGAACTGGAGCCCCGGCAATTTACTCTGCTGCATCCTTCGCAATCTCAAAAATATCTGCTCGGCTGGAGTGTTTTTGTTTGATAGAACACGATTATTATGTTTTAACTATGTGTGATTTTACTCCCGCCCCACTCTGCTTCAATCCCTTGATCCAATAGTTTCGGTAGCCTCGCCATTTATTCCCTCCTAGTTAAAATTTTCAATACCCGCGGCATTTCCTCAAACACCACCTTGGACCCCCTCCGCACACACCCCCAAATCCCCCGCTCACCCCAAATCCCCCGCTCACACACATACACACCACCCCTGCCTCGCTCGAAACCTAGCAGGGCGCGTCGCCGCCGCCTCCATCCTCAACCTCTGCCGGTCGCCGTGCAGGTTACCCACGATATAATACCCTCGCCGCCCTGAGTTTTTAGATGACGCCTGCGAAACCACCCCCTCCCTACTCCAGAGCGTCGCAGCCTAAGCCCGGCTAGCTTCTCGGGGAGCTCGAGGAGCGAATGGCCCAAAGAGCTTACCATGGCCTCTTCGCTCGATGTCGGCGAGGTGGCCACCGAGGAAGCTGACGATGATGACTGGACGCAGCCTTTCAATCAGCGGGCTAGAGTATTCTGGCATGTTGCGGACGCCGGTTACGACATCGAGGTCATCAAACAGCGACGGCTTGACGCGGGCTATGTCACAGGTTAAGTTGCCCACCCCAACCCCTCGGGTTCGACAGTCGTGGATCTCACCGTGCCCGCCGCTGATCTCCTACGGCTCATTATGAACAAATTGCCATCCTTCATCGCCATGGAGCCCCTTTTGTCATTTCTGAAGGACACGTTTTGCGACGCTGGCTTGGGATGACCTCCAGCTGCCAAGTCAGACCTCATCGACGACGACCACGAGGAGGAGCCAATCTGTGACAAGTGAGGAAACCCATGATTGTTTTGTGTGTGCTTTCACCGGGAATCCCATGATTTGTTTTCTCAAACCCCTTTTGTAGTGAGAACCTGTGCGATTTTCGAGCATGCATGCGCCACATCAAAATGTGTGCCTTTGGTATTCAAACATATATGCATGCATCACGCATGTCCATACATATGTTTGGGGACATGCATGCATGGTTGTCTTTGGACACTCTCCTTGCTGGTTATCATCGACGAACTATATTCGTGGGCCCGCGTGGACATCCATCACTTCGACCAACAACGCGAGAGGGGTTACCAGGGTGGATTCTTCTCTCTTGGTTCGCGTTACGTATTGTCGTACGTCGATCATGGTGAGATTGGATACCTAAGTTTGAGGCATGCATGCCTACACATGAATCCCTATAATAGTATACGCGTGTGAACCCTCCCGTGTGGGGACTTTTCGGTTCCAAAAGCATGTGCCACATCAAAGTTGTGCATTGGGTATATTCAAACACCACATAACACTTCATACATATGTTTGGGCCACATGCCTGTAGTGGTTGTCTTCAGGCCCTCCCTCGTGTGGTTATCGGCGACAAGCTAGCCTATTTGTGGGGCAGTGTGGCGTCCATGCATGACTTTGATCAACAAACAAGAGAGGTTATACGACCAAGTGGTGATCTTCTTGGTCCGTGTTACAATAGCCTTGGTGAGATGCCCCCTCCACAGAACAAAGGTGTGGTGTGTGTGTGTGGTGTGTGTGGTGGGGGGGCATAGTACTGCTTCGCCACAGAGATGAACCCTCGTGGGGTCGGGAATGTCCGGTTAATTGCGATGCACATGTGCCACATCAAATTGTGATTTGGTTATTTAAATATCACACCACACCGTTCACACACACACACACATCGGGCCACCGCGGGTGTGGTTCGTATGTGGTCCACCATCTCATGCCACAAGAACACATCTGTGGGCCCGTCATGGTCCACATCGATCGAAAGCAAGGGGGGGGGGGTTTGACCATGATGTACTCCTTCGGTTTTGTGTTACGGTAGGGTGGTGATAGTCAGACCTAGCTATTTGGGGGCATGCGTTCATACTAGGGTCCCTCCCACCAACAAGAGTGGTGTGTGTGTGTCGTGGGGGGGGGGGGGGGGGGTTCTAGCAATAATAATGTGCGCTTTGTGCGACAGGTGCCACATCAAAGTTGTTCATTGGTATTTGAACAATCAAACCACCCTTTTCATACATATATTTGGTCCACATGCAAGTGTGTTCGTGTTTGACCCTTTCCCGCGTTTTTTTGGCCAAATTATAAACAGTGACGAGTGGGGTGTAGAACCGTCTGCGATGGGTACGCAACAGACACGGTTCCCTAGGACAACCCATGTGCCGCGCCCCTACCCCGTCACCCACACCATCATAGTAGATTGGGCTCCACGAGGCTTCCCTCCCGCTCTAAAAAATATCTACTCCCGCAATCTCCAAAATATCTACCCGCTAGAGGGTTGTTTTTTGTTGATAGCACACGATTAGTATGTGTGGACCGTGTGCGATGTCTGTTACTCCCGCTCTGCTTCAATCAGTTGATCCAATTTTCAGTAGCCCCGACATTTTTTTTGAACTGGAGCCCCGGCATTTTACTCCTGCCTGCATCCTTCGCAATCTCAAAAATATCTGCTCGGCTGGAGTGTTTTCTGTTTGATAGAACACGATTATTATGTTTTAAACTATGTGTGATGTTTGTTACCCCGCCCACTCTGCTTCAATCCCTTGATCCATATTTTCGGTAGCCTCGCCATTATCCCTCCTAGTAAAATTTTCAATACCCGCGGCATTTCCTCAAACACCACCTTGGACCCCCTCCGCACACACCCCCCAAATCCCCCGCTCACCCCAAATCCCCCGCTCAACACATACACACCACCCCTGCCTCGCTCGAAACCTACGTAGGGCGCCGTCGCGCCGCCTCCATCCTCAACCTCTGCCGGTTTGCCCGTGCAGGTTACCCACCGATTACATACCTCGCCGCCCGAGTTTCTTAGATGACGCCTGGCGAACCACCCCTCCCTAATCCAGAGCGTCGCAGCCTAAGCCGGCTACGCTTTCGGGGAGCTGAGGAGCGAATGGCCCAAAAGAGCATTACCGTGGCCTCTTCGCTCGATGTCGGCGAGGGTGGCCACCGAGGAAGCTGACGATGATGACTGGACGCAGCCTTTCAATCAGCGGGCTAGAGTATTCTGGCATGTGCGGACGCGGTTACGACATCGAGGTATCAACAGCGACGGCTTGACCCGCGGCTATGTCACAGGTTAAGTTGCCACCCCCAACCCCTGGGTTCGACAGTCGTGGATCTCACCGATGGCCCTGCCGCTGATCTCCTACGGACTATGAACAATTTGCCATCCTTCATCGCCATGGAGCCCCTTTTGTCATTTCTGAAGGACACGTTTTGCGACGCTGGCTTGGGATCCTCAGCTGCCAAGTCAGACCCTATCGACGACGACCACGAGGAGGAGCCAATCTGTGACAAGTGAGGAAACCCTGATTTGTTTTGTCGTGCCTCTTCACCGGAGAATCCCATGATTTGTTTTCTCAAACCCTTTTGTAGTGAGAACCTGTGCGATTTTCGACGCATGCATGCGCCACATCAAAATGTTGTGCTTTTGGTATTCAAACAATATGCATGCATCACGCATGTCCATACATATGTTTGGGGCACATGCATGCAATGGTTGTCTTTGGACTTCCTTTGCTTGGTTATCATCGACGACCTAATATTCGTGGGCCGTGGACATCCATCACTTCGACCAACAACGGAGAGGGGTTACCAGGGTGGATTCTCTTCTCTTGGTTGCGTTACCGATAGTTAGTACGGCGATCATGTGAGATTGGATACCTAAGTTTGAGGGCATGCATGCATACACATGATCCCTATATATAGTATACGCGTCGTGAACCCTCCCCGTGTGGGGACTTTTCGGTTCCAAAAGCATGGTGCCACATCAAAGTTGTGCATTGGGTATATCAAACACCACATAACACATTCATACATATGTTTGGGCCACATGCTGTAGTGGTTGTCTTCAGGCAATCCCTCGTGTGGTTATCGGCGACAAGCTAGCCTATGTGGGGCCACGTGTGGCGTCCATGCATGACTTTGATCCAAAACAAGAGAGGTTATACGACCAAGGTGGTGATTCTTCTTGTCAGTTTACAATACGCCTTGGGGGAGATGCCCCTCCCACAGACTCAAAGTGTGTGGTGTGTGTGTGTGGTGGTGGGGGCATAGTACTGCTTCGCACCAGAGATGAACCTCCGTGGGGTCGGGAATGTCGGTTAATTTGCGATGCACATGTGCCACATCAATTTGTGATTTGGTTATTTAAATATCACACCACCCGTTCACACACACACACACATCGGGCCACCCGCGGGTGTGGTTCGTATGTGGTCTCACCCATCTCATGCCACAAAACACATCTGTGGGCCCGCTCATGGTCCACATTCGATCGAAAGCAAGGGGGGGGGGGGGGTGACCATGATGTACTCCTTTCGGTTTGTGTTACGGTAGGGTGATATGTCAGACCTAGCTATTTGGGGGCATGCGTTCATACCTAGGAGTCCCCTCCCACCAACACGAAGTGTGTGTGTGTGTCCGTGGGGGGGGGGGGGGGGGGGTCTCAGCAATAATAATGTGCGCTTTGTGCGACAGGTGCCACATCAAGTTGTTCATGGGTATTTGAACATCAAACCACCCTTTTCATACATATATTTGGTCCACATGCAAGTGTGTTCGTGTTCTGACCCTTTCCGCGGTTTTTTGGCCAAATTATAAACAGTAGACGAGTCGGGTGTAGCAACCGTCTGCGATCGGGTACGCAACAGACACGGTTCCCTAGGACAACCCATGTGCCGCGCCCCTACCCCTGTCACCCACACCATCATAGTAGATTGGGCTCCACGAGGCTCCCTCCCGCTCTAAAAAATATCTACTCCTGCAATCTCCAAAATATCTACCCGCCTAGAGGGTTTTTGTTTGATAGCACACACGATTAGTAGTTGTGGGACCGTGTGCGATGTCTGTACTCCCGCTCTGCTTCAACGTTGATCCAAATTTTCAGTAGCCCGACATTTTTTTTGAACTGGAGCCCCGGCATTTTACTCCTGCCTGCATCCTTCGCAATCTCAAAAATATCTGCTCGGTGGAGTGTTTTTCTGTTTGATAGAACACGATATTATGTTTTAACTATGTGTGATGTTTGTTACTCCGCCCCACTCTGCTTCAATCCCTTGATCCATATTTCGGTAGCTCGCCATTTATTCCCTCCTAGTAAAATTTCAATACCCGCGGCATTTCCTCAAACACCAATTGGACCCCTCCGCACACACCCCCAAATCCCCCGCTACCCCAAATCCCCCGCTCACACACATACACACCACCCCTGCCTCGCTCGAAACCTAGCTAGGGCGCCGTCGCCGCCGCCTCCATCCTCAACCTCTGCCGGTCTGCCCGTGCAGGTTACCCACCGATATACATACCCTCGCCGCCCTGAGTCTTAGATGACGCCTGCGAAACCACCCCCTCCCTACTCCAGAGCGTCGCAGCCTAAGCCCGCTACGCTTCTCGGGGAGCTCGAGGAGCGATGGCCCAAAAGAGCATTACCGTGGCCTCTTCGTCGATGTCGGCGAGCAGGTGGCCACCGAGGAAGCTGACGATGATGACTGGACGCAGCCTTTCAATCAGGGCTAGAGTATTCTGGCATGTTGCGGACGCCGGTTACGACATCGAGGTCATCAACAGCGACGGCTTGACGCGGGCTATGTGCACGGTTAAGTTGCCCACCCAACCCCTCGGGTTCGATAGTCGTGGATCTCACGATGGCCCTGCGCCCTGATCTCCTACGGCTCATTATGAACAATTTGCATCCTTCATCGCCATGGAGCCCTTTTGTCATTTCTGAAGGACACGTTTGCGACGCTGGCTTGGGATCCTCAGCTGCCAAGTCAGACCTCATCGACGACGACCACGAGGAGGAGCCAATCTGTGACAAGGGAGGAAACCCATGATTTGTTTGTCGTGCCTCTTCACCGGGAGAATCCCATGATTTGTTTTCTCAAACCCCTTTTGTAGTGAGAACCGTCCAGTATTTATTGCTATATTTGGTTCTTTGCATTATGCTTGTTTATTTCTATGGTTTTGGTTGTTCGGTTGTTGTAGTTAGCATATGTTCAGTGTTCAATTGCATCTTTGGTTGTTCGAGTATGCTTGTTTATTTCAGCTATTCACAATGTGATGTTCTATATGTGCTAGTATGAACTGTGCAGTTCATTTCATCAATACCAATATTAACAATAGCTCTATGAATAACTATATTTGGTTGTTGTTAAGCATGTTGTACTCCCTCCAATACTTTTTAGTTCGCATATAAGATTTGTCTTAAAGTCAAGCCACGTAAAGTTTGACCAACTTTATAGAAAAAAACCAAAATTCACAATATGAAATCAATATTAGTAGATGTGTCATGACTTAAATTTTCCTATTGTAAACTTTAGCATGGTAGATGTTGATATTTTTTCATATAAATAAGGTTAACTTTATGAAGTTACTTCAGACAATTCTTATATGCAGAGTAAAAAGGACCGGAGGGAGAGTATTAACAAGCCTTTCCATTTGATTTACAATAACTAGTGTACTTAGACCTGCACAATACAAGTTTGAATTACTATGTTTTTTTTAAAATATAGGCCTGTTGCAGTTAATAACACACCTTTCCACTTCTTGTTTTTTCACTAGCGTCCTTAAACCTTCGCCATGAAGCTATCATTTAGAGATCATACACAAAAAAAAAGACACATCCGTGACATTTTGGGCCGAATGAATTTTTTCGTTCATGCTTATGACACTTCTATGACGATAATTGTGACAAAAGCACGTATCATCATAGATGTGGTGGGCTCCTACTTCTATGACAAAAAAATCATGCCAGAAAATGGGCTTTTCATTGTCGGTGTACTAAGTATTGGGCCATATTAGTACCCCATAATTGTGCCCGGGCAGTTGTAGCCATACTCGCGGCCAGGCTGTGGGGGGAACAGTTGGAGGTTAATTCAAGTTATCAAAGAAGCACCCAAGTCCAAGTCAAGGATGAGGATCAGCAGATATAAGAAGAGCTGAAGACCGAAAGCCAGCCCTCCTGGCAAGATCTTGCCAGGGTGGCCTGCGAAGCCCGGCAAGATTGCGCCCGGCAAGGTTCAGCGTCAGGCAAGATTCTGCCACTGTGCCACCGCTCGGCACAGCAACAAGCCTGACCTTCTGGGTCCTTCTCTGGATGCGTGGCAAAGCGCCAGTGGAGGAGAGCTAAGCGGTTGCTGATGGGATGGCCCCTTTTTCCATCCCCAAGAAAAGAAAATGAGGACACCTAACGGACACCTCACGGTACATTAAATGCATTTGTCCTAATCCGTCAGTGGTTAGGTATGATGACCCTGTAGCTACTTTACACCTCAATGTATGTACATTTTTGCCACTGTGGTGACCTCTTTGAACGTATAAAAGGTGGCCCAAGGCAACTGCTACAGGAGAGGGGGATCTTCTGGCCCATTCTGCATGCGTAGTGCTCTTTGAACGTACTGTCATCGCAAGCGCTCCTGGAGCCTGGGCTCAAGAACACTCTTAATAAAACAAGGCAGGAAGGAGTAGGGTTTTACGCTGATTAGCGGCCCGAACCTGGGTAAAATCGCCCCGCGTCGATCATTGGTTCTGCTCTTTGCGCATTACCTCTCTCCCTGCCGAATCGTAAAGGGTTCCTTTGGGATCCCATAGGGTCGCACGCCGACATCTTTGGCGCGCTAGGTAGGGGGAAGAAGGTTGCGCGAACTGACCAGTGATCAGCGCTTTAGTTTCTTCATCATCTTCATCATCATGCCACCCAAGAAGAAGAGTGCCGCAACGGCGCTACCATTATGTCTGTTTTGTCTGTGCCCTCGCGTACGGGTGATGGCGTGGATGTAGAAGGAAGAGGTTGGAGCCTCCACGGCGTTCCGGTGATCCAAGCCAAGCGAGCGGGTCGTTCATAGCGGCAACGGCAACCCACGCCGCTGGATCCGGAGATGGGGTTGTGCTGCCCACGGGCGGCGTGACGAACTCAGAGATCGGAGGACGCCTTCTAGGACTCCCGGCCGGCGCAAGCATCACGGCTTCCCAGGTCGTGTGCGATGGAGCAGCGCCATGGCGCTGGTGGTTCAGGGCGTTCCCAGAAAGGATTTTGCGCATCGATCCCAAGGTGCACAGGACAATGCACGTCAAACTGCCGGTGGTGGAAGTGGCGCGCGGTCGCGTGATCGTTGGCGGTGCTCCTTCTAACATTGTTAGGAGTCAGAGCACCTCACTACCTCGCACCTATCGCCGCCGCCTACGCCAGCGGAAGCTTTGGACACGTGCGCAGCTGCTCCTCAATTTCCCTCCTGCTCCAGAGAAGATGGGGAGTGGCGATCTACTATCAGAGCCTCATTGGCTTGCCAACAAGATGGGCCGCAGGAGGCAGAGCCCTCACAACGGCGGTCCATCGATCGGCGCGAGGCGATGGCGAAGAGAGAAGACGGAGGCGGTGCGACCACGTGCATCCCCCTCCACGACACCAGCCGCGGTCGGCAACCGGTGGACTGATGGCCGTGATGATGATTCCATGCGTCGTCCGATCACACGGATGCGCCGCGACCGGCGTCAAGTTCTCCAAGAAAGAAGCAAAGAGGACGCTCGAAACACCATCGAGCGGGACAAGAAGCGCGCCATCAATCTGATAAGCGCACAGGACCCGCTGTCGACAAGCTGCGCCAGGGGACGCAGGCGACTTGCCTTACGAGGTGGGTTTTCTATAGTGTTTACCCGTGAGCTGCGGCAAGTCCGGGCCCAAATCCCGAACCTTCAAGCCAGAGGTCCCGGAGAAATATGACGGCAAGACTCACCCCTCGGGTGTCTTGAGCATCTACACCATTGCGGTGCAGGCTGCCGGGGGCCGAGATGACAAGATACTTGCCAACTACTTCCGTTGGTGCTCAAACCCAAAGTCAGGTCGTGGTTGTGCATCTGCCGGAGAATTCCATTCTTCTTGGTCAGATCTGTGCGCATCAGTTTTGTTGGCGCCTTTGTTGGAGGCCACCAAGCTCCGGCCAAGAGAGTGATTTACATCTCCTCCCTCAAAAGGAGGGCGAACCCCTACGCAAGTTTATCCAGAGATTTAGCCGAGTGCAATATAATATTCCCGACGTTCACCCTGCCGCTGTTTAGCGCGTTTCATCAGAACGTGCGTAACCGCAAAATGGTGAAGAGTGGTGATGAACAAGGTCAGGAGTATTGCCGAGCTTTATGCTTTGGCCGACAAGTGCGCTCGGGTTGAAGAAGGGAGAAAACTCCTGGCGAGGGTGTTGGCGCAGGGGACGAATCAGAAGATGAAGATGCTGCAACCCGCCAAAGAAAGGCGGCGGGGATGGAACAAGAAGCGCAGAGGCAAGGCCGTGCTTGCTGTCGAGGAAATCCGGCAACCCCGACACCGCCAAGAAGGCCAAGGTTGACGACCCTGGCAAGGAAGTTGCCGGGTGCGCCCCTGCCAGGCCTTGGCGGCTGCCGACTAGTCGGAAAGCTCCGGCAAGCAGTATTGCAAGATCCATCGCACCAAGGGCCACGATCTCCCAAAACTACCGGCAAGTTGAGCAGTTGTCGAGAAGCAGAGAGTGAGTATGAGAGACGAGACAAGGAGAAGGCCCAGGACGGTGCTGAGTGGTCTGACAAGAAGCGCGGTGGCTGAGGGGTTCACCGCGGCAAGGACCAAGCAACAGAGGGAGAGGCCCGCTCGAGGGCCGTGACAGAGAAGAGAGGGTGATGATGATGATGAAGAAGATGATGAGTCCAGTGAGCAAGAGTTTCAGAAAGCTATAGAGGCCATGTGTAGCGACGGAGGCGCCTCGTTGCATTCTTCCCACCGTCGACTTAAACAGTGGGTGCGAGAGGTTAATGCAATGGAGCCATGTTCGATGACGTAACCCTGAAGTGGTCCAACACGCCTATCATTTTTGACGCCGAGGATCACCCTGATCGCACAACCGTGGTCGGGTGCTTGCCATTGTTGGTCTCACTAACAATCCGCAACTCAAGGTGTGACGAAAATGCTAGTTGACGGTGGGCCGGGACTGAACCTAATCTCGCCGGAAATGCTCAAGAGGCCCCAAATTCCTGATGAAGATCTCGAGGAAACGGACACGTTTCAAGGGGTTAATCCAGGAAGGACCCAGCCAAAGGGCCAGATTACGCTACCGGTGACATTTGGTAGCGAGCTCAGCTACAGGACAGAAAAAGGTAGTGTTTGATGTCGCCAAGATCCCTATGTCGTACAATGGGATCCTTGCCGCCCAGCGCTGGCTAATTTCATGGCGGCCATCACACATGTGTACAATGTGCTGAAGATGCTCGGGCGTTGAGTGTCATCACTATCACACTCCAACAAAAAGGATGCGCTCATCTGTACCGACCAACTTAACGGGAAGCAGTTGGCAGCAAGTCGTCAAGGCATCTGCTCCTGCCGCTGGAACTCCCGGGGGGAAGAAGAAGACCGGCAAGAATCTTGGCGCAAACTCGGCAAGCGCACCTCCTCGGAGTGCTACGCTTCCGTTGAGGATGCACCCAGAGAGTTCCACCGGCAAGAAAAAGAAAAGAACCCAAGGCTGCTCCGCCAGAGATCAAGAAGGTGCCTGTAGGGAGGACGGAAATAGGAGGAACTTTCACCATAAGTTCCAACCCTAGATGCAATAGGAAAGCGCGCTCTTGCCTTCCTGCGGGCGAATGGTCGACGTGTTTGCATGGTAACGTACTGACATCCCCGGTGTTCCCAGGGAGGTAATTGAGCACCACCTGCTGTCTGTCCTCACGCGCGGCCCGTCAAGCAGAGGTCAGGAAGCAAGCCTTGGAGCGGCAAGAATTCATTGCCGAAGAAATCAGGAAGCTGAAGACGCAGCGGATGGTCAGAGGAGTGCTTCACCCAACGTGTTGGCCAATCCGATTGTAGTGCGAAGGCGAATGGGGAAATGGAGGCTGTGTATTGATTATACAGACATCAATAAAGCCTGTCCAAAAGATCCCTTTCCCTTGCCGGCATCGACCAGATTTGGACTCCACTGCTGGTTGTGACCATATGTTGTTCCTTGATGCTTACTCAGGATACCATCAGATCTCATGGCAAAAGAAGATGAAGAAAAGACCGCATTTATACCCCCATGTGGTAAGTATTGTTTTATACAAATGCCTTTCGGGTTGAAAAGTGCTGGTTCTACATTGGCGAGAGCGGTCCAAATTGGTTTGAACCTCAGCTCCATAGAAAATGGAAGCATACATGGATGACATAATGGTCAAAACCAAGGACAAAGCGACGCTCATACAAGATCTAGAAGAAACATTGCAAATCTGCGCAAGATCAACTTAAAGCTCAATCCTGAGAAGTGCGTGTTTGGTGTGTTCCTTCGAGCAAGCTTCTCGGGTTCTTGTATCTCAACGAGGGATCGAGGCGAAACCCCGACAAGATCAAAGCTATTGAGCAGATTGAAGCACCAAGAAGCGTCAAGGATGTAGTCGTCTTGCAGCTGCGTTGCTGCCCTAAGCAGGTTTTATCTCCAAATCTGACTGAGCGCGCCCTGCCTTTTTCAAAATTTTGAAGAAGGCAGGTCCAATCAAATGGACTCGGAAGCGAAGGCTGCGCCTGCAAGATTTGAGAAGAAATACCTTCTTCTTCGCCGACACTAGTCGCGCCCTAAACCACAAGAAGGACGTTGCTGCTGTATCTGGCAGCGACAAATCAAGTGGTTAGTGCTGCGTAGTGGCGCAGAGACGAAGCTGATGAGGAGGGCAACACCAGCGGCAGGACCACAAGTGATGCGGCGGGATCTTCCCCGACAAGGATTGGTCCCGGCAAGACAGGATGCGCAGTCAGAAGAACCAGTGCAAAAGAAAAAAGATGGTGCATCGCCCCAGTTTTTTTGTTAGATCCCTTTTGCAAGGAGCAGAGGTCAAGATACTCTGGTATGCAGAAGTTGCTTTTGGCCTCTTATGGCCTCAAGAAGTGCGTCATTATTTTCAAGCACATGAAATTACCGTCGTCACTGCTTCCATTGCAACGGATTGCTAAATCCAGAGGCGACCGACAAGATCATGGAGTGGGCATTGGAATTCAAGATTTGGTCTCAAGTTTGAAAGTACTTCGACAATTCAGAGCAGGGACCTTGGCAGAGTTCATTGCGGAATGGACCCAATGCAGACGAAGAGGTTCAAGAAACGGACTTCCCGGCAAGGAGGAAATGATCAAGAATGGGTTATGTACTTTGACGGGGCTTTCTCACTTTCAAGGACGCCGGTGCTGGCATGCTGCTTGTCGCAACCCACGGAGAGCACCTAAGTATGTAATCCAGATGCATTTCCCCCGGGATAGTTTGACAAACAAACTGCGGAGTACGAGGGGTGCTTGCCGGTCTCAGGATCGCGCAAGACCTTGGTATCAAGAAGTTCGTCATCAGAGGCGATTCGCAGCTTGTTGTCAGGAACAGTTAACAAGAATTATCAGGGTCCATTGATGCAAGCTTATGTGGATGAAGTGAGAAAAAATGGAAGAGCAGCTTTGACGGTCTGCCAAATGAAGACATCTGTGCCGAAAAGTATTGCTGACGACCTGTCAAAGCACGCTGCCCTCAAGTTGCCTGTGGAACCAGGAACTTTTGTGCTCCATTGACTCCAACCATCTGTGGCGCAGCAAGAGGCAAAAGAAAATAGAAGAAAGCTGGATTTGACAGTACTTCTGGCAGAGAGCTCCCTGGAGCCGCCAACAAGGAACTGCCGGGATCAGCGACAAGCCTGCCGGGGGAACAACAGGTCCGGCGGAACCTTCACGCTTTGCTGTCGAGACAAATGTTTCCCACGGCAAGAAGAGACTGCCTTTAGTTCCTAGCTGTCGAAGCCCCAGGCTCCAGCATGGGCCATAGCACATTGTCCATTCCTTCAGACAGGAGAACTCCCTGAGAACAGGAAGAAGCGGAAAAAGTAGCCCGTCAGTCTGCTATGTATCAGTTCATCTATGACGTCCTGTATAGAAAGAGACAAAACGTGTGTGAAATTGAAGTGGCATCCTCGGGGAGGATGGACTAGGGTTGTTGGCAGAGATACATGGAGGCAATGTGGCTCTCACATAGGATCAAGAGCACTTGTGGGAAAGCATTCCGGCAAAGGTTTCTTTTGGCCCACGCTCTCCAGGATGACAAATGGACTAGTAACCAAGTGGAAGCGTGCCAGTTTCATTCGAAGAAATGAATACTCAGCCAGCTCAAGCTCTTCAGACGATCCCTCTCTCCTGCATTTTCGGTCTGGGGGCTCGACATACTGGGCCCCTTTCCCCGTGCTACCGGGGGCTTTGAGAGTACTTGTATGTTGCGATCGACAAGTTACAAAGTGGCCGGGGGGTGGAAGCGGTGAGAGAAAGGTGACAGCACAATCAACCCAAGTTCTTTAAAAGAATAGTTTGCCGTTTCGGTGTGCCCACAGGATCCAACGACATGGCACGCAATTCCAAGTCGCACCTTCATGCAGTACGTCCAAGACCTTGGCAGCAAAAATTTGTTTTTCCTCTGTTGCTCACCTGAGAAGCAACGGCCAAGCAGAGAGGGCTAATGCTAGGAAAGTGCTGCGCGGTCTCAGGACCAGAACTTTGACAAGCTGAGAAATGCGGAAAGACGATGGTTGATGAGTTGCCGGCGGTTCTTTGGTCAATCAGAACGACACCAAATCGAGCCACCGGCCAGACGCCCTTCGCTTGGTCTACGGGAGCGGAAGCAGAGCCCTCAAGGAACTCATATACGGATCACCTCGAGGATGCTCGCTTATGATTGAGCTTGAGCAAGAGCAACTGCGGCAAGATGACGCTGTGCTCCTAAGGGGAATCGTCTTCAGGCCTGCTGTGTGAGCTGCACGCTACCAGCAAGCTTGCCGCCGAACCATGCTGCCAAAGTTCATGCCCGAAGCTCTTGAGGAAGGTGACCTTGTTCTTGACGGAGTTAGCTGCCAGAATTCAAACCAAGTTGACGCACAAAGTGGGAGGCCCAATTATCGCGCAGTACCGAGTCACAGCCCGGCGTTGTCCGCCTGGAGACCGAGATGGTGTTCTAGTGAGCACAACTCCTGGAATATCGAGCATCTGGCAAGTTCATACCATAAAGGCGTGGTTGCTGAGGGGACCCCCCCACCAAAACACAAACAAACTACCCCCCACCCCACCCCCCCCCCCCCCCAAACCCCCCGGGCAACCACCTGCGTTTACAAGTTCTTGCCAGCAAGCATGTAATCTCTTGTACAAAGCAGGCGCAGACCCTGAGCCCAGATGAATAAGTTAAGTGTTGACGCATTCCTTTGATTTCCATGTCATATATTTATATATGCATGTTGTTAAGATGTGGTGTATGACACTTGTTCCCGGAAGTCAATAACAGAACCGCCAAGGCTCCCAATCTTTATTTCTCTTCTTTCTTTTTTCACAAAAGAATAGAAGGATTCCCGCGGCGCACGTTTGACCGGGGGTGGGGGGGGAACGGAGCGAAGATATGAGTACCAGTGCGGACGACGCTTATCCGCTGGACCATTTGAAATTGACGCCTACCGGAGGTAGAAGAACAACGACAGATAAAAGGCAAGAGCTTATAAAAACTTTAAGCCCAAGTTTCTTTTTATACAAAGACTATTTTCTTTAGACGATTTTGATTTTGTATGGAAACCTGCACGGTGAAGGAACCTTCGTCGTAATCAGGTTGCGCCCCTTATTTGTGATTCGCGTTAGTCCGCCCAACAATGTAAGTGGATGCACTGAGAACGCCAGGTGTGCCGCGCCAGCCTGACCCACTCCAGTAGGATGCGCTGAAGTCCACCGACCAACCGCCGCCTCGCGGCAGGTTGCGCGCCCGGCAAGTTTTCAGAAGCGTTTGGGTGTTACTAACGTACATAAAGGAATCAGACAAGGAAAGAAATAGCATGGATATACCCCAAACATACGGACAGTTATGATTACCATCAATAAGGTGCCGGGGGGGGGGGGACACAGATCTTAACACAACGACTTGATTGTCTTTTGGACAGGATGTGGCGACAAGGCAGAAATGAAGCAGCTAGTCCCTGCGTTGGCCCCGACCTCTTGATCGAATCTACTTTATCAAGATGGGCGCGACAAGCTCTCAAGGCTTGAGATCTGCCATCCTTCGGCAGAAATGCCGGGTTTCGAGAGTGGTGAGTCAACGCAGGGTTCTTATACACCACTGATGAGTACCTTGAGGAGTACGGCCGCCGCAAAGTTTGCGGCGATTCATTAGCGCCGTTGCGCCCCGTCATCGATTGGACTGATAGAGCCCCCCTTCATCAAGCCATCAATGATGCTTTCGAAGAACATGCGTCAACCTAGCCGCTCGAAGCCATAAGATATCTTTCGTCGCGAGGGAATACCTGAAGTTTTGGAGGCCATACTGGACCATAGGTTGAAATGCTGAAGGATGAGCCCCTCAGACCCCTACCACCCCAGACGTGTAGACAAGCGCGTGAAAGTCCAGATTTTAACACCTTCTGCATAGTAAATTTGACCGGCGAGGGGCGGCCAGCACTCTTAAGCAAGCTTTGCTCTTCCTGAAGATTTTTGTTAGGGCCTTCCGCAGGCCATGCCAGTCCTTGAGCGGACTTCTCCCGTAGTGGGTCAATTTAGCCCTCGATCAGCAATGGCATCGTTGCGACTGATGAGAGCCTACTTGGTCTTGTCGAGACATGGCCAACTTGCCACTCCGCCAGGTGATGGAGAGTATTGCTCCTGATCCCCTGTTGAGACCCGTCGAGAGCTCCTTGCCGATGCCATTCTTCAGATCCACGTCAAGCTTCTGCACTTGTCGCTCAGGCCTTCTGTTCCTGGCGGCATATCTGCCAGCCACAGCCAGAATCGACGGCCCTCTTGAGGCTTGCCGCGCCCACGTGCATATACAGATTAGAGCTTCGTATTTAGAGCGCTCTTGTGTTACTTTATTGCCTCCAGCTCTGGATCACGACTGCGCCGCAAGCTTCTAGATCTCCTACATTTTTTTTTGGGGGGGGGGGGGACGCCGAAGCTTTCCCGCGGCAAGAGACACTGCTCATGTGCACAGGATCCAAGATCTCCTCGTGCCGAGCATAAGGCGCAATCGCGGACGCCTCCGTCAGGCAGAGCTATCTTACAGAACCCGGCCCCCCAGTTCTTTGTGCAGCTTCCTCTTGCGCCTCCAATGGCAGCTTGTTAAAGAGAGAGCTCGGGTCTAGCTTTGCGACTCACTTGAATCCCGGTGGCAGCAGTTAATCCGAAGAGCCATCGGGTGTAACAGATCTGCCGTCTGCTCAAGCGTTATGAAGGCTGCCTCGGATGCTTCGCAACTGCCATTCTGGCATTGCATTATCTTTTCGAGCCGGGGTGTACGGTGCGAGTGCTTGGAGCTGGAAAAAATTTCGCGCCATGGCATGGAGGCCGGAGCAGAGATGATCCTACTTAAGATTATGCAACTGCTGGTGCTTGGATCATCAACGATTTTGAGACCGGCAGCCGGGTGATGATTTCTTCATCAAAGGGTTCTCCCTTTCCAGTGCGTTGCAATATGTGCGTGCCGGCAAGTTGATGGAATAGGTTGCGCAACCTTAGATATGTTGAACTCGATGAGGGAGTTGTGCGATGTCGATGCGTTGCCGTCTCGACGTTCGTCTCGCCGGTGGCTGGGTGGCTCTGCTGGACGAGTTAGCGCCTGGCCCCGCCTGCCTCCTGCCGCGCGGAATGTAGTCAGTGTGGTCATCAGTCTCCTCGCCGAGACCTCCGCAGCCCAGAAGATTCCTTGAGCACGGCTCCTCGACAAAGTTTCGGCCTGACCTCTGACAATATGGGCTGTTGGCGGCCTCGCCTAGACGGCCCGATCCTGTCAGCATCGGCAGGCGTGTGGGTCTCTGGCGGTCTCCTCGATGGCAACTCGAATCCATGGTGTTCCATCACGGCGACGGATCTAGAGGACGAGGAAGCCGAAACAAAAATAAGATCAAGAGTTGAGTTCAGCAAGACCCAAAAGAAATGAAAGATAAAGAAAAGGATAGTGCAAGCGCTCTAAGGACAAAAAGTTACCGGCGTCGAGTTGTTGAGACGGATGGCCTCGCCCCTCCCCGGGCAACGTTGGCTGCGGGAATCGAAATGTTTGCGGTACCCATGCGATTACCGGCCTCCTCCTCAACCAAGATAGGCTCGCTCGGTGGTAACTCTGGCCCCGAGCCGATGCGCTTGTGCGGGGCCACGCCAGTTGCACGGAGGGGCACGTACGCGGGAGCGTTTCCACCTCTTCCTGTGCACCGTTCTTCTCCTGCCCAAGCCCGAAGCTAATCAGCGGCCAGGGTAGAAACCTCAAGCCGCCCCCAGCGGGAAATGAGTGGAAAAATAAAGATGGCGGATGTGTTGAGGGAGAGCACCCGGGCCTGAGATGGATGAGACAATTTCTGGCCACGCTCGTAGAGCCAGTGGTCCACGGAGCAAGGGACTCGTCGCCCGTTGGGAGTCCTCGACCTCTTAGCCCGCCCTTTCCGCCAAGACGTTTCTGCATCGCTGCCAGGAGACAAGACAAAGAGAAGGCTATGAGGGATAATTCGAAATTGCGGAGATAAGGCTATGACAGGATACTTATACTTCCTTTTACGCGCGGAAGAGGAATAAAGAGGGGGAAGGGGAGGGGGGGTGGGGGGGTGGGAAAAGCGGACCCCCCTTCCCTCTCTCTTCCTTCGGTGGGGGGCAGAGGGGGAGGGGGCGGAGGGAGGAGAATCTGGATGAAAGACAAAATAGTATGGCAGATCACTAGGGTCTGTGCTGAGGGGCAGAGGAGGACCTGTCCTGGGTCGTTGGACCTGTATGAATAGCCAGGCGTAGGAGCAATTGGCGTGCATTCGCGCCACCTCAGCCTCCCTACGGTGCGGTTGTGTGAGACGCCCCTGCCCGCCTCAGCGAGTTTTGACCGCAGGTGAGGGTCTCGCGCATGCCGCGCACAAGGTTGATGTCGGAATCTGGCCGCGGCGTAGTCTTGCCGAGCCACCTTTTTAGTCGGAGCCTCGCTGCCTCGAAGGGAGGAAGTTGTGACTTGCGGAGCTGTCCGCTGCCCCAGAAAGAAGCGGCCTTTTCGAAGAGAACGCCGGACTGCTTGGTCTTCTTCGGAGCTTGGCGGCCTCATCCTGCGCGCTCTTCTTCGGCACGTACTATAGACGCCAGCCCTCGGCGGCCACGCTGCTCTGTTTTTTTGCCTTCCCTCGAGCAGCCTCAGCCTCCCCGGACAAGATTGCGTCCATCACAACTCCCGTCATGGTTTCCATTCTGTGAAACCAAACGACGCCTTGCGACCGAAACTACGCCGGCAAGATTCGCCTACTTCCACCTAGTGGCAAATACGCCACTTCTCATCAGGCCCTCCCCCCCCCCCCCCCCAATGGTGGCACGGCGAAGAGGCGTATCCTTCCCGGTTGGCCTCTCCGACAAGTTGTCAACGAACTTTGTGGCATTCAATCCTCGGTTGGATCGGCCTAAGTCACGCAAGACCACGGGCCGGTTGAACATGGCATGATGGCGATGATTGACCCCAGGGGCGGAGTTTTTGCACAAAGGCGAAATTCTTGGCGGCCAACCGAGAGTTGTATCGCGCTGGCAACAGTTTGTGGGTGAGGAGAGTCTGAGCTGCTAAGTGGACCGTCAAATTGTTTGTTCATCCCAGGGCCCGCGAACCTCATGATGTCCGCCCTGCTTCCGGGTACTCCCAAGCCTGGTCTCCCTGCTAGGTAGGGGGGCGATGGCGGCGGCGCGCAGGAAGGGAATGGAAGGAAATCGAAGCCAATCATATCCATTGTGAGCTTGCGCAGCTTTTTAGGAGAGGATCTGGGTGCGTGGCGATTCCTGAGCACTTCCGTCCTATGTGGACGAGATCGCTCTAGATCATGCTGCCGAACGACCTTCTGCCCCCCTGTCGAGGCCAAATAGAAGGATGGGGATATGCTCCTTGATACAGCCACCATCAGCCGCCCATTATCACCACTTCTAGCAGTAGACCCCATAACTGGAGTGGGATATCTCCTCATATATTCCAACGCCCGTGGAATCCAGGAGAATAGAAATGCGAAAGAGAGCCTCCCCTTTGGATGCGAGGAATAAAGTAATGGACAGAAGAGGGCCATTGTTGAGGAACTACTCCGGCACCAAAGTGTTTCGCCCCAAAGATGAGCGAAGAAGCGAAATAAAAATTAAGTGGGTACGGGAAGGATCTGCGTGTTTGGTCGTCGTTCGACGTGAAATCAAGAAGAGGAAGTCGTATGTTATGTGTACATGATGATGTTGAAGAAGTCCTGAGAATGGGGCGTATTTTTTTTTTTCTTCGGGGACAGAGTCCACAATAGAAATAAGCGGTGAAGAAGAAAAGTATCTGTCAGGTCACGCTCTTGCAGCAACAAGAACCTGGACGATCAGGCCGCGTGCGGGGTGAGCTTGCGGTCTCCTTAGACCCACATGCCACTAACGGCTACGGTTCTCGTCAAGGCTCCTTGCCATCGAGCCCAGGCGGCCGATTTTCCCCCCCCGAGAGAAGAAGGATAGTATTCTCCGCATCTTCACAGACTCCCGCTCTCCGGGAACATCGAGCCTTGTGCTCCGCCTTGCTCTTGCCTTTGCCCTTGACAAAGAGCCCTTGGGTGGCATGGCGGTGCCATTTGCGAAGAGCAGAGGATGAGGATTTAGAGTGGGTACGGAATGCGAGAGCGTGATAATAAGGAGAAGTCTTTGTATGGACTTTGAGCTCAAGAGGGCGAAAATAATGCAGAACGGAGTCCAGATTGAGAGAAGGAGGGGTGAATAGGTTGTGCCTCGCAGTTTCCCTTTTTATGGAGCGAGCGAGGCAGCCTTTTACTCCCCAATGTAAAACACCTCTAGCCAGGCAAGCTGCAGCTGCAGCCTTTTCAGGACCGCATGCTGCCTCACGTCGCCCGCATTCAGCGTCCGCGTAGTGGGGAGGGCACAGAAGATAAGCCGGGAGATTTACGCGCCAGTTAAGCCAGCCAGCGCTGCCCCGTGCCACTGTTTGACGGCCTAGCCCAACAACCACCTCGCCCACTCGTGTGTGCGCCCTAGGCCGGGCGAGCCTCCTGTCGGACTGTACTAAGCATTGGGCCCATTAGCTACCCCGTACTTGCTGCCACGGGCAAGTTGTAGCCATACTCGCCGGCCAGCCTTGTCGCCCGGGGGAACGTGGGAGTGAGCCTAATTAAGTTAGCAAAGCAAGCACCCAAGTCCGGATCTGAGGATCAGACCAGATAAGAAGAGACTGAAGAAGAAAGCAGCCTCCCCGGCCAAGACTTGACGGGGTGGCCTGCGAAGCACGCGCAAGATTAGCCGACCCGCCAAGGGTCAGCCCGTACGGCAAGTATTTTCAATGCCAATGTGCCACCGCCTCGGCCACAGCAAAAGCCTGACCTTCTAGGTCCTTTCTCTGGCGCCCAGATGGCAACGCAAGAAGCAAGGGGAGCAGAGATGAAGCGGGTGCTTGATGAGAGGATGGCCCCCTTGTCCATCCCCAAGAAAATGAGGACACTAAACGGACCTCAGCCGCTGCATATTAAATGCATTTGGCTCTAATTCGTCAGTGGCATTAGGTATGGGACCCGTAGCTACTTTACACTCAATGTATCTAACATTTTGCCACTGTATGGTGACCCTGTGAACGTTATAAAGGCGGACCCAAGGCAAATGCCACTAACAGGAGGGGAGGATCTTTGGCACCCATTATGCATGCAACCGTAGCTGCCTCTTTGAACATACTGTTCATCGCCAAAAGAGCTCATGGCAGTGGGCTCAAGAACACTCTTAATACAAACAACGCCAGCAGGAGTAGGGTTACGCTGAGTTTTTTTTTTTTTTTTTTTTTGTAGATGCCCAGACCTGGGTAAAATCGGCACCGCGCTAATCATGCCGTTACTGCTCTTTCTTCACCGATACAATCTATCCACCCTGCACGATCGTATAAAGAGGTTCCTTTGAGACGTCCCATAGAGTGTCGCCGCCCGACATTCATCTGCGCGCGGGCACGGGGACGATACCATGCCATGACATTCTTGGCGGACCTTCCATGACGGAAAAATCATTGGTCAGAAGCAGAGGTTGGAGAGGGCGAAAAATGTTGAGGGAGTTATCCCCGAGTTATTACGGTGGTTTTTTTTTTTGGGGGTTTGGTGCTGGCGTGCGTCGGGGCCGCGCGGCATGACAAGGAGGGGAAGGGCGAGTGCGTTGGTTCTCTCGTTAGTACAAGATACGCGCGTGGTGTGCGAGCATTGCCCCGGCTATAACTGAACCGGCAAGCGCATTCGCTTACTGAAACCGAAGCCCCCGCATTGACGAGATACTGTAATAGAACCCGAGCGATCGATCCCTGGTGTTAATTGAACCCGAGCGATTCCTTCGCTACTGCTGCTAATGAAGGCCGAGCGAAGCTGCCTCTGATGAACAGTACCCCAGTGCGGGGGGTGGGATGAACAGGATCCCGTCTGGTAGTCAAGAGGACCATTGCCGCTGAGAGGACAGGACCCCGATCGAGGACGGTGGGGGGCTGATGAACATAGCCGAGTGGAGGAGACCCCGATGGAGGGTTGAGTTGAACAGAGAGTCCGGCGGTGGAGGTGGCAACATGAAAGAGACCCGTACGGAGGGCCTGGAGTGTTGACCAGCGACCCCGTGGAGGGTTGGTTTGAACAGAGCCGGTGGAGGCTAGATGAAAAGACCTCGGGAGGGCTGGTGGTTGAACAGTAACCGGTGGCAGGAACTGGATGAAACCAAGATAGCTGAGTGGAGGCAGGAGGAGGGAAGTCGAGAGTGGTATATGAACAGTAGCAGGGGGAGGCTGGGACGGACTAAAGCTCGACGGTGGACGAACAGTAGCCAGTGGGAGTCCCGTTTTGGGTTACGCCACACCCCTCCCGATGAACAGGACCCGTTTGACCAAGGCGTCCAACACAAGTCAGTTTCCTCAGTTTTTGTGTGTTTTACGCCACACCCCTCCCAATAATAGCACACCGTTGTGACAGTAGGAGCGCGAACCACAAGTCCGTTTCCTCCGTTTTTGCAGGTCTAAGCCCGAACCCCGTTTCGGTTGTTCCATCCAAGCGGTTGAGTCCCGATGAACAGACGCATTCGACCCAGTCTGTGCCTCCCGATGAACACGACGGTGTTTCTCCGTTCGACCCAGTCGGTTGGCTGCCGATGAACAGGCAGCCGTCGCTGTACGTGTTCGAGACCCCGCCCGTTATGTACATAAGTAGCCGTATTAAATTTCTTGCAGTGTGGGTACGATGTGTACATGATATAGACGGGACTGCCTGAACAGCTACCGCTCCTTACTGGGCCGGTTCATCGTGGCAAGAAAGGTAACGAGGACCAGTATGTACTACACGTTTGCGACCAGAAGGACTACAACGCTAAGTATGTTTTTGACCGGGTGGGTCCGGGCCTATCAGGGCGGATAAGGAGGCACTTCCTTGCGTAGCGAAGAATTGATGGTGTGTGAGCTAAGGGGAGGATTCTTTTTTTGCGCCATACTAAGGAGGCAACTCTTGAGTGCGAAGATGTAGATGGTGGTCATCTGTCAGCTCACCGCGTACAGTCCTCTTCGATGGTGTTGGTCCGTAACCACATTGACCACGCCGCAGCGGACAAAACACCAGGCGACCCACCAAGGACGAACGGATGTGTTCGTGAGGCAGGAACGACACGGAGCATGGGAAAATGTGGGAGCGGTAGTACGAGGGTGGATGGTTGGTGCGGTGTGAAGGTTTGCCGTCGCCGCAGACTAACAGGGGGTTGTGGGTGAGGTGAGAGTAGAGGGATGGCTGGCAGCGGGCGGGAGTAAGTAGTAGGGGGCGGGTGAGGCCTGCGCAGCAGCACAACCAGCCACGGGAGGGCAGGAGCAGCGATGGTCTGGACGGCTGTGGAGCAAGAAAATCAGAGGTTTGAAGAAGCAGGACGACGGGATGGATGTTAACATATCCACGGTCACTGGTAATAGAATCGTTTGTTGACTAATTTGACACAGCCCTGAGTACGCGTCAAACTTAGTAGGGCACCAAGTCAGCTCCAAATTGGTGGGCCCCAGCTGTATGGGGAGCACTCGGTATTTATTTTTTTCGCTTAATAAGGAGGCACTTCCTTCCGGGCCAAGATTTATAGCTGGTGGGCAGGCTGTCAATGGGAGGATTTATTCTTTTTTGGCGTAATAAGGAGGGTCTTGCTTGCGTGCGGACATGGACCATGTGCGGGGTCCCAACTATCAGATCTCCATGTACATCCCTTTCCGATGTGTCGTTTGTGACAACGTTGACCCACGCCGTGCAGTGAACACCAACGCGATGGACGCCGCGGAACCAGGAAGGGAATGACCCGGAGGGCGGCAAAGACAACACTGGCGGGAGTGGGTGAGTAGAGGATGGCCTGGCCCGCGGTGGGAGTGTAGGGGTGGTGAGGCCTGCGCGGAGCACAGCTGGCAATGGAGCGGGAAGCAGGCGGTCCCCGCTGACGCTGGATTTGGCCGGCTGGAGCAGAAGGATCAGAGGAGATTGAGAAGAAACGACGGGCTGTTGGATTGACATCCAACGGTAACGTCTGCTAGAATCGTTTGTTGACGTATATAATAAGTAAAAAAAATCGTGCATAAGCGTCAAACTTAATAGGCCCACAAGTCAGAACATCCCTATGTTTTTACTAATTTACAGCTCATTGCAACTCTTATGCAATTATTGCAGTCTTTTTGTTGGACAGGCCAGGGTTAAAAATTTAAACGAAATTTCGAAGATTTTGGTGGGGTCCCAAACTATTCTTTAATACCGAAAATGTCGCAAGCCAGATTTAAAGTTACTTTGATCAGATTACTTAAATTAGGTTCAAAGCCCAATGAAATTGGAAATATGGAAAAGTGATAAATTCAAAAATTTGAAAGAATTGCTAATTTTATCGTTTGTTTTTTATGATTTATAGCCCATTTCATATTACTTCAAGATTGGCAGCCATATTGCAAGAGTTGAGCCCAGTAGGGCGTAAGAAAAATAGTAGGCCTGGATTGGGTATTCTTCAGAAAAAAATATAAAGGGGCTCATTTACAAAAGAAAAAAATAGCGGGGCTTGGTTCATGTGGATTGAACGAAAATAGAGGCATGGGCTAGATGGGCCCACGGCCCAGTGGAAACCCCTGCTCCGTCTCAACAATAACAAAAAACTGCTTAGAGCAGCTACCATCCCAGGGGGTCAGCGATCTTGTGCGGTTCTCTTGTTTCTATGGACTATATTTGCTGACAATGTCGTGGGTCCCAGATATCAGCAAACCACTAGGAGGAAGCATTTTTTTCTAATATGCTGGATGGAGTATATAACAAAACTATGAGGAACTTGCTTGGTCTATGGGCCCCAGTGGACATGGCTGGACCCCTATGTCATCCTCTCCACGTACAGTCCTCTCCCGATCCGCTGTGTTGACCATGTTGACAACGAGAGTCAGAGGGGCGGCGCCGTGGCGATGCGCAAACCCAAAGCGCACAGAGGATGACGGCGAGGCCCGGACATCAGTGTTAATGATTTAGGAGGGACGGGGTGGGGGCGGCATGCTGTGCGCTGAGGGCACACCAGCCGGGGATGCGGCAGAGGGGCCCGTGGCGCTTGGTTTGGTTTTGTGGCTGGAGGAAGACAGGACGAAGAAACATGACAGGATGTAAAGCAGAGGGAGTACTACAACCTTCACTGAAACCAGCAGGGGCAGGTTAACAACCATAGCTGAAAGCAGTATGGAGTACTCTTACCACAGGTTCAACGTATTAAGCACGCCTCGAACAGTGCTACCTTGCCTATAGTAATCAAGGGTGGGCCACCAGCCAGGACAAGGCCAGGCGGGCCACCCCGGATCCACAACCTTCTGAAAAGAGGCTTCATCTCGCCTGTGGTCCATAAACAGGATATTCACTTAGGAGCCATGGAAAAGCATGAGCATAACATTCTTGTCCTATTACTCAAGATGGACGAGCTTCTTATTTGAGACCACCCATGAATAAGTATATTTTCCACCTCCAAGGGAAATGGAGTAGGTCAACATACAACATCATGTTGGTGACCAAGCGCAAGTCTGACCGGCCAGGTAAGCTTTGTATAGGAACAATAGATGGGCAGAGTGGCAGTGTCTGTTCAAGAAGATCACAACTGTAAAAACGTGTATAAGCAAGAGTTTATGAACAACATAATAACAGAAAAAGTGTACCATAAGTTCTCGACACAAGCCCCCCCTCGCGACA